>JAPXFQ010002095.1:600000-1191643 GCA_028564705.1 Apricaphanius iberus
TTAAAAAATGTATAAAATAATTTGTCACAAAGACAGTTTCCTAGTTACCAAACAAAAATGTAAACAACTAAAATATTTTAAATACTAAGTCACCCATTAGTTCCCATATACCTTGTGGTTTCTGGCTCGGATGATCTGAGCGGTTTTACTGGAAGGTGAACCTTGCGTCCCACAGCATGATACTGCCACTGCCGTGGAGATGCGTTAGCGCCTTCTTCCCCATGGCTGCTGCATGTTCCTCCTGGTTTCGGCTCTTATACCTCACATATCAGAGATAGCTGTCCTGTCAACAGATCCTCCCACCTGAGCTGTGGCCCTCTGCAGCTCCTCCAGTGCTACCATGGTCCTCTTTGCCGCTTCTCTCTACTTTTGGAACGTCCCTCCCGATTGATTTCCCTTCACCCGAACAGATAAACGTCTTCTCTAACGTTCTCTAAAGCAGCAGCAAATATCGTCTCTCGGTGATAATCGTTTATGACTGCACCACCTTTTAGCCGACGCAGCAAAAACCAGCTGGCGAACTCGACCAGGAGACGGTGTCATGAGGCGCTTACGCTTTTATTTCTGGGGTCAGAATGCTGGAAGGTTTGGAACCACTGCTCTACAGAACCAGATGGAGTAACACACAGCTGGACTCTGTTAAGGGTCATCTACGATACGGATATGATGTTTGAAAGTTGACACTGATGCATGTTTTTATCATTAGTAGAGTTGATTACTGTTTTCTGCTTTCTGTTCTTCCCAAAAAGACTAATTCAGGTTTACAGCTTTTACAAAACTCAGCAGCTCATGTCCTGATGAAGGACCAGGAGGTGGAAGCACATTACACCGGTCTTAGAATCACTGCATTGGCTCCCCGTATATTTTAAGGTTCTTTTAATGGTTTTCAAGTGCCTAAATGGTCTTGGGCCTTCTTATTTTACCATATGAACCTTTGCAATCTCTGTGAGGTCCTCTGGCAGCCATCTCCTTAAATCAGTACACAGACTCATGGTGAGGCCTCTTTCCATTATTATGGCCCTCACCTCTGGAACGGGCTGCCAGAGGACCTCAGGACCGCAGAGAACGTTCATGTTTTTAAGAGCAAACACAAGACTATACTGAATAAAAATCAATGTTTTAATATTTAATCTTATCATATTTATCTCATGTTATTTTAATGTTTAAACTAGGGGTGTCAAATGATTGCGTTAATCTATTTTTTTCATCTTTGATTTCACTGTTTCTGTATGCTAGTTGCCTTTAAAGGAAATACGTTTTTATGCTTTGGGCTTCTTGTGCTTTAGTTGTTAATGGTTAACCACACCCTGAAGTGGAGAGTCTAGCATTTCTCGTTCAAAATTAAAAGCGAATAGCGTCAAATCTAGCAACTTATTATGTGGTTATTGGAGACTTTGACTGTGAAACATGTAAGGTCGTTTCTCTTCTCACCGAGCAGCGGGGGGCGCTCTCCTGTCTCAGACCGGACAGACAGAAGGCAACCAGTCTGTAATGCAAAGCTGCAGCTCAAACCGGCCACTCACGCTGTATAGCAAGCCATTGTAATAAAAAATAAGGCGTATATTACATGTTGTTTCAACCCGTAACACAGGTGGACTCCGAGCAGATAGTCAAAGTCCAGAACGCTAATGAACTGGGCATGCTAGAAGAAGAAGTCGCAAAAACAGAATGTAAATGAAGGGATTGTATCTTTTCAAGTTGGTTAAATGCAATAAATTACTTCATAAAACCACTTTTTAAATCATATATAGCAAACCTTTGTTCAACCCTACTAGTGAGGGTTTTTCTCAGCAAATATTGGTGGAGATTAAAAATGAGATTAACTAGACCATAATAAAACAGCACCTATTTTTAACCTGTAATTTAATTTTTCTGCCTCAGGAGCGGTATGTAAGGCCTCTTTTTTAATCCATAAAGCACTTTAAGTTGCATCATTTTTATGACGAGTGCTTTAAAAGTAATGATTGACAGATCAGTCGATTGATTGAAAGGTAGCTAGCTCAAATGGGTTTTATTACAGGGTATCTCAGTAAAATGGGAAGATTTTTTGCGGGTTTAATTTCAAGATTTTTTTTTTTTTTGCCCACTTCACAATAATTTTTTACCTTTCATCCATCAGAATCTCAGCTACACAAACTGTGCTTCGCAGTGTTAACTTGTCAACATGCTAAAAAGCATCAGGGCATTGAATGCATGTTCTCACAATTCTTTGTTCTTTCGCGTTTTTCTGACGGGAGAAGATGGCTCCAGGTTCAGGAGTTCAGGCGGAAGGTCTTTCCCTTGAGACAGGAGCCAGGCCTTTTCCTCGCGCATCTTCCGCCTCTTTGCTCGCTCTGAGGGAAACCAAACAACACAAACAATTAGGTCCACCAACGGCTAAGAGACACCAGAGAGAGGACATGTTTATCTCTGCTTTAGCTTTCCACATGAAAGGCAGGGTGGCCGCCCCCTGCTGGTTGGATCAAATACGACAGAGGGAGAGGGTCCTCTGATTAGATCTGTGCTGTGTCTATGGCCGGATGATACAGAGAACGAGTGAATCCATAAAAATAAAAGCCATATTCACCGATTTCGCTAATTATTGATATCAAAAAGTCGAGAAAAATATTTTAAGCAAAGCCTTGAGTAAATTAAGCAATTCTTTACTGAAGAAATTTCAATAAAATACACACGAAAACTGAAATTTAATTCAACTGAAAGTTTGTTGGAAAGAAAAAGACTCGAGTGAAATCAACAAATCGCCTGAATAGGAATGAAACAATACCACTTTTTTCAAACAGACACGTTACCGATATTTGGAACTGAGTACTTGGTGATACAGAGTACCAATCCCGATGCTTCTACCACACAAAAAAATGTGATGAATTGTACCACGTGTTTTATTTTATTTTATGCTTGTTACAAAAAATGGTGAATTAGATTTTAAAAATGACAACAAAACAAACATTTTCTGTAAATTTATTGCAGTGTTTCTGCATCTAAATGATCATATTTGAATATATTTTTTGTTTTGTGACAAACTTAAATAGTAGCTCTATCTTGATGTTTCTTTTAGGGTTTTCCCGAATTGATCATGTGGTTTCAGACTCGGGAACGTTGCCTCCCAATCAATCAGTGACTTTTAAATAATGTTCAATCCAAACAAGCTGAACAGAGAACAACTTATTAAAGTGAAATCAAACAGTTAGAATCCACCTGCTGCGGTCCCTGCTCCATATGGAACCATAATAATCAAATAGCCAATAGTCAATAATCAAATAGCATTCGTTTTAGTCATCAGGTTTGGGATTTTTGCCTCGGAAAGACAACTTCTCGTGCGGGTTTAGATGTTATTCTGTATCCAGTAGATGCTGCAGCACTGGAGACTGGCAATAAGTAGTCAGTGGGAATAATCTGTAAAAGTTACAGATTTTTCCTTCAGCGTTCTAAAAACCGGTCAAATACGGAAAATATTCAGTTAATGACACTTCTAATATATGCATTCTCATTATTAACTTTCTTTAAGTTGATGTTCCATTTGTTTTTATGTTAAACTTTTTTACATTTACTGTTGCACTAGAGTCCAAAAGTGAATAATTGAAGTTATTTATTACTTGATTGTTTAAGCTACCTCACAGAAGTGCTCCGTTTGTTAACAGAATTGTTAAATGTTAAAATAATAAGAATAAAAAAACGAAAACATCCTGGATCTGTTTTATCGCTCTTCTTTATCCTTTTTTTATGTATATGAATAATCGGATCGGGGTTCTGTATCGGCAGATACTCGAACTGGAGGGCAAAATAACCTGATCGGGACATCCCTGGTTACTTTACATTTCTTGTAAAAGTTTTACAACATTTTATTACATTAATGGCTCAGATCTTTGGTTTAGTTTGTGAAAAGCGGCCAATAAACCGATTCTGATTCAGCTCAGCTGTTAAAGCTAACCAGGTACTCACTGACGCAGGTATGTGCTTTCCATATCAGTTCAAAACCATTCTACGTATTAAAGATGAAAAAGGAAATAAAGCTTTTTATTATTGAATCAACCATTTATTTCCCTGATCTCACCACATCTGAATCGATCTATATTTATGTTCTTATTGAGTTGTCATCCATCCACCCAACCTTACCCTCCACAGCTTTGATCTTCTCCATCTTCTCCCTCTGCTGCTCCTCCTGCAGGAGGCGCTCTTCCTCGCGGCGCTGCTCGGCCAGCAGAACCTGTCGGTCCAGTTCTTCGTCTTTCCTCCTCTCCTCCTCTGATCTGGCCTTCGGGTCGTACTGGAAGCAGAAACAGGAGCGTTTCACTCTGCAGCCGGGCTGTTTCTACATGTTCGCTCATAACTTGGCGCACCTCTTTCTCCTGTTTGACGGGGGAACCAAAGGACGTCCGGACCGGAGCCGGATCCAGTAACTTCTGCTGCTGCTCTCGCTCCTACAGAACACAAACCAGAAGTAAAGACCTGACGTTTGGTTCCGTTTCTAAAACTTCCAGTGTGTCTTTTATATGTTAACATGATCTTCATGAACAGACTTCAAATAATCAAACTTTATAAAGTGCTTTTCATGCAGTGCTGCATCTCAAAGTGCTTTACAGATTAAAATTACAGAATGTTCTTTACCAGGCGATCCCAGTTAGTTGAGAAAAGATAAATAAAATTTGATTTAGGTTTCCACAAAGCGATTTAATGGTTTTAACATCCCTCCGTGTGTGTCGGGCCGGATGGCTGAACATCGTGAACTTGTTGAAGGCGTTCTCCTGTTAAAAGGGAGTTTTTCCTGTCCACTGTCACCTGCTGCCCTGTGCTTGCCCACGATGTGACGTCCGACAGAACCAAAGAGTCCATTTGTGTGCGCGTGCGTTTGCGAGAATGATGAAGGATGTGGGTGGGAAACGCAGAGGAGAACAAATGTAATGTTGTAAAGAAGCTGAAGAGAAGTAGGAGGATGTTTCCCATCTGTTCTACAGAGCAGCAGCCTCTGATTCTGGCTCCTTTGAGTCCCCAGACTCTCCGGCACACATCAGAGCGAGCGCCTCGGGGGCCGCCACGGTCAGGGCGGACGGGATCCTGCAGCCCAGCGGAGCTGTCAGTCAGACGGCCGTTCTGCCTCCAGCTGAGCTCCTGCTGTTCGTCAGCGGCCCGTTAAATGGCTGCTGACAGCATTCAGCGAGGAGGCGACATCAAGCCTTACTTTAAATCTGACCGGGAAATAAATCACAGAGTGGTTTAGTGGAACTAATTTGAGCTTCAAGGAGAACAAAATCTAACCCTGTTTCTGGTTCTGTTGGACCGTAGAAGCGTCACTACTCACAGCAAATTCCATAAATGTCGACATCATTGCTCTCATTCGCACTATTTTACTTGTTTCAAATAACGTTTCTGCTGTTATTTGCACTATTTTTTACTTGCACTACTTTCTCTAATTGTAAATTTTATTAATTTTCTTTTTTTCACTTTATGTAAAAGAAGCATTTTTTACTGCATAAATACATCCAAATATTGCTTGGTTCTATTTTTGTTTTTATTTTAATAACTACAGAGTTTTTTAATGTTGTCCATAATTGTCACTGTTTTGTTTTTTTTGTCCCCTGAGCGTCAACCAATCAGAGCGCACCGCTGTAGTGACGTCGCCCGACTGATTAAAACATCTGTACCATAATGTTTGTGTTTCCTGGCAAACAGCCTCGTCGCGTTGGAGCTATTTGTGTTGGCGGAGCTAAATAAATGATTAATTTAACAAACAAACCGTAATCTATAGTCACTTATTATTGTAACAAAAATAAAAAATGAGCTTATATTCGGCACAACAGCACTCCCTCTTGTTTGATTTAACGCTCTGAACTCCCAGAGGAATAGAGCTAGTGATTGATAAGCAAACATGGTGAAATGAAGGAGTTTAGTGGCAGATAATTCCTTATTTAGAGGCTGACCTTTGGTTACCCCATTAACTCCCATTATATGGATCTAAACTTCTCCTGAAGGACTCCTAGTGGCTCCTAACGTCTCTGGGTGAGTAAGTGTATGTAATGCAGGCTAGAAATGAGGCCCAGGTTGAACAAGAAACTACTTCCCTACAACTGTGTTGCAAAATAATGGTGACTGACACGCCGAATAGCCAATGGAACAGTGTTATTATCGTTAACGAAAACGAACAAAATGACGAAAACTAGAAGCAAAAAAACAGATTTGTTAACTGAAATAAAAATTAAAACGAGAATTTGAAACAAAATGAACTGAAACTGTAATGAGTTTTCACAAAACTAACTAAAATGAATAAATTTAATGGGAAAATGTGCTTAGTTTTGGTTTCATACAGTGCCTCATAAAGTCTAGAAGGAATATTTCTACGTCGCCTTCTGCCTTCGCGCTGTCACCACAAACAGAAGCGATCATCTGTGTTGTGCCTTTTCAGTCGCACAAAATGCCTTGATAAAAACCACAGAAAAGGAAAGTTGGATACAATCCCATCGACTCGCCTCGTTTCAAGGAAATAAAAGACGACTTTGACCCCTAACCCTGTAAACTATCAGAAGAAGATTGAAACGATGATTAAACAGTCTGCAGCAAAAAAACTTCATAACAGGTGAGCTACGACGGCTAACAAGCAAGCTAACACTGCGACTCCAAACTGTAAACAATAGCAAATGGAGCCGGTTTTACACCAAAGCTGTGTAGCTGGTGTAGGTTGTGTTTGTATCCGCTGTGTTGATGGAGAAATAATCCTCTCTCTGGTTGTTGGTGGCTTTTACTGGTTGTACTGCATCATCCCAACATGTCACGGTGTGGTCCGCCTAGCGTCATGTCAGCAAAGGCTGGGAGAAAAGCGCAAATGTGCAAAATGATCAAAAGCATCATGTACTTAAGGTAGTTTGGCTTTTGTTTTATTATGTCGCCACTCAGTGTTTTTATAAAACTGTAGCATTTGCATTAATCGTTGGGCTTTTTAATGCACAGGTGCTATTATTGTGCTTAAAGAACCATTTATCTTTTATACTTGTCGGATTTGTATGGTTGTTAATCTGGCCCAATACATTTTCTGAGATTGGGTTATACATTTTTTATTTTATTTTTGTCTTTCCCCGGTACACAACTTGCTTAATGAAAAGACTAAAACTCAGATTCAGATTAATTTATTTGTTGATCAGGACAGTTTGAGCAGGTTTTCTTCTTGTAAAGTGCCTTGAGATGACATCTGTTGTGAAACGGCGCTATATAAATAACCTGAATTGAATGTTAACATCAGACATGCTGAAACACGCCAGAATTTGCCATGGGCTAGTTTTCATCTGTAGTCCTGTGCCAGTTATAAATTCGGCTTCCTAGACTGAAACTAACTAAAACTGAAACTAATAAAAACTAAACTGAAACTAAGCATTTTCAAAAAACTAAACTACCTTAAAATTGTAAAAACTAACTAAAAATAGACAGAATTTGAAATATTAAGTCAAAAACTGAATAAAACTAATGAAAATGTTTAAACTATTATAACCCTGCAATGGAATGATGTATGTGACGTGACGGGCTTTAGCGATGGACGCCTAACTACCAGGTTTTAGTTACGTTCCGGTAAGAGATGCTTTTGGCAACGTGTCAAAGTACAGCATAGAGGGCGCTGCTGAGCTCCGTTAGAGTAGAGACGGTTATGATTCTGGCCATTGTTGGTTTTAATCAGAGCGTTACAACGATGAAATGTCAGCTTTTTCAGTGTATTTAAAATATATATAAATACACATTGAGTAATAATAGCACTCAGACAGAAGTTCACTGCTCTGTGGGGAACTTCGGGGTGTTTTCTTCCAAAGGGAACCAAACCATAACTCTAAGAACAGCTTTAACTTTTCTGTTGGTATTTTGTGCTTTTAAAACATTTAGGGTGAAATCTGCAGGAATGTTAAGCGGCCAGTTTATGATTGGCTGAATTGGACAGTACTGTCTTAGGTTTAAGTAATAATGTGAAATGAACTGGAATGAATTTGTATCGATTCGGAGGAAGATCCCGACGTGAAGCGGTGAACTCTGACCTTGTGCTCGATCATGCTGCTGATCTCAGGCAAAAAGTTCTGGCTGATGACGCGGTAGAGGTGGCGGTCCTGCGGGGAGGTTTTGTCCTTGATGCTCTCTGCCAGGCTGATCCACTGTTCCTCCGTTTCACACACCAGGGACCAAGCGCCTCGCTTAGGGGCTGCCAGAAGAACAGCAGAGAATCACTGGAGCCCTGAGGACGCTCTGAGCTCTCCCAGAGACGGCGAGGCTTACCTAAGCGTGGAGGAACGTCATCCAGCCCGTTTTCTGTCTTCGTTTCTGTCCCCTCGCTCTCCTCTTCGCTGGGCAAAATGAAAAGGAGAATATAAATGAACCTGTAATCTACTGGAGCTGGGGTCTGCAGCTCCAGTCGCTGTGACAATCAGAGAACCATTGACCTGATTCAGCACCTGGACCAACATACAACGTTAAAGAAGACGCATGTACAGCCCAATAAAGTAGGTCATCAATTACATTTTTGTTTATATTGACTTAAACATTTTTGCGTTTCCATAAAAACACTTTAATTAAAGACTTTTTCACAGTGTTTAGCGCTAAATTCTTTTAAATGAACTTAAGTTTTAGTTACTAATACAAGTTCTGAACTTCTATATGTTTTTAGTGGCCTGTGTGCCTCAACGATCTTATCTTAAACACTCAAATACTAAAGAAACATGATTGCTGGATGGTTTTGAATATAAGAAATAATCAGATGTCAGACTGTATGCGGTTCATTACAGAGTAGTTTGGGTTAAAGTTATCAAGGACGTTTACATTGAAATCGTTTAGTTTTTTCATAAAGTCACATAATTCAAACTTTTTAGTGTTCCCAGTAAAAAGACAACCTGATTATTTTAATATCCCAAGATCAATAGCGCACACTAACATAAGAAGATGTTTTATAAAGTAATATTAGGTAGATGTGTCATCAGGTTTTTGTTTTCAGGTAATTTTAATGATTATAGCTCAAAGACGCCGACTTTTATACCTTCATGTGGCGCTACAGAGAAGAGGGTCTTCCATGCCATATGCCTAATAGCACTAGCTGTCAAAGAAAATGTTATTGCATTTATAAGTTTTATTCATTACTCAGTGCCTAGATAAAACATTGCTAAGTTATAGCTTAGTTATTGCTTAGTTATGCTTTGTTATTTCTTAGTTATTGCTTAGTTATGCTGTCCTGTGACACATCCTGTTTGACTGCTAAAACAGAGTGTTCTTTCTCTCAGCAAGAGAGATTGATCAGAGAATAGACTTCAAAGTACTTTTATTAGTCTATAATTCATTAACTGCACCAGAGTACATTAGAGATCTGCTATCATGGTACAAACCATCCAGATCACTCAGGTCCTCCAGCTCTAGTTTACTGATCGTCCCCAGAACCAGAACCAAACATGGAGAAGCAGCTTTTAGTTTCTATGCTCCTCATATCTGGAAAAAACTACCGGGAGAATGCAAAGCTGCAGAGACACTGAACTCTTTTAAATCTAAAATAAAAACGTACCTTTTTAGAAATTATACCATTATTTCCAATACTGTTATTAATTGTTTTTATCCTAATTTTGTTTTAGGAATGTCCGTGTATTCTTTCTCTCAGTTATTTTATGTTTTAATTTTCACATTTCTGTAATCGTTAAACTCATTTTCAAGTCAGATAGGTTTACTTAATAGAAAAATGATCCTCTTTAACATCTATATTAAATAGCCTACGGTATTAAGTGTTAGATTGAATGTTATTTTAGATTTAAAAAACAAATACCCTCCTGGACAAATGTATTAAAAAGTTATTTTCCTTTCTTTCTTTTCTTGCCTATGAGAAATAACTTATTTAAACTGAGCAGCCCTGTCTTTTTTATGGGCTGGGTCTGTGAGAGACTGCTGTGTCTTTCAAAATAAAAGCATGACATACTGTACAGAACCTGGATTTATTGCTCAGCAGATCCACATTTCTGCATCAAAATAAGTTTCTTTGTTCGGATGTAATGTCGAAATGTGATCCGATCTAAAATAAATCTGTCAGCCAGAGTGAAATGATTCTAAACAACAAGAGTTTCCCCATAAACTGAATAATTAGGAAATTATTATTCTAAAATATTGTAGATGAAACAACAGATGAATTGGTCTGAGTTATCTTCAGACAAACACATGACCAACAGTCCTGTTTAAAATAAATGTATAGGCGTAAATAAGCAGTAAATCTGTGCAGAACAAGCAGATTTACCTCAGATTATAGTCTTCCAATTTTTGTTTCTTTGGTGGCCTTCCCCTTCTCTTCTTCTCTGGTAACGTTGGATCAAACTCACTGGAGGAATGTTAAAAAAGGGTAATTAGCTGCTTAGACTTAAACAAACCATATTAACAGGTGGTGGCGTCCCGCTCCGATAAAACCAGAAGAAACACGATCGGCAGCATTAAGACAAACACTCCTACCTCAGCCTCTCGGCTTTCCTTTCACCTGGCTCCTCTTTGTACATGCGAGTGCCATAAAAGTACCAGTAGAGGGCGCCGTCTCCATCTCGCCCCAGGGGTTCCACCCTCAGGCTATCTGCATCCAGCCCCTACAGGTGGAGGAGGTGGAGAACAGCGTCGTCATTTAGAAGTCACAGAGACATGAGTGATTCCAGCATTTAACATTTTTAAAATATTAATGCGGAGCTCAAACTGCATCATTTTCAATCAGCTGTGAGCCTTCGGTGGTGCAGGTTTCAACTTAAAGAGTTTGTTCAGAAAAAGCGTGTCGGGACGGAACCTTCAGCAGGTCGAAGACGTCGGCGGCGTCCAGGCGGTAGTCGCAGAGTCGGTGCAGCAGCTCCACCTGGGTGCGAGGCGGCAGGCTGTGGAACGGCCCGTCGTGCAGCGGGTTGGTCTTCCCCTCCTCCAGCTCCCACCTGTAGCTGATGATGTCATCCAGGTAGCTGCTGAACGTCTGCGGGCTGAACACAGCAGGAGCCTCAACATCTACCCAACTACTCGACATCAAACTATGTTTTACTCATCTGTGATCATATATAATAGACTTAAAGGGAAAGTTTTTTTTTTTATTTATCGCAAATATTACATTTATTTACTCACCCAGACAAGTGAGGAGTTAGTTGGGTTCGTTCAGGAGAAGTTTATATCCAGTCTGATCAGCGTATATCCATATAATGGAAGTCAATCATGGCAGGAGATTTGCTGCCTATAAGAAGTCATTATCTGCCCCAAAAACTCCTTCATTTAACCAGGTTTTATTATTCATCGTTAGCACTACTAGGAGGTGTTTATCAGTTCAGTTCCAGGGTGATTTAGGGGCAATAATACAACCACATTAACACGTGAGCAGGACTTTCACTCTGTGCTCTACAGAAATACTGCAGACATCGACATGCTTCATGTTATACATATATACGGGTTGACGCAGCGCCGTTATCCGTGGACACAAGAGCTCTCCGTCACCCACGCAAGGACGGATGGAGTATAGCCCCATTTTCTAACCATCCGTCTCCGTCAACGGAGAGCGTATGCATCTGATTGGTCGGCTCAGCAACAGCCAGAGATCGTTTCACCAGAACGGGGCGCTATGATCGCTGTGATCAGTAGTTAATGCGGCGTTTGGCCACTATATGCTTTATATTGAAGGATAACTTATCTAATCTGTTCTATTGGTGACTTCCAACACAAGGAGGTGTAGGAAAACAAATAAATAGGCTGCTGTGTTTGTTTCCAGAGGATTCTATGAGCTGCACTTCTAGTGAAAAGCTTCACAGCTCAATCAAAACTTCATCGCTCCATGAGGAAGAAATGCGTTCACAAGCCTAGAAAAAAAAACTGAAACGGCGGGTTGATAGTAGGCAGAGACGCCATGAAAAGTTAGCGCCCCCTGCTGTCCTGGTCGAGAATTGTTTTGCCTCACTGAAATAGGCCTGTCGCGATAATCAATAAATCAATTAATTGACCAATAATTAAAAATGCGCTCGGTAACTTTAACAGGCTCGATAATTTTTCATTGACTGAAGTCGCAGGATAATGAGTTAACGTTGCTGCATCCGTCTCGACTGGCTCCTCTCGGTTTAGCGTAAAGAGTGAACCCTCCTGTCAGCCGCTGTGTCTCTGTGTTTGTGGAGGCGGAGCATACCTGGAGCTGGAGCAGCGGAGAGAGTAGAGTAGTCGATAACCATGGAGTTGGTTTCTAAGCCGGACGCAAGAGCCGACGTGTGGGAACATTTTGGATTTAAACCAAATGAACGAGGTGAACCACAAAACATTAATGAGCCAACATGTCGCATTTGTTTTTAAACGGTTTATGCTAAACACGGCAACACGACGAATCTGCACGCTCACCTCAAACACAACCTCCCCGCTCCAGTTTTCCCAGCTGGGTAAAAAAACATCTACCAAAGAGGCAGAGGGACCCTCAACTTCTTCCCGTCAGTCCATCATCACGGGGGCATTTATGAAACAAACAAAATATAAACGAGACAGTGCCAAATGGTGCGCACTCACAGACGCCGTGGTTCGCCACATAGCCAGATGCAACCGTTTAACACAGTGGAAAAGACGGCTTTTCGACAAATGTTACAAACAGGATTGGAAGTGTTAAATGTCTGAACCTAATGTTTAACATATATTGAAGTGCAATTTTGTTTACAGAAATGTTATGTTATTGTTTCAATTGTTTTTATTTAAGTGCTTTTTTTTGTTCATATGTTTTTCTTGGTCATTATATTTATTTATTTTGGATATTTACAATGTCTTTTCATAATACAATTCCAGTTTCAATTATTCTTAAAAAAAAAGTTAATTTATCTTTAATCTTTTGTACTTGCATTTTTATTCCATTATTATTAGATTAGCTTAAAATGTATGTAAAAATGGCAATATTATCGTTTATCGCAATAATTACTGGGGCAATTTATCGTCCAGCTAAATTTGTTATCGTGACAGGCCTACACTGAATACGTCTGAGAGCAAATTTGTAGTATAAACTAGGCTTGAGTTCAGCTTCTACACGCCCCCCTTTTCTGCAACCTATGCAGACTTCAGCTGTAATGGAGCCAATTATTCGGCTCCTAACTTCTCTGGGTGAGTAAATTAACGTAATATTTGCTAAAAAATAAGGACCAGTTTGGAAAAACAACAAACTTCTCCTTTAATATTTCAAATCAAAAGGTTTCCTTTTGACAAAGAAGACGGAGATCTCTACAGTAAACTGTTTTTAAATACACTACTTAAACGAAATAAAGTGAACACTTAAACATCACACTATAACTCCAAGTCAATCCCATTTCTGTGAAATCAAACTGTCCATTTAGGAAGCAACGCTGTTGTTTAAATGGATCACAGAACACTTCTCAGTTCCTTTCTGGCTGACGTTTTGGTGAGACAGAGTCTATTACCCACACAAGTGGCTCATCCAGGATGGGACGTCAATGCGAGGTTTGCTGTGTCTGTCAGCGTCCAGCGACGGACGGAGGCGCTACCAGGAGACAGGCCGGTACATCAGGAGACGTGGGGGAGGACGTAGGAGGGCAACAACCCAGCAGCAGGAGCGCTACCTCCACCTCTGTGCAAGGAGGAACAGGAGGAGCAGCGCCCTGCAGAACGACCTCTAGCAGGCCACAGATGTTCATGCGTCTGCTCCAACTGTCAGAAACAGACTCCATGAGGTGGTAGGTCGGGCCCAATGACAACAGGTGGGGGCAGTGCAGGACGTTTGGCATTCACCAGAGAACACCAAGTTTGGCTAATTCTCCACCGTCACCCTGAACCACTTTTTTAATGTCCGATAAGTCAGACTTTGGCTATATGCCGATACCGAGTACACATCCGACTGGCTCGGTTGCTGCTTGTATCCTTTAAAGAACCAAACTCCACTTGCTCTTCACTTGATGCTGAGCCAAATGCTTTATAAGCTTGCTGCTGTTAACGGTAGCGCCTTTTGTACCACCTCTGGAAACTTCCGTCCTACATATGAGGCAACAGGGTTTGCATTCTAGCAACGTGAAACAAGCATCATGCAAGATGCTGTCACCGCCTGCGTCTGTATGTGGCAGGAAAAAATACGCCAGACTGCCGTTAGCTACCCAGATGAGATCCTGGTGAGACCATCGTGCCGTCGGCCCCTTTGGCCAACACCAGGTAGGATTCCTTAACTTTCACATAAACTGCTCAAAAGATTGAATGAAATTAGCCCCTTCCCCCACACCTGAATCCACCTGAGAAGATTTGGGACATCAGGTCTCGCTCAACCCACCAACGCCACAGGAGGAGATCCCAGAGGAGCCCATCCTCCACCTCATCAGGAGCATGCCCTGTGTTGTAGGGAGGTCATACAGGCAGGTGGAGGCCACACCCACTGCTACGCCCCACCGTGCCTCAGCGTTGGATCAGCCTGTAGTCTGTTTATCCACGTTAATTTTGACTGTCACTCCAAATCCAGACCAGGTCGATAAATTTGATTTGCATTAATAATTCAATAATTTTTGTGGGATTTTGTTGTCAGTATGGCTGCAACAAATTATTATTTAGATCATCTCTGAAGTGGATGGGGTCTCGACTCGATTAACTGATTAATAGGATTAGAGGAAAATGTTCAAAAGTGCTATGGAAACTGGGCAGTGCTGGGCAGTATGGCAACATTTTCATACCACTAAATAAATAAAAAAACATTTAATGGTATGTTTTTCCATACAAGACCGTTCATATCCACATTATCTTATAAGAATGAATAACATAAAAATGTGCTTTAAATAGCCCATTTTACCATTTTCCAGACACAGGTGAATTATATAAAAATAATTAAAATGATTATGATTCTAGTAGACATTCTTGATGTTCTGAGGCTGAAAGTAAATTTGTTTTTTAACCTCACGTTGACCTAAGCAGCAAATTGCATCTTGTACTGGCTTTGCTTGTAGTACTGAAGAATTCCGCTAGGGGGCAGAGTATAGACTCAGACCGGATTTTGCCAAAGAAGAAGTAAAATAAACACGGTGACCGTAGGAGATTATTAGCTGGTTAATATTCAGATTACAACAGAAAAAAAAGATAGCAGAAGTATCGTAGATGGTATTTAAAACATATTTACAGCTATTAAGGATTTCTTTCCTACTTGTTTTGCCGCCGTTGACCGCAGACAGTCAAAGAGCGCTCAACACTTCCCCCTACTGGTTACTCATACAAGTGCTAGTAAAAGATTTGCTGTTTCGGTTCTCGTCTGACCTTTTAAAGCCGATAAACTGACTCCTCTTTTTTGATTATTTCCTCAGCATTGTGTGCTTCGTTCTTCTAGCTCCTACTAGCAGCTGTACTTCGTTAAAAACCATTACTTTTAACACTGTAGTGAAGAGTGTGTAGCAGTGAAATCGGTCCCCTCTGAAACACTTCCCCACATTAAACGTTCCAGAAGTTTTCTGAACTATTCACCGGTATAGCGGTATATTAAAAATTTATATCATAATGGTTTTTAGTATGAACTGATATACCACCCAGGTCTAATGGAAACTTTTTTTCCCTCCTTCCTTCACTTTATTTACCAACCGAATTTGATTAGAAAACAGTTCAGTAGCTCACAAAAGAAGATGCTATCACCTCAAACGTCTTACAGCTGTTGAAATAAAAAATAAATGAAAATAGTTTTTAAATGGCTATTCTTCACCAAAGTGCTGTAAGGACAAATGTGCGATATTACCAACATAAAAAGAGATATTTTTGTTGCTTCAAAGTGACCAGAGCTACTAGAAACAAAACAAAATTAACATGAACATCTAAATAAAAAATAAAAAAAACATGCTTCCACCTCAGATATCCTACAGCTGCTGAAATATCAAATAGTTAAGTGATAAAAAATAGTTTTAAATTGCTTTGCTTTATCAAAGTAGCACAATAGATCTAAACACATTCTCTACGATCATGAAAAACTAAATACCGGTGTTCTGACAAAACGGCATACTTTGTAAGAGTAGCTTACCGTAAATTATCTAACCAACTTTAACCAACTCACAAGTTTTATGTTCTAACCCTAACGTCACAGAAGGACAACCATCCTTTCTTTTACATGCCTAAACCTAAAATATATCTAATTTAAGTTGATTTGAAGAGATTTTTTAAAAAACAAAGGGAAAAGTATGTTTTTTTTAAACCAAAAATATGTTATTCTGACGGGTATGTTGTTTTGTCGGCACACAAGACCAAATACCTGACAACGTAATCATAGCTAAGCGTGCGACTGCAACTGCTAAATAATAACAACTTCTGTAATGCCTTAAAGTTAACGCATGTAGCTCACTGTTTGTCTAACCATGCATGATGAGCTGGATGGCGAGTAGAAGTTCACCAAACTCTTACAGACTTCTCTTGTCTGGACGCTACGATTCAGTTTTTCGCAACTTACGCAGACACAGAGCTCTCCTCTTCAAAAGTACTCCCGAACTTTTAACGTTTTTATTGTCTCAGGTCTACCTGCACTTGCAACGCTCCGCTGCAGTTTACCGTATGACGAGTTGCTCGCGTTTCCCGATAAATACAGGTTACCCGAAAAAAAACAAAACTGCAGGACTGGCGTCCAAATAAGACGTCGTACTCACGCTACACAAAGAATCGATGACGAAACTCTCTGCGAAAGGTTTTTAATCAACCAATTTGATCAATTTTATCGATTCGTTGTTGCAGCACATTTAACTACTTAAAGAACGAACTATTTAGTAAGAACAATACAGAGTACCAATGCCAGTACTTCTACCACAAACAAAAAAATACAATGAATTGGAAGGCGAGTCTTATTTTCTTCACTGGTTTTTATAAAAAAATTATGGTGAATTAGATTTTAAAAAAATTAAGATATTAATAAAAAAGGCCACAAAACTTAAATTTCAAGTTAAAAATTTACGTTTTCTGTGAAATTGTTGCAGACTTTCCAGATTCTAAGTATCGGCATATGGTATCGGTTAACTTTAACATTGGACGTATCCGGGCCGATACCCGATACCAGTACGGCCAATTTCATTCAGATGTAGGAAGTCTTACTTTAATGTTCTTTGAAATCTTTTGAGCAGTTTATGTGAAAGTTCTCTGGTTATCAAACGTCATAAAACTCTCCGTGGGACTTTCTGGTGAGCCGATATGTTTTATTCCAATTCCCTCATCCAGACGAAGGAAAACCCCCACCAGCAGATCTAGGTTAAAATCTTTTACTTATATCTGTTTTCAAACAACGAACCAGAACGTTTTATTAGCGTCTGATAAGTTCATACAGATTTCGTTAAATTCCTCAGAGTGAAGCAGATCCTGCTGCCTTCCTTACAGTAACTATATATTTCTTTAGATCCTGCTCAGCCTGATGACCAACTCCCTAAATACTCCAACAGAACAACTATTATCAAACTTTTAACGGGAGCTGGTTCAGGTACAGAAGATAAACCCCCGCCCACGTCCTGGGGGGTTTAATCTGAGCATCTATGCGACAGCAAACAGAAAGCGAAGAAAAAGTGGCTTATCTAGAAAGAGCAGCGCGTGTTTTTCACACAGCTAAAGGCTCTGCCCCCTGACGTCCTCCTTCCCTGCGTCGCCTCCAGCTCCGGCGGAGCGTTTAAAGCGTGCAGATGAAAAGGGCAGCTTTGTGAAAGGCCGCCCCCGGGAAGCCAGCGCCTGTCCGGTCCAATAAAGCGGGCCGTCGTCCTGGAAGCCGCTGGGATCCTGCCTCTACGAAGGCGTGCAGGAGGGTACTCCCCCTGAACAACTAAAAATATCTGGATTTAAATACCAGCAGCTGCGTCACAGTCACTTTCTCCCATGGAGAGAGCAGAGAGGTTTCAGTGGTTTCCCTGCTTTCATGTAGCGGCAGGGAGAAGCTTCGGACTCGCTGGTTCACATGTTTACAGATCAAACTCATTTTAATGTCAGCTACAGATTAAATGAGTAAATACAACAGGTGTTTTTGGATCTCTGCCTTGTTTTACAGTCCGACCAAGATTTCACAATGTTGCCATCGCAAGTATTAATGCAAATTCAGCAATCCCCACGAATTCTGAACGTCTTCCTCAGATTCATAGCACACTTTTATTCAGATTATTAATGCATTTTTATGCTTTAATTAAGATTCTTAGCACATTTTTATGCTTTTATTCAGATTCTTAACACATTTTTTTGGTTTTATTCAGATTCTTAGCCCATTTTTTTGGTTTTATTCAGATTCTTAGCACATTTTTATGCTTTTATTCAGATTATTAGCACATTTTATGCTTTTATTAAGACTTTTAACACACTTTTATGCTTTTAAGATTCCTAGCACACTTTTATTCAGATTATTAATGCATTTTTATGCTTTAATTAAGATTCTTAGCAAATTTTTTGGTTTGATTCAGATTCTTGGCACATTTTTATGCTTTTATTCAGATTCTTAGCACATTTTTATGCTTTTATTCAGATTCTTAGACCATTTTTATGCTTTTATTAAGACTCTTAGCGCATTTTTATGCTTTTATTCAGATTATTAATGCATTTTTAAGCTTTTATTCAGATTCTTAGCACATTTTTATGCTTTTATTCAGATTCTTAGCACATTTTTTTGGTTTTATTCAGATTCTTAGCACATTTTTATTCTTTTATTCAGATTCTTAACACATTTTTATGCTTTTATTCAGATTCTTAACACATTTTTTTGGTTTTATTCAGATTCTTAGCACATTTTTATTCTTTTATTCAGACTCTTAGCGCATTTTTATGCTTTTATTCAGATTATTAGCACATTTTATGCTTTTATTAAGACTCTTAGCGCTTTTTTTGTTTTATTCAGATTCTTAGGACATTTTTATGCTTTTATTCAGATTCTTAGCACATTTTTTTGGTTTTATTCAGATTCTTAGCACATTTTTATTCTTTTATTCAGATTCTTAACACATTTTTATGCTTTTATTAAGATTCTTAACACATTTTTTTGGTTTTATTCAGATTCTTAGCACATTTTTATTCTTTTATTCAGACTCTTAGCGCATTTTTATGCTTTTATTCAGATTATTAGCACATTTTATGCTTTTATTAAGACTTAACAATTTTTTTTGAATTTATTCAGATTCTTAGCACATTTTATGCTTTTATTAAGACTTTTAACACACTTTTATGCTTTTAAGATTCCTAGCACACTTTTATTCAGATTATTAATGCATTTTTATGCTTTAATTAAGATTCTTAGCAAATTTTTTGGTTTGATTCAGATTCTTGGCACATTTTTATGCTTTTATTCAGATTCTTAGCACATTTTTATGCTTTTATTCAGATTCTTAGACCATTTTTATGCTTTTATTAAGACTCTTAGCGCATTTTTATGCTTTTATTCAGATTATTAATGCATTTTTAAGCTTTTATTCAGATTATTAGCACATTTTATGCTTTTATTAAGACTCTTAGCGCTTTTTTTGTTTTATTCAGATTCTTAGGACATTTTTATGCTTTTATTCAGATTCTTAGCACATTTTTTTGGTTTTATTCAGATTCTTAGCACATTTTTATTCTTTTATTCAGATTCTTAACACATTTTTATGCTTTTATTCAGATTCTTAACCATTTTTATGGTTTTATTCAGATTCTTAGCACATTTTTATTCTTTTATTCAGACTCTTAGCGCATTTTTATGCTTTTATTCAGATTATTAGCACATTTTATGCTTTTATTAAGACTTAACAATTTTTTTTGAATTTATTCAGATTCTTAGCACATTTTATGCTTTTATTAAGACTTTTAACACACTTTTATGCTTTTAAGATTCCTAGCACACTTTTATTCAGATTATTAATGCATTTTTATGCTTTAATTAAGATTCTTAGCAAATTTTTAAGCTTTTATTCAGATTCTTGGCACATTTTTTTGCTTTTATTCAGATTCTTAGCTAATTTTTATGCTTTTATTCAGATTCTTAGCACATTTTATGCTTTTATTAAGACTCTTAGCACATTTTTATGCTTTTATTCAGATTATTAATGCATTTTTATGCTTTAATTCAGACTCTTAGCAATTTTTATGCTTTTATTCAGATTCTTAGCACATTTTTATGCTTTTATTCAGATTATTAATGCATTTTTATGCTTTTATTCAGATTCTTAGCACATTTTTATGCTTTTATTCAGATTCTTAGCACATTTTTATGCTTTTATTCAGATTCTTAGCACATTTTTATGCTTTTATTAAGAGTCTTAGCGCATTTTTATGCTTTTATTAAGACTCTTAGCAATTTTTTTGGTTTATTCAGATTCTTAGCACATTTTTATGCTTTTATTAAGACTCTTAGCGCATTTTTATGCTTTTATTAAGACTCTTAGCAATTTCTTTTGGTTTATTCAGATTCTTAGCACATTTTTATGCTTTTATTAAGACTCTTAGCAATTTTTTTTGTTTTATTCAGATTCTTAGCACATTTTTATGCTTTTATTAAGACTTTTAACACACTTTTATGCTTTTAAGATTCCTAGCACAATTTTATGAGGATTCTTAGCGCACTTTCCTTAAGCTTCTTGGCTGACTTTTTATGGTTCTATTAAGATTCTTAGCAGATTTCCTACAGTTATTTTGCCATGGATTTTTCTCTCTTTTCTGTATATTCCTGTTTCAGTGTGTGTTTTCTGAAGCCATGATGGAGCTGCTACTTTCTGAAAGATCTCGAACTCACGTGATGTCGGTGCGCTGGTAGCATCCCTGCAACAAACGGGTAACCAGGTCACAGAGGAAGTCCAAGTCCTGCTCTGACAGAGCCTTTTCCAGCTCCTGGAAATAACAGAAAGCAGATATTTAATTCACTCTGATTGGTACCAAGTCAAAGGTGGACAAATAATGGTAAACTAAGACTGACTAAGATGGCATTGCAGTGACGGAAAATTCTCCACGTCCTGCAACAAACTTCTGCATCAGTTCTATTGCTCTTTCTGTGTCTCTGTTGTGTATTCTCCAAGCCACAGACGGTCGCGGCAGATAACCGCTTGTGCTGAGCCTGGTTCTGCCGGAGGTTTCTTCCTGTTAAAAGGGAGTTTTTCCTTCCCACTGTCGCTGCATGCTTGCTCAGTATGAGGGATTGCTGAGAATTCCACGACGCAATCTTCTGTGGTTCTGTAATTTCTACACTAAACATTGTATTGTAATAACTCTTTTTGTAAAGTGCCTTGAGATGACATCTGTTGTGAAATGGCGCTATATAAATAAACTGAATTGAATTGAATTGAATTAAATTGGGCAGAGTTCAGCTACACAATCATGGAAATATAAAAGTAGTGGATCACTGAGTTTATCGCTGTTTATAGCATATTAACTGGTTAAGTCCGATCCATGGTGATCTCATTCTGCTGTTCTAATTGTAGGTTCTGGTAAGCGAATGTACCAAGACCACTTTGAATAAGATATACATTATTTTGAGAACATGCATATATTTACAGTTTGTAGTATTTTCTCCCCCAGTACCTCCAACTCTCTGGTCTGCCTAATACTTCAGAACCATCTGTGGCCGCCCCACTGCACTCTGCTAGGACTCTCTGAACGTCTGCGACCAGCTCAGACCTTTAGCCGTTCTCTGACGGCCGCAAGAATACTCCTGTTAAGAAAGTGGTACCAAAGTCGCAGCAGACGAACGACCAGCGGTTGGATCAGAAGCAGAGGAATCTGCCTGAGTCTACCAGAACCACATGAGCTTTGCCTCAGAGCGACGGTCTGAGGTGGAGGATTTCTCTTTTAAAGGTTTAGCTAAATGAATAAAAGCGCGCCACACTGACGGTGCTAACGTGCTAAAACACCAAAACAATAACCAGACAAGGAGGGGAGACCAGCGTTAGATGCAACATCGCCTATTATAGCAACACTAGAGGGCGCTGTGGTGTGGAAACATTTGGCTCATTAACCCCTTAACGTTCCAACAGCCCGTCCATCCGCCATTTTTACTTTTTAATCCATAATATTCTGATTTACAATTTACATGAATTTATATGTTTTTATATCATTGGAAAGCCAACAGTATTGCCTTTTTAACCATATATGCCAATAAAGGAAACAATCATAAGTGTGAAAACAGCAGTTGTCTAGTTCTTAGCTGAAAAGTGCCATCCCTATTCTCTCCTACGTGCTTCAAACCGGTCGCGGCAGAGAACAATGATGATTGAAGCATCAAATAGCCAATGTAATGCTGAAAACGGCAATAGGTCACTCGAGGGGTTGGTCTTTATCTTAGCGCTAGGAAACGTCCCGCGTAAAGAAGCTTATCCAAACAAAGAAAGGAAAGTATTACGCGCAGTAATTAACCCTTTGAGTGCTGGGTCAAAATACACTTTATTGTTATTATACAACATGGTGGAAGCCGTGGAGCTTTGTTTGAGACAAGACAGAGGTGATTTTGGGAGGTTTTTTATTAGACGGAAATAGTAGATTTGGCATAAACTGAACATTTTTTGGGCACATTTGACCTTTAGTTTATCATATAAGATGTAAAATGCTCATTTTTTGGTTTATTGCTGTTATTTTTTTGTGGATAAAGGGTAATAAATCAAACTTTATACCCACAATGTTTTAAGGGTCACCATAAAATTCTAAAACTATTTTTTGAGCATATATTTTTGAAATTTTAATAAAAGAACACTAAATTTTATCTTTTCCACTATATTAAAAATTATATGAGGACAACAAATGCAGTTAGACATATTTTACTGCTCTGTGAAATATTTCAGAGTGTTTTCTGTCTAACGAAACCTCAGCCATGTCTCTACTCCAAACGGTTCAAGAGTTGCTTTAATTTTAATTTGGGTATGCATTTTAAAATATTTTGGGCGGAAATTGCAGGACATAAACGGTAGTAACCAGACAGAACAGCAGCACAAATTTGGTGCTTTATTTCTGTTCTTATTTTCCCGGAGATGTGAAACACTATGGATTCAGGGCCATAACCATCCGCCAGGAGGGATTCCCTAGATCTACAAAAAAGGTAAACATGGCTATCTTTGTGCAAAAAAAATGCTAAAAATTAAAGTCTTCAAGTATAAGAATCCGGACAGCACCCTACCAAATGGTAGTAAATAATAAAATCTAAAATATATATAAAATTAGTCAAAGATTAAACACCAAACTTAAGAGTAAAATATTTAGTTAGATGTTATTTATTTATTTTAGATTTTAATATATGTATTTTTTTACCTTATCCAAGAATAAACAGTTGGGAAATTTACTGGAAGTACAGTTCGATTTTAAATGTCATTACACAAAAAGATTTTTTCCCCACTTTGTTGCTAAAAAATGAACCAAACGGTGAAATTTAAACTGAATTGGGGTTTTGTGGCGCATCAGTGCAGCCCTAGAAACCTTTAACCAGCGGCATCTAAACCCCCACATGGCGCCGCCTGGAATCATCCGGTCCGGTTCGGCCCGTCCCTCCTGGGGAGGCTGGACGGATTTTTACAGTATTCCTGCGACTCGCTGGCTGAGAACAAAAGGGCAGAGTAATATGTGAGTCAATATTCAAACCATGCTCTGCAGCATGCAAACAGGAACACGAATAGTAGATTTGATATGGAAATCAGAAAAGCCCACAACAGAAATGGTGTCTGATTTAGAGCCGGGTCTAAGCAGCTGTCCCATTAAGGCTTCCTGCTTGTGTCGTCGGGCTTCAGGAGGAAGTAGACTTCAGCCGTCACCTTCCCTCGCCTGGCTTTGGGTTTCAGCCATTCAGCTGCCACCGAGCGGCAGTAACTGGCCGTGCGGAGCAGCGCGGCCCCAACATGGCCTCCCACAATGCACCGCTCTCCCCAACGATACCCACAGGGAGGCTGAAACAGTTTTTTTTTCAAACCAAGTCTTCTGGATGATGTTAGAGCAAAGTAACTCACACGGTTCCTTCTTTTGCTTCTTTTTTTCGTCTAAATGTTTCGGCTCATCGAACAAACGTCATTAAATTATGAAATCTGCTTTTAAAAGATTAAAAAACTTTGATCCCTCTCGTTTGGAAAATCGATTTTAGAACTTTAACCGTTTGGGTCACGACTTTATTCCTCAGCTGTTCCTGAATTTTGTCGGATCACTGGATGATGTGCTGCTATTTTCCGATCTTTGACTCTTCCGGCCGACATTCAGGTTCTGTTTCAGGTTATTTTCGATTCTCTGGAAGTAAAATAAAATTAAAGAAAAACAGGATTAATTACAGTTTTTTAAATTTTCTACGCCAGAAATCCCAATTCGGTACCTTCGTTTCAGTTTCACGGTTCGGTTCGTTTTTGTGTAATGACAATAAAAATCGAACTGAAATTGCAGGAAATTTGCCAACAAGATGTTCACTGAAAACATAAAAACATATGTGTAAATATATTCTTTTCATTAAATTACAAACTTAACACATTTGTTTTCTGGTTTTAATCGCCGCTGCCGAGGTTTCATGTGTTCTTCTATAATTGGGCCTTTTATACGCTTCCTGGCGCTGCTGCAAAACAACTCAAACGTCACTGACTAATTCCTGGATTAAAACATTTTTCCCACACATTATCACAGTCCCATGTCCAGTCTGCTGATTACTGCTACGCTAAGAGAACGGCACCAATGAGGGCACCTAAGGGGGGTTCCTTCAGCTCAGCGACATCAGTGGTAGCTACCAGCAGCCGACGCTAACAGAAACCGGTAACGAGTCAACATGAAAACGAATTGTTCTGGACCACCAGGAAGCTGAAGGGTTCCCCAAACTGGGGGGTTTGAAAACAGAAGCGGGAGTTCAAGTTCCTGGTCAGAAGTTCTGCTAGCCGGATGTGTTTGTTCACAAAATCAGAAACCTGACCACACAAACGGGCTTACATGCGGAGATACTATGACAGAAAGAGAACACACCCATAATAATCCATATTTTGGTCTGATATTGAAATTTGTTCCGCGTTTTTCAGGAAGATATACGCTAACTTTTATCTCCTTTTGCAAACATCTTATGGGAATCTTGTAGCTCGAGAACTGAAGATATAAAAAAAGCCACAAAATGAGTTGTTAAAAGTAAATCCGGTGGTCTGAACTAGGGATGTCCCGATCAGGTTTTTTTGCCCCCGAGTCTGAGTCCGAGTTATTTGATTTGGATCATCTCCCGATCCGATACTTCCATCGGAAATGCATAAAAAAAAGAATAAAGAAGAGCGGAAAAACTGATCCAGGATGTTATCTTTCTTATTCACCTTATTTTAACATTTAACAATTCTGTTAAAAAACAGAGCACTTCTGTGGAGTAGCTTAAGAAATTAGTCACTTTTGGACTTTAGTGCAAAAGTAGCTTATACATAAAAAAAGAATAAAAAAAAAACAGTACCTCAGCGTAAATAAACTTAATAATGAGAATGAATATACATATCAGGGGTCATGTTAACTGAATGTTTTCTGGATTTGACCAGTTTATTAGAACGGTGACACAAAAATCTGTCGGTCATTTTTACAGATTAATACGAACTGAATACGTGTTGCAAATGCGCAGATATTTTCAACTTTACGCACATATTCCAGGTAAATAAATCAACCAAAAAAAAAGATTCCTGGACACTTTAAACAAGGCGTATGGCTGACTGGGAGCTTACAGCAAGGTTCTGTGAGACTTTTCGGTTGGTCCGACGCGCTATGATGTGCCAAACACCTGCTGCTTCTTTCCTACCGCTGGTTTTTCTGCTGTTGAAGCTAGGTTTACGGTTCCTGAAACTGTTTGTTCAGACTCTTGTAGATTTCTGATCGGTTTAATTGGAGACTTGATTCCTCACTTTGAAACTTTGGCTGAAGCAACGCGTAAGATACAGAATCCAGAAATACACCTGAACCCTCACGAGAAGCGATTTATCCCAGGCAAAAATCCTAAACCTGATGACAAAAACGTCTGCAGCGATCCTGTCTGTGTGTAATCAAACATGCATTACGGTTCCATGTGGAGCAGAAACCGCAGCAGGTCGATTCTAACGGGAACTGTTAAATCTCACCTTATTAAGTAGCTCTCTGTTCAGCTTGTTTGGATTGCATATTGTTTAAAGCGAATAAAAGATAAATACTATTGAACAGGAGTAGAGATAGACAATAGCCCCAGCCACGAGGGATTTAAAAAAATAAATGTATTAAAATAAACAAACAACAATACCTGTTTGTACACAATCTTCATTGTTTATTGTTAATTTCTATTTGCTTAACCTGTTGTACCATTCGGATGCTACTTTGTCCGGTTCTGACATACATTATCCACTGTAAATATTCTTCAAATGGACTTTACTTGTTGTCTGGGAAACGTTTCGTCTCTCATCCGAGAGGAAAATTAGAAATTAAAGATGTGTAGTTTTATGGGTAAAATGTCTTATAATTAGGGTGGTACCCTCAAAGTTTCCATCTATAGTTTAGCTTTTACAAGCTCTACCTCCACATGATCGACACGTCAACCAACCGCTAAATATCGACTAATCGCCCACAAAAACAACTTATTTCTTTCCTACTAACAGGAAAAGTTCATCCTGCACTGAGAAGTTTTGATACGCATCCAAAGTTACTCGTCAAAATAATTACAAAAATCAGTTCATCATTTTCAAAGCAAAGAAAGATCCTAGTAAAATCATTTCGTTAAAAAAATAAATTAATAATTGCTAACTGACATATTTGTAGTGAAAAAGATAATCACCAGAAATTTGACTCCATCTAAGAAATAAATAATAATGTGTTGAAAAAAATTAAAAATTTGATTACGAATCAATTCTTATAAAAAGTCTCGATTCACAAATTCAAAAATTTGTTTAATTGTTTAACATTGTTGCCCTTTTTTTTACAGCTAAAATGGGAATTAAAGGTAAACCGGTTCCTGATAAACTTAATATAACGGCTAAAAAGAAACGCTTTTAACTGCACTTACCCAGATCTATATCAAACTGGATCAGACTGAATCTGATCGTCGTAATCGATTCTAACTTTGGAGAATTGGAACTGAATAGATTCCTGAAATTTGAAAGTCAGCCCTAAAAGAGTTGGTAAAAAATGTACTTTTTAGTACTGAGGAACTTTTCAGACAATGAGAAAAGTACAGGGGATTACTCTGAGGTCCAAAAGTTGTCCCTAGACTGTTTTAATGTCTTTTTTGTACGTTGGAGTGCAGTAATTTACACTTTCTGTAACATTATTTCTCGGGGTTGAGTGCCTTGCCCAGGGGCACATCAAAAAGAAATAAAAACTCAAAACAATTTAAAAGACCTGAATGACATCCGTAAATCATGAAAAAGACTAACGGCATAAACTAGGGACACAACGACGGTTGCTGCAACAAACGATGGCGAATTAGATAAAACGTTCATAAAAATTACCACAAAACTACAATTTCAAGTAAAAAACAAACATTTTATGTTAAATTATTGCAGAGATTCCACATTTTGTGTATCGGTTTTATGGTACTGTTGAACCAAACTATACTGATACGAGTAGATTAGAACAGTACCGGCCCCGATAACTGATATTCATATCGTATCGGTGCATCCACACACAGGAGGAAGCTGGAGTTGAACCTACGACCCTCCAACTTCTCTCCCAATCCAGTTTCCAGAACTGAAAACGCCTCCTGGATGAGAGACGAAAGGTTTTAAAGACAACAAAGGTCCAACTGTCCTCATTTAAGATCATCATATTCTGACTGAGAAACTAAAACAAAACAGTTAAAATTGGTTTAAATAGCTTTAAAAATAACTTTTTTTGTTATATTACAATTACGTCATTTATTTTCATCTTTAGGATTTCATAACTTTATATTTTAGTTTACTTACATATATTTAAATGTTAAATTATATGTCATGAACTCAAAACAAGCAGTTGAGGACTCCATACTCGATTAGACGTTTTACTAAATCCTTTTACTTGAATAAATCTATTTTTACGCCGTCTCGTGTCTCTTGGTGCGTCCCTCCCTGGAAGGAGCGAGCTAAGGTCAGAGGTCAGCAAAGGTCAGTATGCACACCTCCTGGCCACGGAGGCCGACGGAAACCAGGAGGCAACCAGATGAAAAACAGGAGTAGGAGGAGTTTAAAAACAGGAAGAGATAAATATTTCTGCTTGAGGTTAAAACAGGAAGAAGAAAAAAGACGCTGTTCCGGCTCCTGATTAAAGCTTGTATCAAAAGCAGCAGGAGATTAAGAGATATCGGATCCTCCGCCTGTTTACAGCAGCCTGTCAGACAGACGTAGCCGTTATGAAACCGATCGTCTAAGATTTGTGACGCGATGAAGATCCGGAAACTGTTTCCCTGTTGGAGCCAAACTCAGTAATCGTATCGTTGGAAAAGTAAAAGGTGGATGAAGTATTTTCTACAGACGCCCTGAACGCACCTCAGAGAGATTAGAGACTAAAAACAATCGCTGTCTAATCCGCTTCAGTTTCAGACTGCAGGATGAGACGTCCAAGTCTGAACCCAACAATACGGCACGCAGTTATTCACTGATTAAAGTCGTTCAGCTCACCACTTCTTACTAATCAGATATAAATCAGGCTTCAGCTCTATTTAGTCCTGCAGTCAGGTCAGTTTTTTTTTTTTACACGTTACCAACCCGTCCAATCCAATAATCCACTTACAGTAACACATTACAGTGGCAAAAAAGTAATTAAACTACCGTTGCTTCTGCGCGAGTAGGCCGCGTTACTGCGTTAGTTGACAGACATGACAAAACCTCACCTTTTGGTGAAATTTGCCGTTTTGAATCAAAAATAGATCACTTATGTGATTCCTGTATGTTCGATGAGAAAAGTTTTCAGGAGAGCAAACGTCTTGATGTGAATGACGGGAAATGTAGTTTCAAGTACTTTTTGCATCCGCTTAGTTATGGGATTCCAAACTGTTTCGACCTGAAGTTTAGTTTCCTTTTATTTCGGCTGCGTACCTTTGCCAGGCAGCGGACCACGGCTCTCTGTTCTGCTCTTTAGCCGAGAACGAAGCTGGTCGGGCTTTTGGAAACTAAAGTAACAGCATCAACCTCAACAGATTCAATACTGCGCTGTGACCAAAGGGAGAAAGAAGTCATTTCTCAGCATCTCTCCTTACAGACTCCTGAGTTTTTAGAACGATTGAGCGACTATTCTTACGTCTGAGCAGGGGCGTATCCAGGAGGTTAATGTCCAGGGGGCTAAAAGGGCCCAGGGTGGGTCTGGGACGGTAGCACCAAAATAAAAGAGATTATTTTCTTTGAGTGGTGACCCAATCTGAGCTACGTTTGATGTGGAATTTGCACACACATTGGAGAGATGTTTTTGACCATGGCAAAGTTTACACTATATATATATATATATATATATATATATATATATATATATATATATAAAGCATCTGCAAAGACAGCATCGTAGAACCGAAAAATAGTTACGAAACGCCAAAGGAGCCAAAACAAAAACAGAATTAAATAGGCTTGTAGCATCTTTAAAGTGACAGTGTGTAGTTTTTTGCAGTACATCTTTAAAAATAGCCATTAAAATATTAAGTAATAATAATTACGTAAAGCACATTAATGCAAAATATTGCCGATATTGTAAAATATGACTTTAAAAATGAGTTTTAAATACGTAGGCGCGGGTCGTCTTTTCAGGGGAAAGCCATATTAGATGACGTCTTTACTTCTACAGGAGCCCGGACGGACAAAGCGCACGGAACACGCCCACTATTAAAACATTGATTTCCCCTCAAAATGCCAAAAAGTTTCTCCATAAATACATTTTTACCTCTACGCTAGTTCCAAGCGATGAAAGAGAGACTGATGTGCTCGTCATGTTGCTGCAAATAGATCATTTTCAGGGAACTGAGCGTTTGAAAACAGCACTAGTTGGACCTCCGTTGTTGAGTTTCTTACTCCAAGACACAGATACCGCATGCTTGTGATAAATTAGGTATGCATTGCCCCCTACTGGCCGAAAATTACACACTGTGCCTTTAACTGTGGAGGATATATAGCGCTTCATAGCGTAGGGTAACTTGATTTTTGACTTCGGACCTAGAATTTACATGAACTTGCATATCAGATATGATGTTTTAGAATGATGCAAAAGTAGAGTAACTAGTAATGTAACTAACTTACTTTCCAAAAAAGTAACAAAGTAAAGTAAGGCATTACTTTTTTAGAAGTAATGATTAATATGTAATGGATTACTTTTTTTGAGTAACTAGCCCAACACTGCTGCTGACCCAGCAAACAAAAACTACATAAAGCTTTTTGAAGCTCTAGTTTTCCCAAAATCCCAACATCAGGGGAGTATCAGTCTTAAAATCATCTGTAACGGTACGTACACACAGAACGTGATAGAAGCGACCAAAAAAGCGCGGCATTTGCCGAGCCGTTTGCGTGCAAATTCGCACCTTGAAGCGTGTACAAAGCGAACTGCGGCCTGGACTTCAGCAGAGCTGGGACTGGGGGTTTGGTGAGCTGCGGATACAGTGTAGCTACGGCGGAGGCATCCATAATCATAAAAACACTATGCGTAGTATTAATAGTATTGCAGTAGAGTCTGACAATGTACCTGTATAATATTTTAATATTATTTATTCCGCATTATTATTTGATATTTTATGCCAGTTTCCTGTGAGATGAATCAGAATCTGAACAGTTCTGGTATTTTGCTCCTTTTCTGGGACGCTGATTGGATCACATTCATCGTTCTGAAACAATGTTCTCCTCTACATCTCCTTCAGACTGACTGTGGCTAAGGTTCCTGTAGGTTAGGGTTCTGCAGCACTCTGCGGGTCGTTTCACACAAGCAGAGATATAAATCTGAAGAACATCTGAATCTGATCAAACCTGAAGACCCAAGAAGTGCTTACACTGAAGCAGCTTCCCTCTTCGCGCTGACGTACACGTGTTATCCAGCTGCTGATAAACTTTGATCTTAACGTACGCCGTGTGGCGCATGTGTCACGCTCTTTTCTTCCCCGGGTCCCCCGTCGGCGCGCCTCGGGGCCAGAGTGAACTCATCCATCAGAGGCGGGCTGCACTTTGAACGCCCGTTAGAAAGCTGGGGCCGCGGGAAGGGGAGGGGATTAACGCCTTCCTTCCCCATCTTTGAAGTGCCACACAACATCTCCAACGCGGCGAGATGGAGCGCAGCTGATCCGCTTCGGCGACACCGGACTCAGCCACGTTCTGAACCTGGAACCAATCTGGCTAATCCACAGAACTAAAACCAGCTCCAACATCTGAAAAAGCCGTGGTAATTATTCATACACCCTGTAGGGTAAAGAGTACTTTGGCTGCTTCTCATTAATGATCAATAGGAGACCAAGATAAGGCCGCTGGATAAGTGATAAGCTATTGATTATAAATCACGGAGCTCCACAGTTAGATTTGTCTCTGAGCTACAAAGCGGCTGCAGGTTGAGTGACGGCTCGGTGGGAAGGCGCGTCGGGCCTGGCCTGCTATCAGCGATTCACCCTGGAGGCGTTCAGGATCCCTGCTGCTTCCCTCCGCGTCTTACCTCCCTCGTCCCCCGTCCCGGTTTACCAGAGGACGACTCCCTCCCTGTCCTCCTGTCCTCATCTGTTGGAGCCTGTCTGTTTGTAGCTGAGTGCAGCAGATATCCTCATATTAAAATCTACTTTTCCCCTCTTTTCAGCAGACATTCCTCATAATAATGACTAACGAAGCCGGAGAAACTAATCTAAATGTAGACCCAGTATATCAGCAACACTAAAATCACAGTTTGGATGTTTTCGGTACAATTTAATCAAAAAAAACAAATACAAAAGTACGTATGTTTTTGTTTTTTATTCTTTTACTTTCAGTCAGCATTAAACTAAAACCTTTTTGCATAAATTCCTTCCCTTAAATTCCCGAAATTAATTAAATTTAATTATGTTCTATTAGTAGTGAGCAACAGAAAAGATATAAGGTAGAAATGATATAAACACAGTAAAGTTTTACTATACAGTCACACCGCCGTTGCATTTTGATGATGTCATCAAGCTGTGCCAACATAGTTTTAACCAGGAACACAAACATAACTGATGTTCACCGTTTGTCTTCACTCTAGATATTTAACGCAAAAGGAAACCTGTTGAACTTGAAGCATATTCGATACAAATATATTCAGGTTTCGTTTTGTGCAAAATTAAATGTATAAATAAGTAACCAGGAAAGCAGGGAACTTTATTTTCATAATATCTAGCATTTATTTGATTGAAAATATATTCATCTTTATGTTAGAGTTTTTGTGTTGGATTATTTTGGGAACAATTTTAAATGCATTCTGCACAATAAATGTTCATAAGCAGCTATTTTATAAAGAAAAAAAATTTCATATACCGCAATCTACATTGTTACCGCAATAACGATTAGACTCCATATCATCCAGCCCTAGACTCTGTAACTTATGTTTATCTAGAACTGGAGTTTGACTGGATCTTTTTCAAATAAGTAAAATAGTACAAGCGGACACAGCCAGAGTAGAAAACATTAGGACAAGTTGAAAACAGTTGGAGTTGATGTTTGTCTCATGTCCCCAATCGAGTCAGAAGGAAGGCTACGTTGAAACAGATTTGCGTTCTCAGTGGGCTGGGTGGTTACAACGTTTTCTCATTTTAAAAACGCTGCTACAGGAGGGTTAGTTAGTCGTGCTAGTCCGGGTTTATGAGATCTGCCCCGCCTCCATACTTCCTGGTTCCAGAGTTAATCACGAGTGAGCCCAACACCGAGTCGGGAAAAGGCTAACACTGAGCTAGCAACACTAGCAGTAAAGTAGGTAAAAACAGTCAGCTTGAAAATGATCTCGAGTTTGTTCTGGCTGATCAGTAATTGGCAGCTCTTCCATGAAGCTCAGGAAGGGGAGGGGTGAGTGCAGTACTCCAATTTGACCACAAGATGTCCTTCTAACACACTGTCCCTTTAAGTGTAGGTAAAGTTCAGAAGATAACTGAAAACTGAGAGCTTATTTTTTTTGTCCCTAGATTATCAAATCTGAGAGATTATCCCTGACTGAGCCACAGGCGTCACTGCAGCTACAGATTACAGACACGGGGGGCCTACATGAAAATGCATGCCGCACTTTTAAGATTTGACCATGTATGGAAAATCAAACCCCATCAGAACCCATTAAAGTAGGTTCTGACTGGGTCAACCAGCTCCAGAGTTCAGGTGGACATGCCTTTTGTATGAAATCAAACATTTGCTCTGTAGGAGTCTGTGCCAGAGCTGGAAGGGTCTGAATCAAAAGCCCCGAGCAGAGCAAACGGTGCGGCTCTCGTTTTCCTGCATGATGGATTCATCTCGACAGCTTGCAAATCAAGACAAACCCGCTTGCATTTGACTGAGAACCATTATACACTCCCCACGTCTGGAACATGCCATCGGCTAACAGGAACCAGGTAAAGTCCACGTTACAGTAGAACGCCAGGCTCACGGTCCCGTCTGGTCTGTGGGACCCACAAGGACAGACGGGAGCAGAAAGAAGGAGAAGCGAGCAGCAGCTGTCAGCAGAACCTTCAGCTTTATTATAAAAGTCAGACTTTAAATGTGATCTCATTTGGCCCTATTCATCAGAAACTGGTGTTGATTATGGACCAGTTCCATGGGATGTAAGAAAACATTGATATGCCGATATATTGGGAAATTTTGTCACAATATTGGATCCATATTCAAAAGTATCTTTTTTTTTTGAAAGAATTTGAATTAAACCCTTATTGATGACAATAATTTCTGGTGTAAAAATAGAAGTCTGGCCGTAAGCTGGTGGCCGTTTTCACCTACTTCATTCTGGTGGATCAACTAATGAAACTGGATGTGTTCAGTATGAAGCAGGCTGGGGTCTTTGGAATGCTTTCTTTACAGTGAAATTCAGTTTTCAAAGATAACAATTCACATTCCTACCAACGGCATTAGCAAATGTGGAAAAACTGAGCTGGGTATCAATGCATATTTTAGGAATCGATTCCATTCCGTTTCTACAGGCTTGAGTCTGATTTATGAGTCTCCAACAGCAACTTTGCACCCAGACACAGACGTATTGATGGAGAATTTTTAGTTTACAGTACTCCGTTTCTTTCTCTCCGTTTTCCGTTGATTTTTCTGTGTTGCAGAGCTATTTCTGACTAGGACAGCAGGGGGTCCTAACTTTTTATAGTGGGTCGGTCTGCCAACCGTTGTAGAGTAGTTTCAGGTTAATTTGAGAGTTTTTTTCAGCTTGTGAACCAATTTCCTCCTTAGGGAACAATGGACTACCAGTGTTGGGGAGAATACTTTGTAAATGTATTTAGTTAGAGAATACCTGCTTTAAAATGCATTTTGTAACGTATTCCGTTACTTTGCTGAATCCTGGTACTTTATTCTAAATACTTGGAATACTTCCCCTGAAAAAACAGCTTTTAAGTCTATTAAATGTCACAAAATGCGCTGGTAGCTCCTCCCACAGGAAAACAGAGGGCATAGTAATACTAAACATTAGGGACTGACTGGGAAAAAAAGTAAAGTATTTAATTATTTTTGGCACAACACCGCTACCTCTCAGTGACCAAAACCAACCAACCAAACAAACACACTGGTTTTTAGCAGTAATATCTCTTTACATTTTATATTTAGTCATTTCAAAAGAAGTTTAGCTGTTTATCAGCCAATAAGGTTATTTGCCACTTTCTGTTATAAATATGCAAAGTATTATAAACTGACATTCATTGCACTCCAAATGGAAAGCTTTTATCTTTGTAGCCATAATTTTTGGGAAACCCATCATTACATATAATCAGGCTAACATGTCAGAAACAGAAACACTGTAACTGTCAGAAATGACCTAACTAATATGATACAGGCTCTGTTAAATAATAGACACAAAAACAGCGGTAGAGGATTTTGTTTTGCTTTTGTACATTGATGCAGCGTCTTAATTTTTTAGTGACTTGCACACATTTTTAAAGGCTTACCAGCCGGATGCTTTATGTTTGTAGCTTCTTGAGACCCGGCAGCAAAAGTTTACACAAAAATATAAGAATTTTCCCACCTGGGTCATCACTAAACTTTGCAAAAATATCTGTAGGTGCTAACACAAATATGCTGAATTACAGCTGCTGCAGCAATCACTGCAGTTTCCCCGCATACTTTACAGTTTGACACCAGATGCATAGGCGCTGCGACTCTATGACTGCGACAAAGCGCCATTGAACGCATCATTTTCGTCACTCCTAGTAGGTTTATTTGGCTGAAGGTTGTGGCTCCAACACCCCAGCTCCTAGTCTAAATCCATACCTGGCAACCCACGTTAATGTTGGTGCTTGCAGATCAGGAGTGTTTCGGCCATAGGATCTCTATGGTTTCTGTGGCATGTTGTTTAGGGGTATTATGGGATAGTCTACACACATTTCCCAAAACTTATGTCTTCATCTTTCAGGTGGAAAGTGGAGAACACACAAGTATTTCAATGGTATTACCAAAGTAACTGTATTCTGAATACCATGTTTAAAAATAGTAACTGTAACGGAATACAGTTACTAATAATTAGTATTCTAAATACGTAACGCCGGTACATGTATTCCGTTACTACCAAACAACGTAAAGGGAAACTATTAACCATTTCTAGCCTAAGCCATAAGATTTCATTGGACTTTTTCTTCTTATTTTAGCTGTAAAAAAGGACAAACCATGTTAAACAATTCAAGGCATTTTTGAGCTTCTGGACCGATTTGATTCTGAGAATTTTTAAAAACTTAAATTCAGCCTTGATTTTTGGATTTATTTAACACAGCCCTACTGGAAACTGTCTACACCCTCTTTGCTCCAGTGAATTAACTAGATCTGGGAATAAAACTGGACATGTTAAAGGACACTTAAAGTTGTGATTTTCAACCTGGACCTTATTCCTAGCATTAAAATACGCTCATTAACTCAACGAGACGAAGGTTGGTGTGACTAGAAGTCCTTGGGGAGAAGTTTACACCCATTGGTGATCAGGGTTTTTCCATATATTCGGAGCTAATGGGGCAGCCAAAGATAAGCCTCTAAATAAAACATTACCTGCCAAAAAACTCCTTCATTTAACTAATGTTTGGTTATCAATCACTAGCTGTATTCCCCTGGGAGGTCGGAGCGTCTCTGAGGTGATTTGTTGTCGTCTTTGAGGGCGTTTTACAGGCTTTTAACCCAAACGATTCCAACTTACACCAACTGGCGATTACAACAATGGCTGGAGTTAAGGCTGCACAATTAATCGGATTTTGATCGTGATCACGATTTTGGTGGCCACAATTAAATGAACCTGATCGTGAACGATAATTACATTCAAAATGCTCTTCTGCTATGTTATTTATCACACAACGACTCAATCAATATTTTACGAGCCACCAGGGGGCGAACGCATTGCTAAAGCTTCATTAAGCTGCCACTCAGCACTCATAATGGCTGCACTACGCTTGCTACGTAGCTGATGAAAAAAAGTATTTGAGCAATGTAGTAGATCCGAATCTCCATTATAGATCTGACTAGTGAGAAGAAAGTTACCGAAAGTGTATTACCGCCACAGTAAGCAGCCGGTGGACGCTACGCTATCCCACAATGCAGCGGACGCCCCGAAATCATAGAAGAAGAAGAACCTAGCTAAAAATGGCTACAGACGAACTGTCAACCATTGACACCGCCACAGTTTCGGCAGATAAAGGTACATGTAGCGATGTTACTGATTACTGTAATTGTTTTTTGACTGATTAAACATTTAAGTTATTAAGTCACACCAGACAAAATAACGGCTAGAGGAGGCGGGACCACAGGCGAACGTAACGTAAACATCTGGGTCAACATAACAGTCAGTAAGGGTCAAACGACATGCAAAATGGTGGAGTCTGAGCTTGGGATACCGGTATCGGGTATCGGACCCGATACAGTCTAAATCACATGTATCGGTTTAAGTTAACTGATACCATGAACCAATATTTATAATGTGACAAACTGGCAATAAATTCACAAAAAAATGCTTCGTTTTTCACTTTAAATTTTAGTTTTATGGAGATTTTAAATATTAGATCTGTTATGTTTAGTTAGTAAATTCTGGTGCCTTTAGTTTCTTCAAGAAAGGTACAAAGTTGATTAATTCAGCCATAGTAGTAGATCGGTTTCCGTACTAAAAAAGTCGGATCGGTGCACCCCTAGTCTGTGTGATTTATTTCCATTTATTTTAGTATTTAAAATGTGCACATGACTGTAGATCATTTTTAGATATAAAATTAAATGTTGTGATCTCAAAACAACCACTCTTACTTTATTCATCATTTGGATTACTACTTTGTACTTTTACTTGAGTAATAAGGTGCTACTTTAACTGGAGTACAATCTTTGGCTAGTCTACCAACCTCTGATTAAGCAAATAAATTCGTTAACAATCATACAATGTGATTTCCTGGGTTTTATGTACATTCTCTAATAGTTGAAATGTACGTATGATTAAAATGATAGACCTCTCTGATGTTTTTTAAGTGGGACAACTTGTTGCCAAATACTTTTTTGCCCAGAGGCATCGCTGCGATGAGTTGTTTGAGAAAAATAAATATATTCTTTTTTAAAGCTTCATAATTTTACATAAAAGTTCTCTTATGCTCTAATGACTAAATGTTTTCTTTTCTTTTAATTCCATAAATTGTCTTTTATAAATGTTCGTTTAAGATTTCTTTTAGTGATTCTATGTTTTAATTTTTCTGATCGTGTAAAGCAACTTGAATTGCCTTGTGTTGAAAGTGTGCTATACAAATAAAATTGCCGTGCATTAATGCTCCCATCGTGTGTCAGAAGAGAGACTCACAGACTGTAACCAGTAAATGATAAAAGATGAGATAAAGGAACCAAGAAGAGGTGGAGATAAGAAGATCAGCAGCTTGTTGCAGGTCTGGATCGACGCTGCGCGTTAACAGGGATCTGTATCACCAACGGCTGGAGGGGGATGGGGGTGGGGGGGGGGGGTGGGGGGGCTGTTTGTTGTGTAAAAAAGGCTCCACTCCTTCTCCTACGAGTCTTACTTCATGTCTTCCTCCACCGACCGACCCCAACCCCTCCAGGAGCCGTCATCTGACAACACCCTCCAACCCCCCACATGCAACCACCTCCTGCCACATGACAAAGCCAGCCGTAAAACCACAGGAAAACGCCCTCACATCCTCAGGATGCGCACATCATCTGATCAGGTTGAAACGTCGACGACTCCGACTTCTCGCCTCGATCGTCTCACCAACGTCCCCGGCTTATAAAATACGGGCCGAAGTCAAAGCTCAGCCCTTCCAGCTGCTTTCCAGACAAACCAGGGTTTAGGTGGAAGAATTTTAGACGCAAAGTTTTGAGCTGAAGCAGGAAATGTGACAAACACCAGCTGTGTGTCAGTGTGCGGGACAGGTGGGACAGCTGCAGGGCGGTCCGGGACGGATCCTTCCTGAACCGAGCCGCCTTCGGACCCCCAAAGTCTTCATGGACATCATTAAGAGCAGGAGATGGGAGGTCCATCGCACTCCCACTCAGAGGAAACCACATCTTCACCCTGCAGACCGGGGGAGGACGCCGAGACGCAGGAACGGGACTTTCACTTCAAAATAAAAGCTCGTCTTTGTTGGGACGCCGAGTCTAGCAGAAGGCGGCGGAGGCCCGGCGGCGCTCTGAAGTCAGGCTGCCGTGACGAGGTCCTGACATTCCCAAACAGCATAACAGCCCCGAGACGCTAGCCTGGGTGGGAACCGACCCCCCCGCTCCGTCTGAATGGGGCCACATTGTTGGGCGCCGGCACAGAGGTCTCCACCAGAAACATCATTTTCCTCTGATCCATCCGATACCATTAAAAACGCACCGATCAGGCTGTTACAGGTTCTGATTTCTTTTTTTACTATCAGGACTCAAACATAAAGAAGAAGAAAAAGGACTGATAGATGTGGCACTTTTTGAATCTAACAGACGAATAAACGAAAAGAATTAACTCATAGCATACATTTTCATTGGGAAAGGCAAAAAATACTATGTAAAGCTTTACATGATTCGGTGGTAAAGAAACAAACAAAACATACGATAAGAGAATGGAAAAACAATAAATAAAATAAATTAAGGTAAGATGAGTTTCTAGCTTTGGTTTAAAGCAGCTCAGTGTTTCAGCAGCTTTGCAGTCATCAGGAAGTTTGTTCCAGCAAACTTTATCAAGCCTCAATTTGCCCAGTACGGTTATTTAAATAAAGCCTCCTCAGATTAAAAGAAATATGCAGCAGAAAATGGTAATCTAAAGACAGAATCACGTACAACATGACGATCGAACAGACTATTTACAACACGCGTCGAACTCGAGCGCCGTAGTACTTTTTATGGCTCGATAAACTAGAGAAGCTTATGAATACAACATTTAACTTCTACTTATGTGTGCCTAAATAAACCGACTATTTTATCAGTCAAATTAAACCAGAGTTTATTCCAAATGTCCTAAATCAAATCATTGTGAAAAGATGTTCACAAGATGTTACATCCTTACTTCGTAGATCCAGTTAACAGGAAACCGTCAGATTTATTCCCTCATCACAAAGAAGCACACAAACGGTAGGAACCAGACCGAAAAGAAGCACACATTTCGGTGCTTTATATCGGTTCTTATTTCCCCCCCGCAGATGTCAAACACTATGGATTCTGGGCCATAATCATCATACAAGAGCGGTTCATTATATCATCAGTAAAGCCAAACATGGATGTCTTTGTGCAAACAAATAGGTGAGAGTTAGGGCTGTCACAATTAACTCACCAATAAAGGTCGATTAATTCCTAGAATTAACTTTTTTTTGTTGTTGCATTTTAATGCGTGCACAGAATATTTATATTATTTATAAATCAGCCCGTAACACATCAGCTCTCCTTCCTAAGCAGCCAAACTGAGGATTGTTGTGCAGCAGCATGTGTTTGTGATCCTAAACGATTATTAATGGCGTATTGGCTTTGTGGTGATATGATAATAAGTTCATATGTTGTCTGTGGGATATCAGCTCGCTGTGTGCGATGTAGATTCTTAATGCTCCGTATTTATGCTGATTTATGCATTATATATATACAAACATAATTTATAGCTTCAGTACATTTTAAAGTGAGTTACTGCTGTGTTAAGAATGCCAAATTATTCGATTAAAGTGAGGTTTTCAGACTTGAATTAGTGCTAATCAATTAGGGGAAGTAGCTGTGTACATCTTCACAATAAGAGCGTTCATTTCCTGTTGTGATGAACCAGGGTTAAATCTGCTGAGTGATTACTCATGGGAAAATGGTAAATTGTGACATTTGATTACTAAGTCTATATTACTTTTTATTTCTGTGATGGTAAACACAGACTGATAAATCCAAATGTTAAGTTTATTCATATATTTTGCTTAGTTCTACCGCCATTTGTTATCTTTCACATGAGACAGCACATACATTGTGACTGTGGAGTTAAAAACAAAAATTAAATTGATTTCTCCTTTTTAAAATTAAAATAAGAGCAACTGCATCTAGATTTGTCCTTCATTTACATTGAAAACTTGAAGTTTTTTTGGTCGTATTTAGGAATGGTGATTAATCACAGCTACCCTGTGATGAATTAGATCAGAGTTTTTCATTGTATGACAGCCCTAATAAAAAAGATGTAATGTTTTCTATTCTTTAAGCACAGTTTCGAGCGCCGTTTAAGCACCGGCACTGTTTCACAAGTACCGTTTTGGCACCGGTATCGGATAAAACCTAAACGATACCCATCCCTAATAGTGACCCTAAAATCAAATCGCTCACTAAAGGAGCTCCACAGTTTCAGTTCTGTTTTGTTTTCTGTGTGTTTGTTGCCTCCTTCAGTGGAGAAGCTGCACCACAGGTAGATCGAGGCCCAGTCCACACGTAGCCGGGTTTCTCACAAAACGGAAATATTTTTCTACGGTTTGGCCACATGTAAACGCAGATTTTCGGCACCAAAAACAAATCTTTTGAAAAACTCCGGACAAAGTGGAGTTTTGCGTTTTCTCCGTTTTCAGTATCTGCGTGTGGTCAGATCGAATCCGCGACAAAAAAAAGGTCAAACATTACATGTGCGACCTGTGTTTAATCTCAGAAACAGCATTTATCCCCTCGGTGTTGGTTTCATCCATTGTTAAAGCGCGTTTTGTTTGCTTTTACAAACTCTATCACTGATAGAAGGTTACTCTGAGCGCATAGGATTTGGGAGAACTACTGCCCCCTACAGGTTTGCCACATCTATGAATGCTGAAAAACGCATTTATCTGGTTATGTGTGGATGTAGATTTTTTTTTTTAAGGAGCTGAGGAGAATCTTGGGGGTTTTTTTAAACCCCGGCTACGCTTGGCCGTGGCCCGAGTAACTGGGAAAGCTGGACGTGTCAGACCATCCCTGGAGGCGACCCGCTCTGGTGAGGATTTCATCACCTCTCGTCTCTGCTTCACATCCAGCTGCAAAGGGAAGGGACGCCCGCTCAACCCCCCCAGACTGGAGACAGAGACTGGGAACCATGGGGAGACACAACAATGGGGCAGGCAGAAAAATAACTGCAACTCTCATTCGTCCATCGGATCAGGGGGAGGGGCGGCCTGGTCCCCCCCCACACACACACACAAACTTCGCATACAAGTGACAACATGACATTACAATAAACCTGGAAAACACTGTTTGATCTTTAAGGGACTCATGGCTGCAGGTCGTTCCCCTTTCTTCCCGTCAGACTTCATGTATTTAAACTTTCGTCTGGAAGTTTCTGTCTGCCATCGGCCAATCGTGTCAATGAATCAATGGAGCTAAATAATAAACAAGCTCAAATCTCATAAATAATTCAGTTCCACCGTCTAATACGTGTGGAAATGTTTTAAAACAATCTTTCAGTGGATTGTAGTTCAGACAGATTATGACCAGGACAACCATGAGCAACATCCTGCCTTACAGGACTGGTTGATCTGGCCATAATTTTATACTCATATAATCTGTAACACGTAGTCACAATATTTATTCATTTTTTTGTTTTTAATCGATGTCAAAATTACCATCAATGTAGTACGGAAGGCCATTTAAAGAACATTAAATATGAAAAAAAGGATTAAATAAAAATACTAAACCTTTTGACGAGTTTTGAAGGTGTAACACAAAAAAAATCCTAAAACATAAATGACGATGAAGATATTTGAAATAAAATACTCATTTACAGGATTTATGGATAAACCACAGTAAAGCAGCAAATATTTGAACTAAAAACGCCTAAAATTCAACAAGTGTCTTTTCTGTTAAGTTAGAAAACATTAAATTCTAAAAAGCACAATATGTTTGGTAAAAACAGCAGATATTGTACTTCTTGTCGTTTCATAAAATCACTAATTGTGGTTATCAAATCTGTAATTACAGGTTCAGGATTTACTTCTGTGCTTGAAACAGCTCAACGAGCTGATGAAGAAGGTTGGTTCTGTTCTGGTTCTGTTCCAGTGACGACTGTGAAACCTCTGGCGTTAACGACGAAGAGGATTCTTCAATTGAATTTGAATAAGGTCATTATAAGTATTATTTTTAGCCATGTCGGAAACATATTGGTTTGGTGAAAATGCTGTTTCTGTTTCGGATGACGCCATTGATAGGAAGATGTTAGATCGTTTGTCGGCAAAGAGTGAAAAAGATCGTGAAAGACAACAGGTTCTTGCTACTTAATGAGGAGATCCAGTAAAAAGCAGAAAACAGATTTCATTGGTTGGTGATTTATAGGAATTTCTTTCTTTCTCTGCAACCAGAGTTTCCCTGGCTGCGCTTGGAACAACTTTATTTCCCCCAAATATAAAAATTCTGACCATTCTCTTCAGATTCTTCTCAGAATTATCCTGGTCTGTTTCTCTATCCTTCCTTTAGTTAACGGGGGGGGGGGGGCAAAAAAATTGTACTTGTATTTTCTGATCCGTACTTGTATTATTAAATGAATCCGTACTTGTATTTTTCAAAACATGTGTACAAGTTACAAATAAGCAGATACAAGTCACAATACATAAGTCCCAACTCTAGGTCCATAGTTAAAACGTTTTCGTTTCAGATTCCGAGCAAACGAGCGAGTAGTAGCCATGAAATCGGCCGTACTGCTCCACCATTTTGCTGGATGTTTACGTTACGTTTTGGTAATTTGAATATTTTTTTCGAAAGTAGATGCAAAGAAATGACACATTGCTGGGGGTTAGATTTTTTTTAGAGTCACTTATTTGCTTTAAAAAGTATTTTAAACAGTCAATGACGTCCGGAGATACTGCTTTACGGCAATCGTTGTTTTTCCGTTTAAATTTCACACTAAATACATAACGACATTACCATAGGCAGATAACTGAGCTAGCAACCAGAAAAAGTGGTTGGCCTTAACATTCTGATACCACTTCGGATGCTACAATGCTGTGAAGCGGTACACCTGGTTGTAATCAGTCCTTCATTGACCAATCAGCGGTCATTAGCAAAATGCTAGCGAGTTATGGGCAACAAGAACTCAACCTGTGAGAAAACCAAAGTTCATACGTACTCGTTCATTCAGCTTTCCTCCTATAACCCATGTTGAACTTGTTCAACCTACAATCAAATCTGAGATTTCTCAACGGCAATCAGGTGAAAAAGACTAATTTAGCCGTGATGCTTCATAGACTCTCATTCATCTTTCACTCATGGCGATCGCCCCCAGTGGAACTCTGGTGGAACTGCAACCAAATTTGCTTTGGTAGCGTCCACCGGCTGCGTGCACGTAGTCTATTAACATTGACTGATACACTGCCCTCTGGTGGACAGAACATCTAGAAGTTAAGTTTGATACCAATATCGGCCTTAGTGAAGACATCTAATTGTCAAAATATAATTAATAAATATTAGAATTTTATTATTAATAAACAAACGAACTTCGAACATGATTTTTGGGCAAAAGTCAAAGCCGTAGAGGAGACGATGCATCTGTCTGCTGGTGTGCTTGATCTCATTCTCCAGCTTATCCACTCGCTGTTTAGACAACAGAAAGAAGGACGTGCTCACAGGCAATCTGTTCTTGCTTTTCTGCTACATCTAAAAAGGACTAAATCTTCTTTCACCACCCTCCTGGTTAAAATGCACACACACACCAGGAACGCCCGCCCCACCATCAGCAGCAGCTTTACCCAGTCAGAGAGAAGAGCCTCCACCCTCCAGGGGGAAGGCAAAGAAAGAGCCACCATCTGGGGTTCAGTGATGGTGATGCCAGGGGCCGAGGCCTCGGCTAGGGGAGCCCTGGGCACAGGCACCATTTTAGTTTTCAGGACAAGGGGGAGAAAGTAAACACAAACCCACCAGCACCAACTTCAGGTTTCAACATTCATCCAAACATTCTTAACTGGGATCCAGACCAGTATGAAGGTGCTGTGGTCGTCCAGTTCACCCATAATGTAAAACTGAATGAAATCTGATCTAATTACACCATTTATTATCATGGCTTCTATCTCAGCAGGAGAGGCGACTATTATTACAATTATTATTATTTTTAATATGACAGAAAACCCCACTGCACACTTTGTTGGGCCAACCAACGTCTTCGACACATCCTCATCTGAACAGAGCTCATGTTTCATTTGTTAGAAGGTCCTTTAAAAAGCCTGAACAGTTTAACGAAACGTTAGGATGATTATTTTAGGTGCGGCTCAGATTTAAACCAGGAGCGTCTAACTCCCTTCCACCGTAGGGATGTCACGGTTACCGGTGTAGCGGTAAATCCCGGTAAAAAATTATCTCGGTGTAGACACGGTGAGCCTTACCAGCCACCGTCTCATCTGCTGAAGTTTCCGGACTTTGTAGTTAACGAGTAAAACTTTCTCCAAGCTGAAATGATGGCAGAAGGAGGAGGCGGCGGCACTCGGGACATTTATCAGCCCTCAAAGAAGACAAAAGTTGGAAGTTTGGACATATTTGGGGAATTTGAAGAGCACAGAGGGACAGTTGATAGAAGACGGCGATCCTGTTTGCGGAACGTGAAGGAAAAACGTGTCTGAGAAAGGCAGCTACACTTCTAACCTCATCACACATCTGCATGAATACGCTACGTTATTCGCTAACGCTAAGTCAGCGTTTTGGCTGAAATACATGATGGGAGGACTTTGGGTTGAGGGAAAATGCGAGTCGCCCTATAGTGCAGCTACAGCGCCCCCGTGTCGCGGATACCTACAGTACATAACAAAATGACGCTATGCATTATGGGTCTCCATGGGGTAAATAAGATCAATGAAAAAGATCGACTCTCGCCGCATTATTATGAATTTATGAAGGATTACTGACTGACATTTTCCCAAATCTGCTAAACTCACTGGATGGACACAAACTGCGGATGATATTTTCTTGATATAGACGGTTTATTTAGTTGTCCAAAGCACACATTTCTGGCTCTATAATTAGTACATGTAATACCCTAAAAACGACCAAAAACAAATAGCTGTCATGAAATGTTGGAATCAACTGAAAATATACCTTAAACTTCTTATAACATTCCCTATAAGATAATGAATTTCTAGTAGGGACGCTCTGATTGATCGGCCATTGGTAATTATCGGCAGAGTTCCGTGGAAAAGTGTCTGATCGGTGTTCGCAGATCACTGCCTTTCATTCCTGATCACAAAGTACTGGTACTGACTTTATTTTTATAGTCTATGTACTATGAAGCGCTTACTCTTCCCAGCCAGCAGAGGCGCTGTGGTCTACCCTTCACTCTACTTAGTGCGCATGAAGGCAAACCCACAAACACAAACATGTCTGCCATGTGGAACTTTTTTTCGGTCTGTGAGAATCATGTTAAGTTTACAACCCCGCGGAAGAAGCACGTCTAAAAAGCTTCTATACAACGAATTTGCTCCGACATTTAAAGAATAAACACTTGACGGAGCATGGTGTGTCCCCCCCCCCCCCCCCGCAAATTACCCAGAAAATCATCGAGTTTATCGGACTAGACGACCAGCCTTTTTCAGTGGTGGAAGACACCGGATTTCGCCGACTACTAGCGCGCTTGGAACCACGTTTTTTTCTAAATTAAGGTGATTTTTATTGTTCCTTTTTGAGAATCATGTAACACATGCAGTAGCAATCACCATAACTAAATGAAAAATGTACAGCCAAACTATGTAGTTGGTACCGGTGATCACAATGATCGGCGTCTTGGTTGATCAGTATCGATGATCGGCAGCCTAAAACCTGATCGGAGCACTTCTCGTTTGTAGTCATCGTTTTGTTTTAATTTAGAAACAAAAAAAAGGTATAGGCAAACTTGTATGTATATTGATATGAACAGTAGAATAATTAAAATAATAATGATTTACATGCGCAGCCAATGTTCCTTTACTTTGATGTGAAAAGTTGCACTTTTGGTAATTATTGTATTATTTAAATAAATAAAAATAATCGCTGTTAAACTTTTCCAAAACTATTTCAGAGTGTGTAGGAACATAAATGCTTTCTACACATATTCAACACCCTTTCAAAAAGTAAATTTTCACGCCGTGACAACCCCAGTCACAGACGTGTGAAGGCGGTAGAGCTGGGCGATTAATGGATTTTCTTTCGGTTAAAAAAATGTTCTTTCAATGAGGATTTATGAAGATTGAATTTTTTTCCATGTCAATCCTCCTTCAATCTTGTTTTACAAGGATATTTCTAGTTTTTAGCTACACTATGAATTCAATAATATGCAACGTGAAACGTGACAAATTCAAAGTGTTTTAAGTCAATTATTTTTTATATTATAATATTGCCGAGAGGACGGACTTGGAGAACACATCGTTTTTTTAGCTGCAGTGTTTTTATTGTGGTTCCTATTAGCAGCATCGATGTAGCTGCAACGCCTCTTCCTAGACGTCAGGTTAGCTTTAGCTTCACAGAGGAACCGCAGCAGAAACGTCCTCCCTACACGCCGTTAGCGACTAGTTTTCTGTTTCTAACAGGAACCAAACATCCAGTGAAGTCACACTGACACAAAAACTATGAAAAGGCTGAGAAAGGTCAGAGGTCATCCATTAAATTGACACAGAAAGTGAGAAAGCTGCTGTTTTTTATCGTCACTTAGAAGAGAATATACTTATTATCTTAGACTATAACTTCAGATTTTGTGTAATTTTTGTTATGTGTGACTCAGAAATTGAGCTATTATTGTTACAGATTAATTTTCTAATTCAGAATTTTAGTCTACTTTCTTATTTCCAGATATTTTAGTGTAGTTTCTATAATGGTTGACTTGTAAAAGCCGATCTGAAGTTTATTTAATTATCCTTTCCAACCTCATAGAGCAGGAACACTAATATGGTTCAAGTGTTTTGACAGTCTCCTCTTTTATGGAAATCAAAATATGGTCGCCCTGTATTATAATGCTAGTGATGCAGCTTTCATAGACAAATATGAAGTTGATATAATTTGGAAACATATTCCAGGCATGTTTTTGGTTCGATTTGTGGTTTAACATTTACAACTTTTACAGCCATCTGTTAAAAAATAGATTTTCCTCCAACATGTGCTCAGCTGAACTTTTTGGATCATCTGAACTTATTTAATACAGATCTGAAGGTTTGAGTGATTCCTGCTGATCAGCAAAAGCAGATAAAACACAAGTTTTATTTACAGAACAGATGAAATACACAACAGGGAGCAAAACAAAGAGACTAAATCATTCGAAAAGAAAGAGGAAATAAGAAACGAAAATGCTAAAATTAGAGGGATGGTGTGTTGGAAGATCTAAACGATTGCAATCATGAATAATGATTGATCATTGGTGAGTGGAAAAGTGCAAAGTGATGCATGAACTCAGCAGCTGCTAACAGAGGCCGGTTTCCTTCCTGCAGATGCAGATAGGGAGACCAGCAGACAACCAAGGATGGAGGACGAAAAGCTCAATGACGAATTCAGATTCAGACGAAAACACGAGGAAGGCTGCGGCGGCGGTGCGCATCGACACAAATCCGACTTCAAACCAAACAGAGACAAAATGACAGGAGGAAAAATGATTTCGCCTAAATAAAATGTTATTGTTAAACTAAAATCTTAGTTTTAACTGAAATGAAGCCTGTCTGTATAATCGGATTAAATGATTAGACATTTCTGTGCACTTATTTCTTCATAGGGGTGAACAATAAAGTCATTAGTAATAAAAATTTAATTATATCCACGATGATGTGAATGAGAAGCAGCCGCACTATTAAATCTAATAATCTGCCCTGACTAAACTCCACACACATTTTCCGTGCGGCAGGAAGCGGTGAAAGGAGGATGAATCTGTGAAATGTGAACAGAAATTACAGTTCACTGATTTACCGATCAGGCAGGTTATCACTGAGGAGAAGAAGCGGCTAAAGAAAATTTTTCTCCCCGTTTGTTCGCAGCAGATAGATTCTTCAGCTGAGCAACATATTGATTTATCAGATTTTTCTATCAATAAAGACTTGATTTTGGAAATACTGAGGAAAAAAATAAACGATCGCCAACGCACATCTTGGGTTTCCATAGTTAAAGTGACGTCCATCTTGTTTTATCAGCAAAATCAGTTCCAAGGAGGGATGATCGAAATAAAAGCAAGTTTGAAAAAGAAAAATATTCTCTGTCGTTTGTAAATTCTTCATAAGAAGATCCATTTAGCTTAAAAAATACAAGAATTAATTAAAATACATATTTTTCCAGCCCTAACCTCCATTATTTTTTATTAAACAGTAGTACAATATCTGATGATGTCTTCAAGTTTTTAAAATAAATGTTTAAAACCAAAATTAACTTTGTGTTATCTTAAAATAGTACCAAGGAATGTTAAATGATGACAAAAATACTGGCTTGTTTTATATTCTGATACATATGTAAAAGCAGACTGTTATAAAGTGTTTAAAATATTAACTGTGATGATTTGTTTCTTGTCAGAACAGCGCAATATCGCCTTTAATATCAACAAAAAATGTGAGGAAGGACTTCAATTCGTCTAAAGTAGAGCTGTGTTGAAATAGTCGAAAATTTGATTCTGATTCGATTCTTGTCGAAATCGATTCGCAAGTTCAAAAATTGGTTTCATTTTTTCAGGACAGTTTGTCCGTTTTACAGCTGAAATAGGAAGGAAAAGTCCAGACGGCCATTTTAAGTTTTGTGTCTGAAAGTGTTAATATAGTTTCCCATGATGAACTGTTATTCACCGAGAGTTAATTTATTGAATTTCCGGCATAAAATTAAAATAACAGATAAACAAAAAAACTGTTTTCATAGCACTGATCTATATCTACACTACCGTTCAAAAGTTTGGGGTCACCCAAACAATTTTGTGTTTTCCATGAAAAGTCACACTTATTCACCACCATACGTTGTGAAATGAATAAAAAATAGAGTCAAGACATTGACAAGGTTAAAAATAATTATTTTTATTTGAAATAAGATTGTTTTTACATCAAACTTTGCTTTCATCAAAGAATCCTCCATTTGCAGCAATTACAGCATTGCAGACCTTTGGCATTCTAGCTGTTAATTTGTTGAGGTAATCTGGAGAAATTGCACCCCACGCTTCTAGAAGCAGCTCCCACAATTTGGATTGGTTGGATGGGCACTTCTTGCGTACCATACGGTCAAGCTGCTCCCACAACAGCTCAACGGGGTTCAAATCTGGTGACTGCGCTGGCCACTCCATTACCGATAGAATACCAGCTGCCTGCTTCTTCTCTAAATAGTTCTTGCACAATTTCGAGGTGTGTTTTGGGTCATTGTCCTGTTGTAGGATGAAATTGGCTCCAATCAAGCGCTGTCCACTGGGTATGGCATGGCGTTGCAAAATGGAGTGATAGCCTTCCTTATTCAGAATCCCTTTTACCCTGTACAAATCTCCCACCTTACCAGCACCAAAGCAACCCCAGACCATCACATTACCTCCACCATGCTTAACAGATGGCGTCAGGCATTCTTCCAGCATCTTTTCAGTTGTTCTGCGTCTCACAAACGTTCTTCTTTGTGATCCAAACACCTCAAACTTGGATTCATCCGTCCACAGCACTTTTTTCCAGTCTTCCTCTGTCCAATGTCTGTGTTCTTTTGCCCATCTTAATCTTTTTCTTTTATTGGCCAGTCTCAGATATGGCTTTTTCTTTGCCACTCTGCCCTGAAGCCCAGAATCCCGCAGCCGCCTCTTCACTGTAGATGTTGACACTGGTGTTTTGCGGGTACTATTTAATGAAGATGCCAGTTGGGGACCTGTGAGGCGTCTGTTTCTCAAACTAGAGACTCTAATGTACTTATCTTCTTGCTCAGTTGTGCAACGCGGCCTCCCACTTCTTTTTCTACTCTGGTTAGAGCCTGTTTGTGCTGTCCTCTGAAGGGAGTAGTACACACCGTTGTAGGAAATCTTCAATTTCTTAGCAATTTCTCGCATGGAATAGCCTTCATTTCTAAGAACAAGAATAGACTGTCGAGTTTCAGATGAAAGTTCTCTTTTTCTGGCCATTTTGAGCGTTTAATTGACCCCACAAATGTGATGCTCCAGAAACTCAATCTGCTCAAAGGAAGGTCAGTTTTGTAGCTTCTGTACCGAGCTAAACTGTTTTCAGATGTGTGAACATGATTGCACAAGGGTTTTCTAATCATCAATTAGCCTTCTGAGCCAATGAGCAAACACATTGTACCATTAGAACACTGGAGTGATAGTTGCTGGAAATGGGCCTCTATACACCTATGTAGATATTGCACCAAAAACCAGACATTTGTAGCTAGAATAGTCATTTACCACATTAGCAATGTATAGCGTGTGTTTCTTTAAAGTTAAGACTAGTTTAAAGTTATCTTCATTGAAAAGTACAGTGCTTTTCCTTCAAAAATAAGGACATTTCAATGTGACCCCAAACTTTTGAACGGTAGTGTATATGGAGTTGGATCGGATTGAATCGAATCCAACTCTTGAGAATCTGAATTGAATCTTGAAATTTGAATCGATACCCAGGCCTAAATGAATCCGATCGAAACGAATCAGCTAAAAACAGTAAAACAGGACAAAAGCTTCACAAAAACTGGAAATTAACCACAAATCAAACTTTTTTTTCCCATACATTGTTACAATCAGAAGCTGAATCCTTAAACAGAAAAAGTTACCTGAAGAAAACTAATAAATAAATCAATTATCTCTTTTAAAAAATCATTTATATGCAAAGAATAAAACCAAACCTGAGTATTGCTGATATAAATGTGTAACAATGAGCAGCGCAGCATCCGGACCCGTTCTAAAGGCGATTCTCTAACGCCGTCTCAACGACACTTCCCTCCATTTCCTCCCACTCCAGTTTGCTTTCTGGACTGGGAGGAAAGTGGAAACCAGTCACCACTGGATCGCTGAATCGGTCCAGAATCCACTTTGGTATCAGTTTCAAAGGTCGATAAACAACAGCGATCCCAAATAAGGGAACGAGGAGAGAAAACTGGTGTTGGGCCGGTACCAGAAATACTCGCCTGCCCAACACTACCACACATGGACACAGGCAGTGATAAAATCTTGCGTGTTGGGTGTTTCACGTTGCTAGAATGCAACTCTTATTGCATAATATGCAGCTAAATGCAACACCAGAAAGCTTAAAGCATTTGGCTGTGAAAGACTACAAGGAGTTTGTTTCCTTACTGATAGGAGCAGCAGCCGACACAGTCGGATCAGTACTCGGTATCGGCAGATTCCTATAGCCTAGGAATCGAAAATCGCTGTCAAGAGAAAAATGGTATGGGAACGTCTCAAAGGTCTTTATTTTCGCCCACATCAGACTCTGTTTTACCCATGAACACCGGCGTCACACTGATTCAGCTTTCATTTCTCAGCTATTAACATGACGTTTTAATGGGTTCACAGCTGCAGTCTCGCCAGGAAAACTGACCCAGACAACAGAAGTTCACGTTTGCTAATTTACTCCAACTATGTTTTAGTCATCCAGGAAAACAGCAGAAAGGAACCGGGTCGACCCGAGCTGTGACGTCCTGTTTAGGAGCGCAAGGGGGGATGCTCTTATTTTGAAGAAAAACAGGAAGTAGTTCAGTTGCTGACAAAGTACTCTTACATCAGTTCTTTTGTTCTTTCTGTGTCTCGTCTGTCTTCTCAGACCCCCAGACCGTCGTGGAAGATGACCGCTTGTACTGATCCAGGTTCTGGTTCCGGTGGAGGTTTCTTCCTGTTACAGGGGAGTTTTTCCTCTCCACTGTCGCCTCATGCTTGCTCAGTACGAGGTAAAACAGCTTCCTAGCAATGACAAAGCGCTGGTTTCCCAGCACTGAGACAGACCCGGCCTCGTCATTTTCCACGACATCCGCATAAATACAGGCTGTGGCAGAACCACAGTTCTGGTTCTGTTGGACCTCAACGCAGCGTTTGAAACTGTTGATCATAAAATATTATTGAAGTGACAATACTATTAGAGTGCTACCTGAAGAACAGGAAATTTTTTCTGCCAACAGGTAATTTGTCGTTAGAACAAGCAGAAATCAGACGTGGGGTCCCCCAGGGCTCCATCCTGGGGCCCCTTCTGTTAGTGTCTACTCGCTCCCGTTAACCAGAATTATAATAAGATTAGTTACCACACACCTCCGGCCCGCCATAGTCATTTATGTGGCCTATTAATAGAACTTTTAAGTTCTATTAATAGGCCACATAAAAACTATTTTATGAATCAAATCAGTGTTTATTTGAAACGTCCTAAATCACATCATAGTGGGAAAATGTTCAGTATCATTTAATTTTAAGAAGTACTTGTAAAACTTAAAGATGTACTAATTGAGACAGTTATTAATTAATATCTTTGTGGTTTGTTAAAAATTGTTTTATCGGTACTTTCTGCCACAACCGGCCCTTTAAGGACATTGATTATTTTGTGGCCAAAAATGGAAATGAGTTTGACAGCCCTGAGATACAATAACTATGCAGATGACACTCAGCTGTATATTACAATATCATCAGGCGACTTTGAACCCATCCAGTCCCTAAATAAATGCATTTAGCAAATCAATAGCTGGAGGTTCCATAACTTTCTCCAGCTAAACAGAAACAAAACTGAACTAATTATCTCTGGACCTAAAGAGGAACGATCCAGAATCAGCACACGGCTTCAGTTAATCCAGCTAGAAACTACCCGAAATCTAGATGTAATAATGGACTCAGACCTGAACCTTCAGAGTCACATAAAGGCAATAACAAGTTCAGCTTTCTATCACCTGAGGAACATTTCTAGGATTAAAGGACTGATGAAACAAGGAGGCTTAGAAATACTCCTTCATGCGTTTATCTTTAGTTGGATTGATTACTGCAACAGTATCTTCACAAGTCTACCTAAAAAGTCAATCAGAAAGCTGCAGCTGATCCAGAACGCTGCTGCTCGTGTTCTCACTAGACCCAGGAAAGTAGAACACATCACCCCAGTTCTAAAGTCCTTCCTCTGGCTCCCTGTAGCTCAGAGAATAGACTTCTAAATTAATACGCCTCTTTCAGTTTTTTAACCCCTCACATCTGGAACAAACTTGAAAACTGCAAAAAGCTGATGAAACACTGAGCTGCTTTAAATCAAAACTTAAAAGTCAGAGCTGCCTTTGATTAAACAATTATGACGCGTAATCGTTTTTACTATCTCTTATGTTGTATCTTATGCTTTTCATTGTTTAATTGTGTATCATGTGTTTTGTTTCTTTATCACCAAATAATGTAAAAAAAAACTTTAATTACCCTGTTGTTGAAAGTGTGCTATACAAATAAAATTGCCTTGTATTAATTAATTTTCCATTTCAATTTTTGCTTTATAAAAACTAAAATCAGAGGATATTTAAGTGAAAATCTGGCCGAATTTTTGCACTCTGAATACACATTAAATTGACATCTTTACAACCTGGACACTGCATGTTATTGGGTCGATATCAGGAAAATATTCAACTATAACTATCCCTGAATATTCCTATAAGAACATAATTCATATTAATCGCCACATTTTTATTAACACTCACTCCTTTCCTTTGCAACAGGACCAGTAGATCAAATTAGATGAAAGTAATATTAAAATTAGGGCTGGGAATCGATTCTGATTCTCAAGAGTTAGAACCGATTATCACGATCTGATCCAGTTCAATGTAGATATGGGTCAGTGCTATTAGAAACCTTTTTTTAAAGCGTTATCTGAATTACATGCCTGTAATTCAGTGACTTAACACTGCATGAGTAACAATTTACCAGGAAATAACTGTGTTAACATTTCAGAACTGAGCCTTAAAACTTTTTATTAATACTTTAGCTGTAAAAAACGGAAACAATGTTAAACAATTACACCAATTTTTTAACCTGTGAATCGATTTGATTCTTAGAATTCTTATAAGAATCGATTCAGAAAACATTTTTCCAACACAGCACTAAATAAAATGTCATCCAGTCTGATGAGTTTTGTTTTTCGCTACTCCCATACTTCCCATTTTAAAACCAGAACTTCCCACTCATTTATCTGTTCTTTTCTAGCTAAGATGTGAGGGAACATGATGCAAACACTTGTGTGTTTATGTGGTTTGTCTAAAATATGGAAAGTACCACAGAATGAATTGAACGGGGGCCTTTCACTACAAAACAACCACTTCCTGCACATCTTCCAGTCTGCAGGGCAAAGCTAAAACCACGACCAATGGGGAGACAGAGGAGCAGAGTGCGAGTTCCTACCTCCCAACAAACGTGCACAGCTAATATTCTCCAACGCGTTCCCTTCCCACGCCACGACGAAAGCAGAAGTGAGTGACAGTCGGCTCCAGAGAGCGGCCGGGCCAGCTCGTCCGGTTGCTGCCGTGTGGCGTTAAGCCAAACAAACATCTCTGCCTGCAGGTTCCTCTCTCGTTGTTCCCTGTGACACGGCGTCCTCAGAAAGCCAACGCTGCAGATCCAGACGGCCCGACTTCAAAAAGCTGCCGGGAATCTGTGTGTTTGGGAAAGTTCAGCACACCGTGAAGAGGTGCAATCAGCGGCGCAGCGTTACTAGGGTCAACCTGCCGCCTCCAAAGCACCATGTCTGTCCAAACCCGGGCTTCCAAGACCAGATAACAACAACAGTAATAATAATAATAATATCCTCCTGAGAAACACAGAGAAAAGGTGTTTTCTAGTTTCTTTTTTAACATGATTTCCTTTGTATTTAGGCCCAAAACAACACCTGACCTTCTAGTTTTACAGCAACAGGATGATTCTTGTCTAAATAAAGCTGAACTTAAAACAAAAACAGTCATATATTTATCCATTTGATAAAAAAATCCTTCATGAGTTTTTTCTTTCCCGCGAATTGGCAGCGACTTTCCAGCAAAAAGACTTTAATTCAAATAAAATCTAAATGTTATGAAAATGAAGCTCAGAATAGTCTGCTTTGCAGGTTACTCATTTATACATTTAATATTGAAAAAAAAAAAAAAAAGAACTAAACAAAACCTGCATTTGTTTGAATTAAAAATGCTTCAGGTTCAACAGGTTTCCCTTCCGTTTAACTAAAACAAAAACAACCTTTAATCCTTCAATATCTGGTGTGAAGATGGACGCTGAACAGTAGGAAGGCACCGCTTGATGACATCATCAAAACGCATTCTGATTCATGCATTTCCCTTAAAACAGTGAAGTCACCAAAATTGTCCTAATTTCCTCCACAACAGACATTCATTAAAGCACTGCTATTTCAAAAGATAAACTACTAAAATGTTTTCAGAAGTCAAATTATTGTTAAAGATGTTTTAATCAACTAGAATATATATATAATTATCATTGTAAAAATAGCAAAAGATGAAGATTTTTCGACTCATCTTTCCATAAAATATGGTTCCTGTTTAGCCAACCGTTTTGATAAAAAAGGGGATTTCCCAACATGGAAACCTATCAAATGAGACGTCACATAACAAAGTGTCCAGCATAAGGAACCGTATGAATGTGCTGGGCACCAGCAGAATGTGACTCATTATTAACACAACAGAAGCAGCATGAAATATTAGCGTTTAATGAGCCCAAACTATTTAACTAAGGTTTGTAAAACACGTCCCTGGTGTTGCAGAGGAAGCCGCTAGCGCTTGTTCCCAGTTCCTAATTCCAGTTTCTACTGGGTCGAACAAACCGCTCATCAGTAGAGATGTTTCCACGTCGAGCCGGGATGCAGCTTACAAACGTTTCGCTGAATTTCCGTTTGCCTCGGGAACCTGAACTCGGCCTGATATCCGACCCAACCGACCAGAGCTCCAGCTGAAAGTACTAGTGCTTACCGACTGGTCCAAACCACGCCTCCACACAGAATGCTCTCTTTCTGATCTGGGTATGCATTTCCCAAACATTTTGGACAGAAAATAGCTGGGACGTTAAGGAGACCCTAAACTTTAATCTCAACGCGTCCTGGAAATCCAGTTGATGGGCGTACACTGCAAAAACCAAGCCAGAAAATCTGGTTCCTCGCTAAAAACTACTTTTGATCTCGTTTTCATACTTATATAGTAAGCAAGAGCAGAAGGGGTGAGATTATTCATCTTATTTTGAGTATATACGTCTTATTTTGAACATTTTTACTGAATGTAATTTGAGAAGCTTTGGTCTATCCTAACCCTTAAAATACTCGATTACAGTCTAAAGCGTTTCGAATAAAGTGAAATAATCTGCCAATGAAATAAGACGATTTTTGCACTTGGTAAGAATTCTCAAAATAAGATAAATAATCTAACATTTTCTGCTTTCGCTTTGTATGCAAGTCTCAAAACAAGAAAGATACTTTTCAGCCGGAAACAAATTTTTTTGTCTTGAGTTAGATGGACAGTTTTTGCAGCGCATAAGGTAGAAATTACATAAATTTAGCCGAATGTAGAGATTGTGACCATACCGCTATAACACATTCTGATGTCATCAATCAGTGCTTACATACAGCAGGTACTCAATTATAAATACTGATGTTCAGTGTCTGACTTTACTCTAGATCAGGGGTGCCAAAAGTGGGGAACGCGGGCCTAAGATGGCCCCCAAAGCTGTTTTATTTGGACCGCCATGTGATGCCCAAAAATCGTACATCAAAAGATACTTTTTGCATGCATTAAATCTAATTTGCATCATTATTATTCTCCTACTGCAGATACCACTTTGGATAAATGGGCCCGATGATTGTACACATATTGGGCTGATTGAGTCCCCAAATTATATTTGAAATATCACAAATCAGGTTTAAAACTGAAATACAAGCAACTAGGGACATGTAGAGAAGATTTGAAGACATTACTTGGATCCTTGTGGATGTGAAAAAAGTAAAAAGTAAATGTAAAGTAGGAAATTTGCAAGAGAAAACATAGAAATTTCTATGATTAAAGGCATATTTTTAAAACAATTTTCTGACTTTACAGTGTCTGAAATATCTTAGTTTAAATATCAAAAAAGTGTGCTTTTAATCATAGAAATGTCTTTTTTTAATCACAAAATTTCTTCTTTACTACATCTTAGAAAATATCTGAAATTAATCTAAAAACGTCTGTCTTTTAACTCTTAATTTTACGACTTTTGTGACAGATAATTTCCCCGTTTCTTTGTTGGAAAATATGTGACTCTAACCTCAGAATTTCCTAGTTTTTTCTGGAAAATATGCTACATTACTTTCAGAATTTATTAGTGTTTTTTGGGGTGGAAATTTACTCCAATCAGTTTAATAAAATATTGTTTTTTTTAGCTGGAAACAAGTTATTTTGATTTAGTTAGACGGATAGATTTTGCTGGCCGGATTATTCATTAATATTCTGCTGTAACTGGGTCAAATCATGCCCAAACTGCAAAACTATCCATAAAAGTTAGCCATGAAGGCGCTTCAAACAGAGATGTTTGGCCCGGAACAAAGTCCCATAAGGGGGGCTGGAAGCAACAATGAGCGCCCTCCAACTTTCATGTAAACTGGGCGCAATGCGATCCCCCCATCTGGCTCACACTTCGTTCAACAACAAAGCCTCTGCCTACGTGTGTCCCTGCTGGAGGGGGGTGGGGGCGGCCGGCTGATGGAGGCTGCTGCTGATGGGGGCGATGTCGGCCTCCCCAGTTTGTTTAAACCGCAATCCATCCCGGCTGGACGAAGCAAACCTCCGTTGGCCATAGATGATACTGTAATGTTGATCCAGGAGGAGGTGATGAAGTTAAATCAGGAGACAATCTGATAAATCAACTTTATTTTTATTGATTAAAAGCAGCCTTTATGGTTTTGTCTTGGCAACCGAAAGGAGTCGATCTGAGCCGTTTTTAAAACGCTAAAAAACAACAACAACAACAACAACCGGCAACTATGGGCCGGAGCGAACAAACAATGCCTGAAAACAGCATCTGCGTCCCCATGGCGACCCGGGCCAGATGGCCGGGAGACAATAAACTCCAAGCCCCACTCCAACAACTTCACTTCTGGGCTCAGCGACGCGGTGGGGAAAACGTGGAGCCACTCGGGTCGAGGCGCAGAAAGTAAACCCCCGAATTTTACCCCAAAATGTGGCTAAATAACAAACAAACCGGAACTCTGTAGTTACTTCCTCTGCTCGGTGTCAGTGAACGTGTTACGGCGGACACACAGACGCCGAGACGCTCCCCACCTGAAGCTGCCTCCTGTTAGCTAACAGGATTGCCGTTAACGGCCGGGAGAGTTCAGAGAAGACACCATAAGCTGGTAAACCGAACCCGGCCGGGACAAATGCGACCAACCGATCACGTAAGCCAAAAGTGCTGACACAAACAGCTCCTCGTTTCCGCATTAAAGGACATCCGTGCGGTCGCAAGCTGCCGCCGACGAACCCTTACCTCTATCTCGAAGTCTGGGAGTCGGAACGCCGTCCTGAAGAGCGAGCAGAAGTGGGCAACGGCGGGGACTTCCCACCAGGACTGGACCTCTTCCACAGACACAGTACATCCCTGGGACATCTTGGGACCGGTCAAAGTGTGCGCCGCTCCTTCCTCACATAGGAGAGTAGTTTCTTCAGTGACTCAGAACGCCTCCGGAACATTACAAACAAGTAGAAAGTTGTCGCTCCCTTCCTGTTGGAGCTGTTGCCATTGCGACCAGCGGAGCGGTGAGATCTGCTTCAATCTGAGAGTCTCACCGGAGCAGAGCGGACGGGACGGGCGATACCATCCTGGCACCAACAGCGGGGGTGAATCAATGAGTCAACGCAGTTTAATAAACTACACACAAGGATATGGAGTTACCACGTTGTCCGTGTGTGTGCGTATTTAGTCAGTAACCCACGTATAAAAACATTTTTAAATTTAGATTTACCTTTTTTTTAATATAATGATAACTGAAAAGATGGCCTCCCCTACCAACTGATGATGCGTTCCCGTTTAAAGGGAATGATAGTAAAAGTCGGAATGACGAAGAAACTAAAAAAGTTACGCAATGTATGACTCTTGATATTCGTTGTAATAGTAAAAGAGTCTTCAGATTTGCTCTATTAAAGTAGTTAAGGCACAATTCAACAAACTTTAGTTGGAAACTTTGCTGTTTCACGTTCAAATAACGATTTTCTGTTAATTTACTACTTCCTATGAAATTTCGTTTTGTTCAGAATAAGTTGTAAATACCTTCCTGTTACATCGCAATGCTGTGAACAACAGGACTTTAGAGTGAAAGTTATGCTACACGGGGGCTCCCCCTATTGGAATGATTAAATATTGCATGAGACGACAATAAACAGGGGCGGTTCTAGGGGCGTGGTCACATGCGCTTTGTGTCCATGCTGAAATCTGATTGGCCCTCTGAGGTGCCCCTGTCCAATTACTGACGTCCTTGATCAGGTGGCTGCAATTCCGAGTCGAAGCGCTAGTGGTGCTAAAGAGCCAAATAGTAATTTACCAATAAATGTCTTGATTTATCTTGTTTTGCAAGACGGCATTCATTGATACTATGATAAAAACGCTTTTTAGAATTCCTGAAATATGAAATTGAATATTTGACAGAAATGGTTTTCATGTTTCGACAAAAAATATAGTTTTTATTGTGTAACAGTCATGTCTCATGATAAAGACAGACATAGTTCATCATCATTTATTTATTTAAAAAGTGCGATAATGCAGACCAAAGTGCTGTACACAAATAAAAACAACAAATACAGGGATAAAACTAAACATACAATAAAATAAGCATCAGAAGCAGTAAAGTAAGATCAACTAGGGATTAGAGTGCTCCAGCAGAGCTAAAAGCCTGAGAGTAAAAGTGATGGGGCGAGTGTGACCGTCAGGGGGAGCTGGTTCCAAAACCTGGGGGCGCAAACTTATAGCGGGCAGCACGAACCTGCAGCAGGTGCTGCTCAGAGGACCTCGGGGAACGCCTCGGGACATAAGGACAGAGAAGCTGCATCAAGTAGGGAGGCCCTAGCGCATGCAGAGATTTAAAAGCAAATAAGAGGATCTTAAATTTAATCCGATAGCGGATTGGCAGCCGGTGCAGGTTGGCTAGAACAGGGGTGATATGTTGCTTCAAAGCAGACCCAGTTAAAAATCGTGCTGCAGCATTTTGCACCAACTGCAGACAAACTTTTGCGGATGAAGGAGCACCGCATAGCAGAGAGTTAGCGTAATCAAGACGCGATGTCACAAACGCGTGAAGATCTTTTCTCCTCAGAATGGATTTTAGCGTGGCCAGCCTACGGAGGTGGGAAAAACAGGATCTAGCAACCTGATTAATCTGGACATCCAATCTGAGGTCAGGGTCAAAAATGACCCCAAGGTCATCCAATCTGAGGTCAGGGTCAAAAATGACCCCCAGGTTTTTGATGTTCGGAGTACAAGGGGAAAACAGTATTGCTTACAGTTTTGACTCGTTTAACCCTTAATAGTCCCTGGGGCGTTTTTTTGCGCAGGCGGGTCTCATTTTTAGAATAACTGCTGTTGTGCTAATGCAATTCTTAAATTTTTTTCCCAAGATGTGCATTTTTGGAAGAGTTTGACAGAAATATTTTTTTTTTTTCTCATACTAGATTTAAAACATTGTATATTCATTACAGTAACATAAAGGTCCCTCGGACATTTTTTTGTGCCATTGACTTCCATTCAAACGACATTTTTCTAACAGACCTTAATATCCCCATTTTAAAAAATAAATAATTACACACCAGTGTTTCTGCGGCCATCATAAACTGAAATTGTAGTTTTGACTTTTTTTCACCTGAATAATGGATTTCTGTATACATGCTGCATTGAATAAAGATGAATTTAAATTATTCAAATTTTTGGTATCCTATGGGCCCTGAATTCATAATGCAATATGTATTTCTAAAAAATATGGTTTGAGCGTTTTTTAGAGATGTCATACACTGGTGTCCATGCTTGGTTTCATAATTTTTGTGAATGTTGTCTCTACAGTCTGCATCAAAAAAATCGGTCATTTTAAGAAGAGCAATATCTTATAGACAATTTTATATGTAATTTTCCTGTTTTTTGGGGTTTTTTTTAGAGTGCAGATTTTCAAATAAAACCTGGTATTAAATGGCTTTCATCTCAAAAACAGGCCTTTTTTTATGTTTCCAGAGGACTGAGGCTAAGGATGGCATTTGTGAAAAAAAAATTGAGAGTAATTAAATATTATATGACTTTATTTGCACTTTTTTTCTCTTGGACATTTTTTTGTGTTGAGGATCCCAAGTGTAGCATTTATTTGAGGGACTACGAAGGGTTAAGTGGTGGAAGTTAGCTGAGAGCCCAGACCTGATCTCTGTCATACAGTCAGTAAGGGGTTGTACAGGGTCAGTAGATTTCAGGGCCACATATAGCTGACAGTCATCAGCATATAGGTTATAATTCACCTGACATTTCTTTAAAATGCCTGCCAATGGTAAAAGATACAAGCTAAAAAGAAGTGGACCCAAAATCGAACCTTGAGGACACAACAGAGGTACAATTTCCTTACACAACCTTAAAACTTCTGGCCTGAAAGAAGAAGCGAAACCACTCAAGGGCTGTTCCTCAGATACCAATCAAAGACTCCAGGCGTAGCAACAAAATTCCATGGTGAAAGGTGTCAAAAGCGGCAGATAGATCCAGGAGTACCAACAGGACATGAGAGCCAGAGTCAGAGGCGAGTAAAATATCATTAAAAACTCTAAGTAGAGCAGACTCCGTACTGTGGAGGGAACGAAAACCAGACTGAAACAGGTCCAAGACATTAAAACCATGAAGATAGTCAGAGATCTGGCGAAATACCACCTTCTCTAACAGTTTGGACGAGAATGGGAGCTTGGAGATGGGACGGAAATTACTTACGTCATTGGTGTCCAGACCCTGCTTTTTCAGGACAGGCTGGACCACCGCATGTTTAAAGATATGGGGAATGCTGCCCATCATCAAGCTCGCATTTACGATCTCGAGGATTGATTGAGCTACCACAGGAAAAACTTCCTTTAGGAGCCGAGGGGGGATCGAATCATTTAATGAGCCTGAAGGCCTCATGCCGGCGGCTAAAAGAAAAGGGAAGGGAAATGGGAGAAAATAGCTCAAAGGAATGTGACGGGGGGGAAAGAGACGGCGATAAATAAGAGCTGGGCGGGATTTGAGCACGTATACTAGAGACTTTGGAGCAGAAATGGTATAAAAATCGCTTACAAAGCTCATCAGAGGCATTCAATTAAGGTTTCTTTTATATTTATCAGTAATAATTGTATCAGTTAGTCAATCAAAATAAATACATTATATATAAATATATATATGGTAATTAAAGGAGTCAAATTCCGCCTGATTTTAACACAAAAAGAAATTTAAATTGTAACAAATATTTGTTAAAAAAAATACTTGAAGTGAACAATAATCTGGGAAAAGTTTAGTAAACATTACTTGACTATTTATTACAAAGAAATAAAATCTTTGGGTTTCAAAGTAAAACTCCAATTGGATTCGCTCAGGCCATTTACCGTAATAAACGCAGGTTTTATTTTCCTCTGTAAAATCAAATTTTTTTGATTGATTATTTTTAGAATAATGAAATTTAACAATATTTTCTCCCATTATTTAAATGAGTTAATACAATTTGAGTATTGCTTGAAAACCAAAAGCTTTTTCTTTCTTTCTGTAATGGATATTCATTGTTCTTTTCCCGGATATTTTTTTACAGATGTTTATTTTATTTCAAATTAATGTTTGTGGTAAAATTAGGCCGTTTTAATGATCAGTTTGAGATTTTGTCCATAAATTCCACACATATTTACAGCTGAACTTGTTTAATAAAGTTTTTGTTTAAATCTAATTATATTTTACATCCGTCTTTTGCAATTTAAAGCTGCTTGATTATATTACAAGTCACTTTGTTCCCATAATTCTTTTAAGTAACCTCTATTCAATTTCTCCAGTGTATGTAGCAGTTTGACCATGTGTGGATCAGAGCAAAACCATGATTATTTAAATTGCTTCACAATTTTAAAATCAACGTTCTTCGTTTTATCACTATTTAAAGCTGAAAAATAAAAGTTCTGATGTGTCCCTGATGGTCCAGGATGAGTAATTGTTTATTAAGTGATGATTTCATTAAATTAATTTGGACATGCAATAATTAAGCAAGATCATCAGAGAGATTAATCTAGCATCAAAAGGTCTGAGCAGCTTTTATTTGGCAGCTCAAAAATGTTCGTCCTGCTGCAGCTTTTCACCACTCTGCCGCCAGGTGGCAGGAGTTAATCATCAGGGTCGTTCAGAAAGAAAGAAACATCTAAAAAACATGATTCTGAAAAAAACAAACATGTTTTTTTTGACAGATAATCTGATAGATGTACTAGTTATTGTAAGATAAACCATTATGTATTTATTTCTCAGTTTTTCGTTGGTGCCTTTAAGAACCGCAGAGTGTTGGTTTATCATGTTCTCGTTAGCACCTACATTTTTTGTGTTTTCGTCCAAACCATTATCCTCTCTTTTTTCCCCGTACTAATGGGTTTTATGCTTTACTTTATCATATAATCATGTAAAGCTCATTGAATTACCCTGTTGTTGAAAATGTACTATACAGATAAAAACGGCTTGCCTTGTTTTTTCAAATAAATTTATTTTTAAGACCTCTGACTTTGGATGACAGATTGTAGATGGTACTAAAGCCACATAAAGGAAAACGAGTCATATTTAATGCTGCATGAAAAGACTTACTCCTTGAAGTTATTAAAGTGGTGCCTCTTTATGAAAAAAAAACATTTAATTCATTTATTCAATCCAATAAGATTTATTAAAAGTAAACGTGTCATAAAGATAAGGAATGTAAACGGAGCAGAAAGCTGAAACATAACCATGGATTGTTTCTCTCTACAGTAGATCTACATTTCTCTATTAAAATCCATTTTTATTCCTCTAATTTATTTCTTTTTTTATTAGACACAAAACTTTGATGCAAGTTATAATCATTCAAATCAACAGAAATACACACTTGAAATATTTTACTGTCTGTGGAATAAATTTCACAGTTGGAACTAAAGTTTACACACTGAAAAAAGAAAAACAAAATACTGCCTGAAGGTAAATCAGACCAAACTTGTCTGGTTCCAGGTCAGCTAAAATTACCAAAATTATTTCTATTTGCCACAATAATGACGGTGACAAAAAATAGGTCAGAGATTTATTTATAAATTCTTCAAGATCAGAACTTCATATAAAATTTCCTCAGTATTTTATATAATTGCCTTCTCGCAAGCGGTGTAGCAAGCTTTTCAAAAGCGTGGGGGATTTTTTTTTGTTAACAATAAAACCAATAAATACAAATACTGGTGGCCAGTAACAGCTGGGGTTGAACTCTGTGCTCCTGTTAACCATTTCATCTTCATCCTTTTCCTCTCTTACCTCTCCTTCCCTCTGTTCTTATCTGCCTTTTCCTCCCTCCTCGGTCTTCTTCACTCCTGGGCACATCCTCTAACTCTAATCTAAATATTTGAAATGAAATAGTGAATTTGATGTAGAAACACCAGACGCACGTGTCTGGGATGGAAATAAGCACCACCCATAATACAAAAATGATCTCTCTTCCTTCACAGTCTCAACTTCACTTGAAAAATTTGTAAACCTTTTCGTGCCTCTTTCTTTTTCTGAATCTTACTGATTCTGAGTGAATAAAGGACAGCGGTAAGCTTGATATTGACATGGGTCTGACAGAACTGTGACTGCTAAATACTGCTTACTTGTACCTTGAAAAGGGGAGATATCAAGACAAACAAACCACAAAAAAAAACACAAAGCTTTATCTCTGGCGTTATAAATAATGTAAAAATGATATCCAGTTTTTTTATTTTTTGAACACCTGTTGAAGTACTGTGGCATCATTTCTCAGTTTTTTTCTCCTCAACATGGAGGTACAATAAAACAATAGATAAGTATCCCCAAAGTATTCAGCTAATCAACAAACAATCCTCAAAATATCCAATAAACCCATAAATACGCTGCTTATCAATGACAATTTGTCCCTCCTTGTCAGTTTCCTTTCCCACTGTATGCCGCATATATAACCACATTCAGCTAACTGAGCTACTGAACAATTTTCCAATTAGTCTAAAAAAAGAAATATAATACAGAAGACACTCGACTTATGAACAAAACATCTTCCCAAACACATATCAAGCCAAACAATCGTTATCACAGACAAAGACTGCCGTAAAGCAGTATCTCTGGTCGTACGATGTGTATGACGTCATTGACAGTTTAAATAACTAAAACTGGAAACACCTAACATCATAACAATAATTGTTTGAACAGATGAATTCGGCACCTTCAGGAACCAGACGGGTGCAGCTCTACGATTCTCTTCCTGATATCTGGGCTGATTTACTTTGACCTTCCCATCGCGTCGAACAAGAAGGCGTTGAGTGTAAGGTGTGAAATTAAAATACATCTAATTGACTCAAATGGGTCAGTTAACCTATCAGAAATGTCCAGAGCCATGGCTTCAACACCTGGGCTTTTCCTTGATGTATACAGAGACAATATTTCAATCGGGGGTTACTCAGGGATCACAGCTTAATAACTAAGTTAAATTCTATTTATTGCCATTTGGCAAATTTTAGGAACCATTGATGTTTATTTAAATTAATTTTTATGCTGACGACACCCAGGTTTCTACTGTATACCTCCTAAATGTTGTCACTCCTGCTATTTAAAATCACTTTTGGAATATCTTCATGAAGTCACAGTCTGGATATCCACTAATTTTCTTCTTTTTAAATGACAAAAAGACAGAAATCCTGTTTAGTTTTTTTGTCCTAGTGTTTTTTGTGGACATTGTTTCATTGACTTTTGCTGACTGGCTCCATACTCAAAATCTAGTGAGTAATCTGGGAGTTTACTTTGGAGAAGCAGATCAGTGCATTGATGAAATAAATAAATTTTATCAGCTGAGGAAGATTTCCAAGGTTAAGGATATTGCGCTTTTACAACAAGATTTTCAAACAGTAACTCATGTGATGTGCCACACACAGCCACTGGGTGGCGCTAATCTGCATTCTATCTCCCACAGGAGAGAACCTAGTGTCAACAGGAAAGGGAGGAGTTTGGAGGTTTGGCTGGAACAAACATTTCTGCTCCGACCGCGATTTTTCTCTTCAATTCAGACCGCAATGCGGGTCTGACTGGAGAGACCCAGCCATAAAATGGCTCACATTGGGGATAAACTACCTTCACTGGCGAGGGAAAGGACTCCACAGGAGACAAAGAGTGCCGATCGATCGGGTGAATCGCAAACCACTGATGAAACAAACCCCATTGTTCTGCCCTGAGCTTTGCAGAAGCTTCCTGAATCAGGCCCGGCCGTGTGAGAGAGAGAGAGAAAGACGAACCCCTGCAATGTCGCAGGATCTGAACCGGGCAAATAGCAGCATTCATCCACTACAACAGAGCTGATGTGGGTGACAGCTGGAGAGCTGCAAAAAGTACTGTTTCAGTGAAGGAAGGTTGGAGCTGATCGCTGTGTAGCCAAGCCAGAAAGGACGAAGCCGACGTCCAAGCTAAAGTAGTATTTGCGCCCAAATCAGCCATGGAACCCAGAGCCTTCTGTTAACTACTACTGCCATTTGTTAGCCGCTGGCTAACATTTTTTGAGCTCCTCCACTGAGAAACCTGGAGAACTTTAATCATTTAATGAGGTCTGTCTGGGCCGAGGCAAGATTAGTTTACGATAATATAATATTCAAGGGTTGTTTTTCATTGTGATTTGCTACTTTGTTTAAGATTCATGTGCTATTGTTTGGGTACAAATAGGCTGTTCGGCCTGGGGGTTTGATCAGAGTTTTTCTAGGTTCTCCGGCCGAGAGTTGTTTTGAAACCTGCAGTCGGACTTACTCAGTCCTACAGGAGTTTTCTTTTCTTTGTTTAATGTTTGATAAATGACTTAGAATGGCTTTAAGCGGCGGCGCGTGTTTAACCTGTAGGCTACATAAGTGAGCTAACCCACATGTTCTGCTTTTAGGCCTGCATTTCATAAACAACAAAGACTACCATTGATGGTATTTAAGATAGAGATCGGCTTTAAAATAGATTGTTTAAACACAGAAAACTAATCTTATTAACCGTGTTTGAAACCGCCTTCTTAATGAATCAAAATACTGAAATTAGAATGAATTTTTCCAAAGGTTATTGCTCTCTAATAAAGCAAATTTTTGGATTTCTAAATCACTTTAGACATAAACCAATAATACTAATTATTATTATTATTATTATTATTATTATTATTATTATTATTATAACTAGAATTGCAATCAGGCCTTAAAAGTTGGTTCTCTTGGGCCGGTCCGAGCCCAAGAGAATTCATCCCAAAGCCCGAAGAGTATATTTTGATTGACAGCTTGTTAAAGCCCGAACCCGATTACAGCCCAACATTATTCAAAAGTCACACATCAGGGTTCCCGCTAGAAATAAACAGGCACCAGACAACGTGACCGTCAGGTTTTCAATTTACTGCACAAATATTTGAAATTCCGGTCAAACAGGCCTGTTATCTGAAGCTTAAACTGTTAAAAGAATAATAATCATTTCAAGGCATGTCGATTTATAATCTTTTTTTTTTAAGTCTGCAGCTTTATGAAGCTGTAACCGCTTCTGTTGTGTAAAAGTCTGTCTCCCCTGTCTGCGCTCTTTACCGCTTGCTCTAGATTTCAGAAGATTTTTTCTGACTTGTGGGCATCAAACAGCTGCTATATGAATGCAGGAGACTTCAGAAACATGAGACTTGGGATGTCTGGCAATAGTGCATTTACACATCAGCATTTTCTGTGAGAGTGCAGTGCAGCAGTAAGAGCATGTTTTCTGTTTTGATTTGTGAGGATCTTTCACATCATGACGCATTTCAATACAAGCCTTGGTCTTAAAGCGTCTAGATTCATACTGAACTGTAACATCAGGACTTATGGTTAATATTTCTTTGCATATTTTTAATCGTGTTCTTTATTTAGTTAGTTTGTTAATTCTCTTTTAATTAGTAGTGTCTGCATCACTATCTTTGTGGATTTAAATGTTTGACTTAATTTATTTGTGTAGATAAACTCTTGCATTTTGGAAAGTCATTGTTTGTCTATTTTTTCCGCATACATGTGTAGAAATATTCTTTTCAATGAACGTCTAAAGCTCACGCCATCATCTTTGTTTAAGCTCAGCTTTAATCAAGGAGGTAATCATAACATTAATCGAAACTGAAATATTTGGTTATCAATGTAGTTTCTGAATATCAAGTGTTGGTCGGTAGTTAATAATTTTATCTACAATGATTAATCGTATAAATGATTGCCATAAGCAATCGCCCAATTTTCGCGTCCTTCTGTAGACCAAACACCTGCTTTTAATTGATCACGCATTGATCACAGTAAATCCTTGGTAATTCTTCGCTCATCTCCAAATGGTGTGAGAAACCATCACCCCAGGTTTAGCCTCACTGCACTGGCAGCCTTTTCATTTTAGGGTTCATTCAAGTGGTTTCATTTGTTTTTTAATCATTACTGTATTTTACGGACTATGAGCTGCTATTTTCTTAATGTAATAGGAAGGAAAAAAGCTGTCAGAGGTAATAAAAGCATAAAGCAGATGGCCAGAACCTTCAGGTGTTTCCACCGTGTTGAAATGTTAATAACATGGAAGCTTCCCCAAACACCAATCACTTTCCTGACAATCACCTCTGCACAAATCCTTACATATGGCAATAATTTAAAACTGCTGCCACTTTTTATCGGAAAATACAGTCCATGGTCTTGCCCTGCGCCACTTATCAGAACTTTTAATGGTACGTTCCCTCTCACAGCCCCTAATGTCAGCAGATCAGTTGCTCACTGGTCTACCAAGGACAAAAAATGTTTGCGTAGTGGGGAAAGACAGACCTTTTCAGTGGCAGTTCCAAAACTTTGAAAACTCGTTACCACTACAGATAGGGCAAGCTTACTTGCTGTCCACTTTTAAAACTCTTTTAAACCGATACTGCAATCATGCTAATGTACTTGTATCGGTATCTGTTCGTTAACCAATGCTATGAACCGATACTGAAAATGCTGAAAATCTGCAATCATTTCACAGAATTGTTTTTTTTTTTCCTTGACGTTTTTTTGTTTTGTGGTCATTTTTATTATATATATTTTTTAATCTAATTCGCCGTCATTTGTTGTAACAAGCAGAAAATAAAATTAAACCCTTCCTTTCAATTCATTGCATGTTTTGTGTGGTCGGAGTATTGGCATTGGTTCTCAGATCCGAGTATCTGTTTGATCGTTTTTTTTTTTATTGGTTTCTTTGGTTTTATTATGTTTTTGATAATTTACTTTTATTATTTCTAGCTTTACTGTTAATGTTATGCAGACACATTTGTACTGCAGTGAATCTCAGTATTTTTATTTTTTTTTTACTTTCTGTAAAGTACTTTGGTCGAGTTTTATTAATGTAAAGTGCTATATAAATAAAGTTGGCTTGACAAAATAGCTTCTGGTTTAAACTGTATGTTTCCCTACTATTTTGCACTATTGCACTGCGACTTTATAATATTAGAAAGGCCTAATAAAAATGAAACCGGACGGTACTTTTAGTCCCTATTGTGAGTCTGTGAACGTCTTGGCATTCGGTCTGTGGGCGCAGATATTATGCAATGGCAGGCGTGCTACACAATGAGTTCATTAGTGATGGAAAACACCCCTTTGCTGCGGTTTGGCTTGTGTAGTTTTCGTGCGTAGATGAAAGACACAATGAGAGCTGATAATCGACATCAGTCGCTGCGTGTCCGAGTGCAGTGAACCAGCAGCACCACGGCCACCGGTTTATGTTGATCCGAGTTGGTCCAGGACACACACACACACACACACACAGAGAGAGAGAGAGAGAGAGAGAGTCAGCACAAGAGGGAGGGACTTAGGCTGCAGGACAATGCTGGTGTTTGTGCAGCGGCCCCTAAGTGGCACTTGGCTTCCTCGGATCACTTTGGCTCGACGATCGGCGGTACTGAGGTGAGGGGAGCTTCATCCTGGGCGTGGGGTGCACTGACACAGGTAAGTTCTGCTGGTATCTCTGTGATGTGGGGGATTATTCCCCAAAAGTTGCCTCCTAGGTCTGGTGGCACATAAGCTGTGCGAACAGGAGGCTCCAGTGTAGTTTTAGGGGGGGCTGGATGTTGGCTCAGCTTCAGCCACCCTTCTCTGTGCTTTGGCAGGGTCGTTACTGTGTGTGAAAGGAAAGTTTCACTGAAAGAGGCTCAGTTAATGGCTCCAGCGGAGGAGATGGAGTTCAGCAGAGAACAGTGAGGAGAACAGCTCAGGTGGTGGCAGAGGTCCACAGGTGGAGGAAACTGTGAGGCAGTAAGGACATGTTGCCTGTGGAAGAATAAGGGCCAGGGATAGGGCGATGGTTTACGGCGGTAAAAATAGACAGAATGGAGGTGGGAGGATTTAGGGAGGGAGATTAATGAGAGTGTGAGGAGAAAATGGAAATCAGAAAGTGGAGAAAAAAGAAAAAGCTGTAAAAGAGGCTGACGGTTGGGGCCTGCCAATCGTTTCTCAAGCTGCAACAAAAACTAAAATAAACAGAACAGAACAAGTTAGACTGTTTGCTTAAACCTTTGTTCAAAAGTCCTGCTCAGGTATTTTATTTAAAAAGTGGAGCTGAAAGACAGAAGCACACCTTTCATCGCAGATCTGCCCAATTGTTGGCTGAAATCCCTTCCAGTTGACAGATTAGAGAATAAAGCTACCCCTGGTCAGGATTTACCGCTGAAGTCTATGAATGAGATTGTTCAGAACGTATGAGAACCTGACATTACAAGCATGCTTATAATTAACGACAAGGATTTGTGGAACAATAGGCATGTCTCATAACTAATCCAGGGTGACTGTTTCGTTTTGTGTGCCCAGACGGTGTGAGGGGAAGGTGAGTTTGATTTGGGTAGAAGAAAATCAGAAAAGCTGACCATAAAAAGAAGGTGGCCACCCTGCGAGCACAGGTAGAAGACTTCCAGCACACCAGCTGGCTGGTGGTGCCTTTGTGGCACCTTTAAGGGTGGCGTGCTGAAGAAACGTAAGGAGGACATCAGGAGGACATCAGGAGGAGCAGAAGAGGAGCGTTGGAGCTCCCAAACAACCAAGATGGGAGACAAAAATGTTAGGTAAGCTGCTCTGTGTTTTGATTAGATGATAAACTCCAGCATGTTTCACTCTTAATGTCTGTATTTCGCGTTGTGTTGTGCAAGCATGGCGTCAAACCTCCATATTTTCATCTGATTAACATGTTTTTGCGTCCGTGTGTGTCATTGATCCCTTTGCAGTCTCCCTGCTAAGCTGATTAATGGGGGCGTGGCAGGCCTGGTTGGTGTGACATGTGTGTTTCCTATCGACCTGGCCAAGACCCGCCTACAGAACCAGCAGGGCGTCCAGATCTACAAAGGAATGTGAGTGGGGTTTCCTCAGCAGCGTTAATCTGCTTCCAAACAGAGCTAGATGTGCCATGGATTGTGTTTATTACGGGATGATTATGGACTAATAATATTAAAATAAAGGATGAGCTGCTAATAGAACTCTCTTCCTCCAAATATTAACAAAATTGGAGTCACATCTCAAAGTAGCAGCCGGTCTCCTGCTGGTAAACACTCCTGTAAGCTTCCTTTCTGCTTAGCATTACAGGCTTCAAGCTAAAAGAATGGCAACACTATTATTTTATTCAATTATTACTGTTTCAGCACACACTGTTTGCCGAGCCAAGCTTTTTTTGCGTTCGATTTGATTTCAGACCTTGAAAACAAGAGTTTTGTACACACCAAACTTCACTAAATACAGCAAGGCGTTTTCAAATCCCGCCCTCAGAATATTTTCCACAAAGGGAACAAAGGGGTCTTCCCACTTTCTATACAACCTCAACTATTGAATAAAGGTTACTTAAGCCACAAAGTCTTTATTAAAAAGGGTAGCGTCTATTTCCCACGAATTGAGTCAAAAGATAATTTCCAAAATGGACGCCTTTCTAATAACGAGGCAAACGCGTGACGTTCTTTTTAAAGGTTTGAGTCTTGAATGGAAAGTACGGGCTGCCATTTGTAATAAAAAATAAACAACTTTGGTTATGTAGCCTGATTTTAGATAAATAATGAGGGGTTCATTTCTCAAAGTCAAACTTGCGTCCATGTTATTTATTCATTTATAAATGTCACGGTTAGCATCCCAAAATGGCTCGCTAAATATGTGGTGCGTTCTCTTTGTACTCGAAGCTCGGAAATTCCGACTTCCGAGTGGGAAAAAGAAAGAATCTAAAATGCATCTTACATATGGAGCTTAAACTATGGCCGTAACAAAATAAAATGGGTGTTTGAATGTGGAAAGTACAGCTTAAAACGATGTTTGTAACAGGTAGTACAGCTTTGGCTACCTGGGCGTCGCCATATCGGAATCCCGACTTATCCGACAATGTTAACGGTGCGTTCTATTTACCTGGGAAGTCGTAACTCGGACCTGGGTTTGGCATCACGCCAGAGTAAACGGCGTTAAATTAATATTGTCGGATATGTCTGGACTCCAATATGGCGACGCCGAAGTCCGACTTCAGAGGTCGATCCAGCTGATTTTCCCACTCGGAAGTCGGAAAAAGTACCATTAATGTGGTCCTCTAAACTTTAGAGGACCACATAAATGGCTATGGTGGGCCGGATTTGGCCCGCGGGCCTTAAGTTTGACATGTGTGTATTAGAACAATGTTTTTGTCGTTCAAAACTCTTATAATCAGCACGCCGTACAAATGTACTATTTTTAAAACCTTCCCCTTCTTCATCTAATTTATCATACATTTTTTTTCAGCTTAAATATTTCCAGGCTTCCCCCAAAAGGAAAACCACATTCGGATATCCAGAAACTTACGTATTCCAGAAATTCATGTCCATATTTATCTCGCATTAAGGCCAGTTTATGCTTCTGCGTTTTTTTGGAGACGGATTGACGCTGCGGCATTATCCATCAACGCACGCATCTGATTGGTCAGTATCAGCAACAGCCAGAGATTGCTTCACCAGAACGGGCTCTATAGTCGCTGTAATCAGTAGTTAATGCAGCGTTTGGCCACTACATGTTTTATATTGAAAGGATAATTTATCTAATCTGTTCTTTTGGCGATTCTGAACACAAGGAGGTGTAGAGAACCAATAAAAACGGCTTCTGGGTTTGTTTCCATGTGTTTCTATTGTTTTCTATGAGCTGCACTTCTAGTAAAAAGCTTTACCGCTTAATAAAAACGTACTTTCTGTCGTCCATTGCCCCTTGAGGAAGAAATGCGTTAACAAGCGCTATTTTGGTATTCCACTTCCACCACCAAGAGAATTAACATAAATGCGAAACATCACATTTTAAGCAAAATATTTAGCTAGCCAGTCTAGCTTACTAGCTAAATGTCTAGCTTCAAACAAAATATTTAGCTTGCTAACTGAGTATTTAGTTGAAAGTTAAATATTTAGTCTGTGAGCTAAAAATCTAGTTGACAAGCTAAATGTTTAGCTTAGGGTTAAATATTTAATTTAAAACTGTGACATTTATAAATGAAGAAATGACGTGGATGCAAATATAACTTTGAAAAAATGAACCCCCATTTTTTCCCTCCACTGACTGGCTAAATAACCCAAAAGTATTGCTGGTTATTTTTGACAGAAACTATACAAACAGTTCCTCATACGTTCCCACAGAAAATTCTGGCTGGTTTATTAATTTGTATAGAAAATAAAATACTGCATGCTTTGTTGATTGTGAATCAGCTAAAAGAATACAGCTTAACTTTAGTCATTTTATTAAGAAAATATATTTTGTTAGGCCCTCCAGTACTTTTGATCTTGCAGTTTAAAAAAAAAAAATCTGAAGAAAATTGTACAAACTCAGCAAACACGGATCTGAATATCATAAACAGTTCTTATAATCTTCTACGTTGCAGCAATAGTCAGAGAAAAAACTCTTCAATATGCAGTTTATTAAAAAAATTCTACATAAATTTTAATCTGTCGTTGAACTAATCTGAACAGTCAAAGTCAAGACCTGAAACCAAAGGAGAATCTGTGAAAAAGACTTGAAATCTGAATTTCTCAGATGCTTTCCAACCAATTTGAGATGTTTTTCCTTTTATTTTTAATTATATATTTTAAAAAATTTCTGCGAAATACATAATATTTATTTACCACCAAATCTAAATGCGAATCGAATCGAATGTCTGCATTTTGACAGGACAGTCTGTGTGCAACCCAAACGACCTGCATGTACTTTGACTTAGGGGGGGTGCATATAAATGCACACCACACTTTTCCAATTCTTCGAGGCTTATTTGCCCTACTTCACAGTTATGTCTATTATATAAAATCCCAATAAAACACACTGAGGTTTGTGTTGAAGCCTAAAGGATGCACATTTGAATTAAGTTCATTCAGTTGCCTTTCCTGTTTGATATTTTTGATTGTTAGTGATAATAAACGGCTTAGATTATTACATATTCTGTCTGCGACCCCGACGTAATTGGAGACAAAGATCTATAGGGCGCTTTTTAAGGACATAGACTGTGTCCTAAAACAGCTCACTGACCCTGACGTCTGAACAGCACACATCTGGTGACTGATCGGGCGTGGTCGCCCTGTTTGTGCTCAGCAGACTGTGGCTTTCCACTGTGAGTCATACATGGAAAATAGCTGGGAGAACGTCTCCCTTTCAAAGCACTGTAACACAGTTAGGCACGATTTATCCAACATTGTCGCTCCAAAACAACTAGAACTGTTTTAAAGCCATCTTAGAAACCAAATTATATCCATATAGATGAAGGAACAGAGGGCTGATTTACTCTTTAGTAGATTACGTGGTATGGAAACACATAAATCGATTTAATGGCTGTTCTTGTTGTTCTACAGGTTTGACTGTCTGGCTAAAACGGTCCGCTCCGAGGGCTATTTTGGATGCTACAGAGGTATATGATCCACAAAAACTACGATGCTGACTAAGCTGCTTTTTAAGCCGCTTTTATTTGTGGAGACAAAACATTTGCCTCTTGGTTGTTTCCAGGTGCAGCAGTGAACCTCACGCTAGTTACCCCAGAGAAAGCAATCAAACTGGCAGCCAATGATGTCTTCAGACAAAAGCTGTCAAAGGACGGGTATTTATTTTTCTCCTCGTCACCTAACGTATCTACATTCAAACATGGAAAGGCGTTCAATCAGTAAAAGGTGTTAAATTAAAACCTTGCCTGAAGTTACTTCAATTAGCATCCACCAAACTAACTTTTTAAAGTCACAGTCAACATTGAACGGGAAATAATTTGGGTTATTGGCCTGTAATAGGAGAAAATATGGGGATTCATTCTTTTAACTTATAATTATAATTTGTTATTTATTCATTTATAAATGACACTATTTCAGTTTTTTTATTTAGCTTAAAAACTAAATATTTAGCTCCGAAGCAAATATTTAGCTAGCTGGCTAAACTGGCTAGCTAAATATATTTGAAGTGAAAATGTAACTCAGTGCTAACTCTTAAGCTAATCCGTGTTTGTCAGATCACGCAGGTGCTGTAGACGAAACGCACTGCATGATGGGATAGTTTAGTGTCTAAACAACAGTGGAAGCTTTGGTCGCTTTGTATATAAAGTTTATAAACCACTTCCCTAGCCATAATCCTGTTGCCTACGCTTGATTAGTGTCTGTCCGAGTGAAAGGGGATCCATGAAAATGGCGGTGAGTAGCACAGTCTCAGAAAGGGCAAAGTTTGAATCATTTTAAAAACAAGGCGGCACTATAGTTGATAAATACGTTGTTTTTTTTAACCCAATAATTTCGTGCATGAGGCTGATGCACATAGTTAAAGAAGTGAAGCAAATCATACTAAAAAAGCTAACAGTGGCAATGTGCAACTGCAAAACAACAACTTGAAGCAAGCTTAGCTTACCTTTGCAGAGATGATCGTGTTGTTGCAGTCCTGTGTTCGAAACGTGAGCAGATCTTGTACCAAACCCTGAGTGAAATGTCAGTTTGCTTCCAGTGTTTTGTGATTTTGGAACTGTTGAAATGTGTATGCACCGATCCAAACACAAATTAGTTTGTGTCCAATGCGGTAGTTGGAGGCAAACCCGAAGAGCTTCTTCAACTTCAGCCATTTCAATAAATTTACTCCGGTTTCCCCTGGCAACGTGAGACACTTACACAAAGACCGATATGCAAATTCCCTTCCTGAGAAGCACAAAAAAATAACATCTGGGGCCTCTAAACCTCTCCACAAACTCCTGCTGCTGGTGCATCATGTCGGCTGCAAATCCTCCGAAAACCTGTGCTGCTGTTAAAACGGCTAATCCTAATGTTGGACATAAAAATAAAGATTAATAAAGAGGTTCACAGGAGTCAGCTTTTATTTTGCTACTCAACTTCCACTAATCGGCAAGAAAATTAGCTTATGATCTGAATATCTAGCTAGCCAAGAAAGCTCGCTAGCTAAATATTTGGCTTGCAAACTACTTAGTATTTAGTTTGTAAACTAAATTTTGTTGACACTAAATGTTTAGTTTGGAGATAAAGATTTAGTTTATGAACGAAATATTTAGCTATCTAGCTTAATTTGCAAGCTAAATATTTACCTTCATACTAAATGTTTTGCTTGATAACTAAATACTCAATGTTAAATATTTAGTTTATTGACAAAATATTTTGTTGACCAGCTAAATATTTTGTTTGGAAAGACATTTAGTTTGTAAACTAAATATTTATCTAGTTTAGCTTGCTAGCTACATAATTAGCTTCATACTAAATGTTTAGCTTCATAACTGAGTACTCAAAGTTAATTATTTAGTTTATTGACTAAATATTTTGTTGACCAGCTAAATATTTTGTTTGGAAAAACATTTAGTTTGTAAACTAAATATTTATCTGGTTTAGCTTGCTAGCTACATAATTAGCTTCATACTAAATGTTTAGCTTCATAAATGAGTACTCAAAGTTAATTATTTAGTTTATTGACTAAATATTTTGTTGATCAGCTGAATATTATGTTTGGACAAACATTTAGTTTATAAACCAAATATATAGCTATCTAGTTAAGGTTGCTAGCTAATTATTTAGCTTTATACTAAACGTTTAGCTTGATAACTAAGTACTTAGTTCAAAGCTATGGATTTAGTTTATTGACTAAATATTTAGTTGACAAGCTAAATATTTAGTTTGGAGCAAAATATTTCGTTTATAATCCAGTGTTGCTTGCTACCTAAATATTTAGCTTCATTCTAAATGTTTACCTTCATAACTAAGTACTCAAAGTTAAAGATTTAGCTTATTGGCTAAATATTTAGTTGACAAGCTAAATATTTACTTTGGAGCTAAACATTTATGTTATAAACTAAATGTTTATCAAGTTTAGCTTGCTAGTTAAATATTTTGCGTCATACTAAATATTTATCTTCATAACTAAGTACTCAATGTTAAAGATTTAGTTTATTGACTAAATATTTTGTTGACCAGCTAAAGATTTTGTTTGGACAAACATATAGTTTATAAACTAAATATTTGTCTAGTTTAGCTTGCTAGCTACATATTTAGCTTCATAACGAAGTACTCAAAGTTAAAGATTTAGTTTATTGACTAGTTATTTAGTTGACAAGCTGAAGATTTAGTTTGGAGCTAAACATTTAGTTTATAAACTAAATATTAAGCTACCTACTGTGAGGTATGTTGCGTAATGCAGGGGTTTAGACGGGCGCTCCATGTTCCGAGGCTTCCTGTCCTTGTAGCGGTCGTCTAGAGTCCCGTTCCTTTCGATCTTTGCTGGTGTTTCTCTTCCCCCTTACAGTACAATCCTGTTAAATAAAGGCCACAAAAACGTTTAAAAAATATGTATTTATAAGTGAATAAATAACATGTACGTACATTAAACTTGGAGGTTTTGATAAATAAACCAAATTATTGCTGATAACGTCAGACTGTGTAACTTTATTGTACTTTTTTGTAAGGATTTGTTTTAATTGAAGCAATTTGCTGCATGTTTGGTAACATAATGCTTCGCTCCAGGCATTTACCGCTGTGGGGGGAGGTACTGGCTGGGTGTGGGGCCGGGACGTGTCAGGTGGTGGTCACCACTCCCATGGAGATGCTCAAAATCCAGCTGCAGGATGCAGGGCGGCTTGGTGAGGTTTTATACATCCCATAATTAAAGGAATCACCTTTCAGACCAGGTGTCCCTAAGTCCATTTCCTAGAACTTTTGGATGCATCCCTGCCCCAACACACCAGAACTGACAATCCAAATTCCCTCATCCGTGTCAGTGATGAGGAGGAGGGATGCAAGTTCTGCGGGAATGGACAGGACGGCCTCTCGGAGCTCCCCAACCTGACATTGTTTCCGTTTTCCCCCTTAGCTGCTCAAAGGCCCGTGGCAGCCCCCCCCCAGGCAGCAGCTCCGGGTCCTGCTCCATCATTAGTGGCCCGGTCAGCTGGTCCCCAGCGGCGCTCGGCTACCGGCATCACGGCGGAGCTGCTGAGGACCCGCGGCTTGGCCGGCCTCTACAGGGGGGCGGGGGCAACCTTGATGAGGTAAGGCAGCACACGGAAATTTACGCGCAGCAGGGTTTCACCTCCTTGCAGATTTCTTCTGATTCATCTGAGGCAAAAACAGACGGAATCTGTTAGGTTTCTTATTTAGTTAACAGTAGGATGTGAAGAAATTCCTTAAGGGGAAAGTTTGTATTTTTTTTTCAACCTGGACCTTACTTTTTAGCAAATATTACGTTCACTTACTCACCCAGACAAGTTTGGAGCCAATTGGAGTCCTTCAGGAGGAGTTTACATCCAGTCATAATCAGCGTATATCCATATAATGGGAGTGAATAAGGAATTATCTGCCCCAAAACTCCTTCGTTTAACCCAGAGACTGTAAAAAACAATAGACTAACCCTCGCTGACGTCACCCATAGGTTTGTGAAGAGCAAAAATGAAGCCAACTGGGCGGTTCCCACCGCCGCCATCTTGTTCGCGTCACTCGCCTCATCACTCTCAGAAACTCCAAAAATGGGCAAAGAGGTGGAGCTGAGAGTGGCGCTGTGAGGCTGGGGGCGGAGGGTTAACGCTCCGAGCCGACGTAGCTACAAGCTAGTCAGAAGCTAGTCGGGAGCTAACTGAAGCTAACGTAGCCTGCAGCCGGTTTCAGCCAGAAGACCGCGGTTAAGAGAATTTTGCCCTGTTTTTCAAGTAGGATCAATTTAGACGAAGAAACATCTCGAGTCGAGAAAACATATCGATATAATAAGACCCATATGGGTCGGGTCAATACTGCTTAATATGGTTTTATTTCCATTACCATCGGTGGAGGGTGAGGACATAGACGGCTCATCTTAACAACACATCCAGCAAAAAAGTCATCATGAAAACTCAGATCCTCTAAAAAAACTAAAAGACTTTTGACTCACCTCACATCTCATCCATTAGTTTATGCCTCCAGCTGTGTTTCTCACACCAGTACTGATCTAACCAGCGATCATCCAGTCTGTCTAGAGTCCAACTCTGTAGTCTTCCAGCCTGATGTAACCGTCTCCCACTCTGGATGCTGCGGTTTCTCGGTCCTGCCGACTTTGCTGCTCTGCTGCTACCGGCAGATCGCCAGTTCCAACGTGTGTAGAAAGGAATAAAAGCTCCGACCAGAACAGCATTCCTCTCTGCCACCTGACAGAACCCCCCCACAGGTGGTGAAGCATCAGCCGGTATGAAGCCTCCCCCCAAAGCAGAAACTTCTTGGACGGTCTGTTACTGTAATCAACACCACAGCAAGCCATCTTTGTGCAATAAGTGCAGATTAAAATCCAAAACCGAATAAAAACTGCAGAATCAACTGATAGTGGAGTTCAGAAACACCAAATGACTGAAGTCTTTACGTTAGTCCCAGGCTGTGAAGAGCTTCCCCGCAAGACTATGGAGCAGCTATTAGCTACAGTTAGCCACCGTTAGCTACAGTTGGCCACCATTAGCTACAGTTAGCTACAGTTAGCCACCGTTAGCTACAGTTGGCCACCATTAGCTACAGTTAGCCACCATTAGCTACAGTTAGCCACCATTAGCTACAGTTAGCCACCGTTAGCTACAGTTGGCCACCATTAGCTACAGTTAGCCACCATTAGCTACAGTTAGCCACCATTAGCTACAGTTAGCCACAATTGGCTACCGTTAGCTACCGTTAGCCACCATTAGCCACCAGTGTTAGTCTACACGGACCTGTCAATCAAAAGGACGCGACCCTAATTATTCATAATTTCAAGATTAAATTACAAATAAATGGAGAAGTTAGAAAAAAAATCCCCCCTGAGTTGTCATGATGGTAAACCTGAACCATCTAACCTAAAATGCTTTTAATCCAACTGATTCCTACTTATACTAACCTGGGATTTCAGTTACGTCACATTACAGCTGTAGTCTGTGTAGGTTGCAGAAAGGGGGCCCGTAGAAGCTGAATTTAGTCCAATTGGACATTCGATTAGTTTAATTTGGAAACACGCAAATGTGAACTAGATGTCTGCAGTAGTTCCGTCCAACCGACCGCCTTAAAAAAACAGGGAGAAAGTCCTGCTCAGACTACAACTGGGATGTAGCACAGCTGGGATGTTACTGTTATCGTGTGACAGTGTAGTTGGATTAAAAACTGTAAAAAACCCATATGCTAATACGTTAGCACCTTTGAGATGCTCTGAACTCACAGGGAAACTAACTATTCATAACAAAACATGGTTAAATGAAGGACTTATAGGACAGATAATTCCTTATTACAGGCAGCAAATCTCCTGCCCTGATTGACTCCCATTATATGGATATACGCTGATCAGACTGGATATAAACTTCTCCTGAAGGACTCCAAACTTGTCTGGATGAGTAAATGGAAAAAACAGACTTTTCCTTTAAGCCGATAATAGAATAACAAAAGTGAGTTAGTGTGTTCATTATTTACTCTGTGCCTTTAATATTTTATCACCCTGCAGCCACCACCCAGCTCTACCATAACTCAGCCAGACTCAGATTAGATAACTCCATTGTGACCGATATATTCTCATAGAAATCCACTAATCAACAGATCAATAGAGTCCTGCAGCTATGTCTGATTGCTGACGAACTGCTTCATCTCTCTCTCCTCGCTTCACCTCCTTTCTGTTGCATTTCATTTCACTTTTCCTTCCCAGGGATGTGCCGTTCTCCATGATCTACTTCCCCCTGTTTGCCAACCTGAACGCTCTGGGCCGCGAGAGAGCCGAGGGCCAGGCGGACGTCCAGGCCCAGGCGCCGTTCTGGCAGTCCTTCGTGGCCGGCTGCTCGGCCGGCTCGGTGGCGGCGGTGGCCGTCACGCCGCTGGATGGTAGGTGGCAGCGGATCAGCTTAATGCGTCAGCTTCTTGGTAGCTACAGGGACAGCTGCAGAGCCCTTTGAAAGCGCTTTATTGGGATTTTATTTGTCAGATCGGAACACATAAAAGCACATGATAGTAAGTTAAAGGAGAATGATGCGCTCTTTTTACAATCTTTTAGGAATAAAAATCTGAAAAGTGTGGTGTGCTTTACAGAATCAGCTTGTTTAAAGTCCTTTCCTCTTTGCAAAGCAGCTTAGTATCAGCCGGACTTGATGGAAAACGTCTCTGAAACCGGAAATGGATTTAGCTCTGAACACATGAATCCAAACCATCCCATATAATCTCCGGCTCAACGTTCAGGGTGGTTCTCCTGTTGGAAGGTGAACCTACAATCAAGTCTTCTGCTGCCTCGTTCCATCTTTCCATCAGAAACTGTCCTATATTTTATCCTATGAACGTTACTTAGAATGTTTATGAAAAGCCAAAAGCCAGATTCATCAAATGTGCCACTCGTATGCATGTCCCTCCGCAATCATCAGTCGAAAAGAGACAGTTTGCACGACAACGTTGCAGTTTTAGTCAAGCATTCGACGCAGAATCGCTGAGAAGAACCTTCGTTATGCCGATGGACGTCATCCAAACTGTCCCTGAACGTCCCACATGTGCGTACCAAGTTTCTCGCGCCTGTTCATTTATTTGCAAACAGAAACGCCCTCAATTAACCATATTTGGTAACACCGCTTCCTCTGACACATGCGTTAAATCCTCGCGTTCTTCCTGAAAGTAATAGCCAAGAGAGCGAAAAAAGGAGCTTCAGAGACGCAGAGTTTGAGGTGAAACATCAGTGGGAGGGGTGATAGTTTAAAAAAAATTGTCACAGTCAACACAAATTCATTTTAACATGGATAGTTTTTGCCCTCTGTTATAACAGGCGTTTCCTCTGCTTCATCCTCGCCATCCCACTTCCCTCCAGGGTGCAGCATTTACATTCCTGCTGCAGACATAAACAAAAAATAATAATACTGCGATACAAATATACAGGTAAAAGTTATCCACGGCTTTGCTTTGAGACTCAAAAGTAAAATGGACGAAGTCCGGAAACTTACAGTTTTTCGTGGCCTGTTTGAACGGGGATTCTGATTAAAACTCTCCTTTGAGTCCAGGTAGACATCTATAAGCGTTTGTCTTTTTCGTATGTTTGCACAGACTACCGCAGGAATTTCTTAATGTTGTAAATCTGCCCGACATTTGGCAATAAAACCGTTTCTGATCCTGAAAAAAAAAAAGAAATGGGTCTCCATGATGCTGGATATTCTCTGGAATTAGACTCACAGCTGCACACCGCACTTTTCAGGTTTTTTGGGATAAAAATCTTTAAAAACGTGTTGGTTTTTTGCCGGTTTGACACATAAAATAAATTTACATTCCTAACAGGTATGAACAGTTACCTGAGGTAATACTTAGCTGTTATAAAACAGATTTTACTTGCAACCAACAGGATTATCTTTAGTTTCTGATTAAGAGGCCGGGTTATATTGTGGATATTAGGTAATCACTTCAGACTTCATAGCAAAACGTAGGGATGCTCCGATCAGCGTTTTAGGCCTCCGATCGCGATCCGACTTTTTAATTCAAATTCGATTTAGATTCCTGATTCGATATTTTGCCTTTAATATTGAAATTTATAAAACTGAAATATATTTTTACCATTATTGTTGTAAATCCAATTAAATCAAAATCTTATAGAATTAAAGGTCAACTTTAGTTTATTATTTCCAACAAAAAAAAATCTAAACGCTTATACTTGTTACATTAAAACAAAGAAAAGTATTTTAGGCAGGCTATACGTTGGCGTGCGCAGTGCTGCCCTCTACTGTTATGGAACCACATTCACGCTGTATTTCTGAGTAAATACATGTTAGAAAGCCCACATTGTTCTGAGTTTCTAAGATGCAGTATCGTTACTGGTGTTTTCAGTATAAGATTAAATATCCTATGTTCCTGAACTCAGCATAGCTTTCCGACGCTATTTGAATGCACGACATTCGCAGCTCAGTCTGCCTTTTTTCCTCCTCATCGCTGCAGCAGCTAAAGAGGAGTTTTTCTCCATTTGTTTCGGTTTATTGTTACGTGTAAATGCCAGAAGTTGAGTTCCTCTGCCTGTATTATATGATTTTAAAGTTTAGCCATACTGTGTTAAATCTGCCATGCTGATTTGTGGTAATTAAGAGGCCTATGGAGGTTTGAAATATTCCACAATTAGCCTACCGTCAAACGTAACAAGGGGCGTACTTTTATAAAACTCGCCAGCTAGTATAGCCGATCTCCTATCACTGAAAAATATGAAAATATCTTTGCGATCCGATCTCGAGATCGGGACATCCCTACTAAAACGTATTGCTGTTTTGTTGTGTGTGTTTCATGCTTTATTGTTTTTCACTGTCATGTAAAGCAGGTTGAGTCTTTGACATCGTGGCAAACAAATAAAATGGTTATCATCTTGTATTCATATTTATGATGCATATAGGATTAAAACTGTGACGTGAACATGGAAGATTTCTTTAACCGTATTTTTGGTTTAAATTTGGACAGTGATAAAGACTCGTCTGCAGACGTTGCAGAAAGGTGAAGGGGAGGACTCGTACAGAGGGATTGTCGACTGCACAAGGTAGGACTGCACATCCCTCTCTCTGGGTTTTTCTTAAATTCCGACTTTCTGTACGTTTTGTTTATTTTTCTCCAGGCGCATCCTGAGGCGCGAAGGCCCGTCGGCGTTCCTGAAGGGCGCAGCCTGCCGGGCTCTCGTCATCGCTCCCCTTTTCGGGATCGCCCAGGGCGTCTACTTCCTCGGGGTAGGGGAGGCCCTCCTGGGCTCGCTGGGATAACCGCGACCGCCCGCCGGCGGCGCCGTTGGCTGCGGCTGCGCAGAACGAGCGGAGGACGCACAGAAAGAAGCACAGCCACGTTCTGCCGACCCAAGGGAGGAGAAATAAACGGAAGATGTTATGGAGACGTGGAGCGGTGGGTTCATCCTGGTTCTGACGGTTAAACAAGGTCCTGGTTGCTGAACGCCGCAGGTGTTCTCCTCACCTGAGGGAAATGATTCCCATTGGCTGTAAATAAATATTTTTACAGCTGCTAAACTAAAATGCCTGACAGCGTGACCCATTTAATCCCCGTCTGAAATGAATTGATGCATAGCTGCAGGTTGTGAACCGGGTCGTGTGATGACTGATGCCTTGTTTACAACCGGATCTCCACCTCCATCCACCCACTCGGTTATGCATTCCTCCCACTCCGTCCTGTAGGTCAGAGTTGTAGTCTGGTCTTCTGCTGCTCCCCTGCCAATCTCTCTAAGGCCATCTGTTAATCTGATTGTAATCCCCGTAATCCCTGTAACGGCGTACATGTCAATCTACAACACCGCTCGCTTCCTGTTAAAAGGCCACAGGTTAGACAACAACATGCCGCCTTCCAGGGTTTCTCACTTTGACTTTAAATAAGAGAATTCTCCCTCCTTATTTATGGGTTTAAATGTGTTTCTTCAAACAACGTGCGCACAACAACTAAGGACGAACAGATCGACGCCTTATAATTGCTGTTAGTTTTAAACCATACGTAATGAATAAAAGGAAAAGTTCAGATTTTATTTATTAAAAAGTGGGGTTCTGTGCAGAGCTAAAGCCAAGTCAGTATCTTTCCTTTTGTGAAAAACTCTCTTTACCTCTCTGCTTCTGCGAAACAAATCAGATTTACGGCTAAAATCTAAACTGTGGAGTCAATAAAACAACATTTCAACGGCTTGTTGACTTTCGTGTTTAAATGTACTGACAACACAACAGTCTAAATTTTGATACTTCACACACAGGGCCGAAAAGAAGTCTTATGCAGCCTTAAGCAGATTTTGACTCAGGGGCGCCCCCTTTCTGTTAAAACCACTATGCACAATAACAGCGTTTCAATCCAGAATTGGACTAATCTGTAAAAGTAGGCGGAGTTTCAGAATCAGACGTAATTGTTAATATTAGCTGAGACAATCTGAAGCTCAAACAAAACAGAAAGGTTAAACAAAAGCATCATATTGTAACAATGGTCGCACAACAATCAAACAACGAATATTAAAAAGCAGCTTAGTCTCTACGGAGTGCACCTAAAGAAAAGAACTGATGGTTTTACGGCTCGCCAGCCAAAACAATAAAACTAAAAACTAACTACTTGAGAGTAGAAGGAGCGGCTTTAGCACTGCCAACATGTAGGATCTACTAGCAGGGTTGCTAACGGTTAACTCATAATAGCAGGGTTGCTGACGGTTAACTTATACTAGCAGGGTTGCTGAAAGTTAACTTATACTAGCAGGGTTGCTGAAAGTTAACTTATACTAGCAGGGATGCTGAAAGTTAACTTATAATAACAGGGTTGCTAAGTGTTAACTTATAATAACAGGGTTGCTGACGGCTGGCTTATAACAGCAGGGTTGCTAATGGTTAGCTTCTACTAGCAGGTTTGCTAACGGTGAGCTTCTACTAGCAGGGTTGCTAGCGGTTAACTTATGTCAGCAGGGTAGCTAACGGCTAGCGTTTACTGGCAGGGTTCCTCATTGTTAGCTTCTACTAGCTGAGCTGCTTGTAGCTTCTATGAGCTGAGCACTTAATAGCTTCTAATTTCTAAGTTGCTAGTGGTTAGCTTCTCCTATCAAGGTTGCAAATGGTTAGCTTCTATCAGGGTTGCTAGCGGTTAGCGTCTATTAGCAGGGTTTCTGATTGTTAGCTTTTATTAGCTGAGCTGCTAGTAGCTTATCTGAGCACTTAATAGCTCAAACAAAACAGAAAGGTTAAACAAAAGCATCATATTGTAACAATGGTAGCACAACAATCAAACAACGAATATTAAAAAGCAGCTTAGTCTCTACGGAGTGCACCTAAAGAAAAGAACTGATGGTTTTACGGCTCGCCAGCCAAAACAATAAAACTAAAAACTAAAAGTGTCAGATTCCAGGTTTTTTCCCCCTTGTCTTACAGCAGAGATCACTATGCAATTTTTAGATTAGTCTAGTCTGTAATAATTGTTGTTATTCATAAAATTTTGTACAGTAAATCTTATTTTATTTTACATGTAAGTGAATTAATTTCCATTATTCTTGTGTAGTGTATCACATTAGGAACTGAAATAATTTATTAAAAATATAACTAACAATCTTGTTTAGATAAAAAACAGAAATGATCAGAGGGTGGGGCTGCCATCTATTGTATCTTTTTAGTAACTGCAGCTCAACAACTCTCAGCTCCGGCTGGCTCAGAGAAACAAGCTAATATGCGGCTAACAGCGATCCTCTTGTTTACAACCAGAATGTCGACTTAACTCACGGTGAACTCAAAATTTCCTCACCGGTGATTTGAGAGTAAAAGGAGCGACTTTAGCGCTGCTCCCCCTGCTTCTTTCTTAATCTCTCCTAGCCATGGTTTTACTGTAGCTTAGCTAATAGCTACTACCTAGCATCAGCTAATGTGCTCTGTTCATGAGGGATGCTCTTATTGTTATACAGCAGTTAATAATGTTACCAGGTGTTGTTGTGAGCTGTATGAGAACTGGTGAGAGTTACTTCTTAGGGAAAATGCGACGTGTGATCACGATCCTCTTTTGGATTTCGATACGCAAGTTTGTAAAAAATAATTTTGATCGATTTCGATGAAAAAAAGAGATTTTGTCAGCCGTAGTCGTTTTTTGTAGCGTCAAACTTGGGAAAGCAGACACTGCTTCAGTGAGTGAGTGCGCACTCCCGCATCAGGCAGTAGCTACCTTGGCACAACATGGCACCATATCACTTCATCATGACCAAGTAACCCTGGAACAGGCATCTGTTAATTAGCAGTTCAGCATCCCAATCTCATCCTGTTTTATCTCTAACCCATCGCGCACACAAAACTGAAAAGTTGTAACACTGGGTTTTAGAACCCAGTGCTAGCTTGACATAAACTGAGCAACAGTTTCACAGAAGAGGTCTTTCACAGCACTGAAGGGGAAGAAAGTGTTGTCTGACCCGTGTCATCTTGTGTATCACTCCTCTGTGAGGCAGCAGGAGGAACCAGCTGTAAACTGGGGGAAAATCTTGGTCCAGTTTAGGTGACAGCTGCAGCGTTCTTCGCTTCTTCTGATAGCAACTTCTTTGGTTACTTTGGTGGATTTGCCATGGCTCAAGTCTCCAAACCGCTGGTTTGTTTATATCATTAGCCAGCGTGTAGCGTACTAAAGTAAAGCTCAGTCGGTACATCCGGGAAAGCGGTGCGGTACTCAGCCAGGCGACCCTCCCATGCAGTAACAGCACTGAAAATAAACATCATGTCGCCAAAATGTTTCGAACGCACAAGTTTTTAAGGTGGCTACAGAGTGGCTCTTTAAATATAATGACATTTCTTTTGTAAATTAAAAATGTACAGTATACACATTTTTATACATTTTAAATGTATTTGATATGAATATTTTTGCAACTTTAAAAAAAATAAAAATATAATTTTAATTTAAAAAACATTTTAATAACATATTTTGTAACAAAAATCTTGCCTAGTTACTACAAAAATATTTAAACAATTAATTTTTTTTTTTAAATAATCTAGACTGAAACAACGAAATCAAATGGAGCATCTGTATTCTACGCTTCGTTTGTTTATTCCTTGGGCTGGCTCTGTTCACACAGCAAGGCAACTGGTGCCAAAAAAGAAATAAAAACATTCACAAAAGTTGCTTTTTTCCCCACAATTTGACATTAAATCAGAACAAACTTTTTTTGTTGCAGGTCAGTTAGGATCACCGAAATTATTCCTTTTTTTAATGTAAAAAAATAGGAGGAAATCTTCTGAAGTTTAGATATGATGATGAAATGTGTTTGTACGGTTCTGATAGCTTAATTCACAACATTTAAAGTTAAACGAAGGAAAAGCTGTGGATGTATTTTAAAGGCAGTGCCTCAAACACTCGTCTTCTTAATTTAAAATCCTGAGAAATTCAAAAGAAAACAGCCACGATGTCAGGGAGAAAACTGTGCGGTTCCACATGTGTGCTTGGTCGTTGGGTCTAATCTCCAAATGCCTAAAGGTGTCACATTGACCTCATCACTCAAGCAACAGGAGCATGGGATCGTCCGGCCGTTCAGCCTTCAGCAAGCGGATGGGTCCGATGAGAAACGTCTGACTCAACCTTTGTGAAGATGCTGCTGAACCTGGATGGAAACGAGTCCTGGACCAACGTGGGCTGAAGGGCCCTTCCCAGAGGAAGGAGCCATCACTCCAAAAACAGCATAAAAACCCCGGTTTGGAAACTCCTTTGATCTGATGGCCATAAAAACCATTGGTAGATTGGAAGAAAGCAGACGGACTCTTGTAAGCCTTAGAACACCATCCCAACGTAGGGGGGTGGCAGCATTGTGCTGTGGCGGTGTTTTCCCAGCAGGAGGGAATTCTGCACCTCATTAAATAGATGACATCATGAGGAGACATCAGCCAAAAAATTAAAAGGCCTCACTCATTGTTTTTCTATTTTTTTCAAAAAATACTCTCTCGCTCCTCTTTCAGGTAGTTTTGGTCGGACTGAGTGGGGGAAACAACAAAATTACGAGCCTAACTCGTTAATATTTGTGATATGCAAATGTCTTGCCTCATTTTCGCTAACAGCAACACAACTCTTATGCTGTTTTCAAACAAATAACTACCTTAACTCACTTCACTCATTACATTCAAAGACAAATTCCAACAGTTTCTTTCTGAAGCTCCTCTTTCTTGGGTAAAAACTGCAACGCTGATGTCTTATTTGCACAAATAAGCCTGTCACGTGTTCTGCCATGTTGTGGAGTTGCTAACGATTAACTTCAACTAGCGGAGATGCTGGCCGTTAGCTTCTATGAGCAAAATGCTAACTGTTAACATCTACTTGATTCTGTTCCCAGTTTAACAGTAAGCTTCTACTAGCAGGGTTGCTAACTGTTAGCATCTACTAGCAGGCTTGCTAAATGTTAGCTTCTACCAGCAGAGTTGCTAATGGATAACTTCAACTAGCAGAGTTGCTAACCGTTAGCATCTATAAATAGAGTTACTAGCTGTTAGCTTTTACTAGCAGAGTTGTAAACAATATTAGCTTCTACTAGCAGAGCTGCTAACTCTTGGCATCTGCTAGCAGAGTTGCTAACAGTTATCATCTACTTGCAGAGTTGCCAACGGTTAGCATCTACTTACAGGGCTGCCAACATGTAGGATCTACTAGCAGGGTTGCTAACGGTTAACTCATAATAGCAGGGTTGCTAACAGTTACCTTATACTAGCAGGGTTGCTGACGGTTGGCTTATAACAGCAGGGTTGCTAATGGTTAGCTTCTACTAGCAGGTTTGCTAACGGTGAGCTTCTACTAGCAGGGTTTCTAACAGTTAACTTATGTCAGCAGGGTTGCGAACGGCTAGCGTTTACTGGCAGGGTTCCTCATTGTTAGCTTCTACAAGCTGAGCTGCTTGTAGCTTCTATGAGCTGAGCACTTAATAGCTTCTAATTTCTAAGTTGCTAGTGGTTAGCTTCTGCTATCAGGGTTGCTAATGGTTAGCTTCTATCACGGTTGCTAGCGGTTAGCATCTATTAGCAGGGTTTATAATTGTTAGCTTTTACTAGCTGAGCTGCTAGTAGCTTCTCTGAGCACTTAATAGCTTCTAGGTGCCAGTTGGACTTTTTTCTTTGCTGGTTTTTACCTTCAGGACCTAAGAGAGGAATAATGTGTCAGAAACATGCCGAGAAATGACTCTCTGTTCCATCAAAGTGAAGATAAGATACTGACCGCTCATAACCTCTCAACAAAACCTCACTTTAGATCAACCCCTTTAGATGGAAGTGGTGTTACTTTGATAGCCTGAAGCAGGGAAGTAAGGCGCCTCGTCTTACCTACTGCCTACATGTAAACCCACAAGGTGGCGCTAATAGGCTGTTTCATGTTTTACAATGTAACACGAGGCAGATTTGAGTCTGTAGAGTACCACCTGTTCCTGTTTGTAGAGAGATGATAGCTGAAGAAAGTGTTTACACGCTGCAAATAAAGAAATCTCCAACACGTTCCACTGTGTCTCTAGTTTATTTCTGCTGGTTGTTTAACATCTAATAAACAATGTTTGCTATCTATATCAATTTGGAAGTAGCTTTCATAGTATAAACACTGAGTATGTGCAGATTTCTTTGGGCTGCAGCTTTTTCCACCTGAAGTCTCCCCAGGAATACGGAGGACATGAGAGCCGAGTTATTTTTCAGTCCAGCAGCTTTCAGAAAACGTTCCATTCAGTTGAGTTTGATGTAAAAAAACGGTTTTTCTGCCGGCTGACGTGAGAATGGTCACCTTCAAGCTTCCAGCTGGATTCTCCTCACGATGCCAGCCGTTAATGCAAGAATCTGCGGTTGGGGTTGGCACCAAATAAGGTCTCTCTGATTTCGGGCATCATCTGCGAGGGCAAAGACAGTCACCAAGCAAAGACAAAACATGCCGTAGACTCAAAATGAGGGAAAATGCTTCAGTATCTCAGTCTGCTTGCAATAACTCCATCCAACCAAACCGTGTGTGCAAAAATTATTACAAAACTATAATTTAGAGACTCATTGAAGCTTCTGAAGTGAATGTTTCCATAACTCATTCAGACTTAAATTATTTGTATGTCTGAACATGAAAATAATTCTAAAATAAATGAATGAATGACTACATTAAAATTCAACAAATTATATATATATATATATAATAGAAAATACATAAATATGTCGAAATACATTTTTATGATTTTCCAAAGTGATATATTTGCAATACAATTTTTTTATTTCTCCACATTTATTTATTCCTGTGCATCTATATTTACTTTTTCCCCTATAGTGTAAATGGTAATTAAGTCAGCCTTTCTCTGGTCTGTTTCCCCAGATATTCAAGCTTTCTGGTTCTAGCCTGCCTGCTATGGAAGCACATGTGTAAAATAAATCAAATTAAAATGGATTAGCAGGAACGCTTTTTCATTTTCAAACTCTAGGTGTTTTTTTTCACTAATAAATAAAATTTAAAAGAAATAATCGGAAATGCTTTTTCATTTTCAAATCCAGTATTGCTCATTTTGTGTCTTAATTACAATAAAAAGGACATTTAAGATTTTTTTTCAAATACCCTAAGAAAAACTGCAACAAAATTAAATTTGAAACGTCAAAAATTAAATCGCATTTGCAGAAATACTTTTTTCATTTTCTGACTGCAAATACCATTTTTGACACCCAAATAAAACAAGAAACAAGAAAACATGTGCAATGCTTTTTCATTTTCCGATACTGAATTGCTGATTTTATAACTTTAAGAAAAAGAAAATGAAAAGGCTGTTGCGTTTTGGTTTTCATCCTCGCCTCCACAAAAAGTGTAACTTAATTCAAATGGAAACGGAATCCCACACGGCACAGGAGAACGACGTAGGGGTTCATTCTCCTCCCCAGAGGGAGAAATGCAGGATTGGAAAATATACATTTATTTTTACATTTTTTATGAGTCAAAAATAGCAGCTAGAGTGCCAAAGTAAAAAAAGAATTGATTCTAATCCATTTTAATTTGGTTTATTTTACAGATACGCTTCTACTGCCTGAACCCTATTAAGTTAAAAGTTCTGCCCCTTTAAAAAAGCTAATAAAATTACAAATAAATATATGTGGAAATAATTTGTATTTATTTCCAATGTTATTTCCTCGTAAACCTGTTCCTTTACCACCAATTGTAGTTACACATTTATTTATTACAATGGTATTTCCAAATGCATTTATTTATTTGCACATTTATTTATTATTTATTGTTTATTTGGAACCCCATTAGCTTCCACAATGTGGTTGCTAGTCTTCCTGGGGCCCTTAAAAGTGCTTAAAAACGTATGTACAGGTAAAGAATACTCAGATATAACGAACATACATGTATGCATTTATCCACATATAAACATTCATGCACATACAGCTTTAAAACATGTCAACACCTGTAACAATCACAAATTGCTACGAATGGCAAACACTGCATGCTGCTGGACACTCGAATTTCCCCAGTCGGGGATTAATAAAGTATCTATCTAAATTAACAGGTTTAATGCTATTAATTGTCATTTTATTTAGAGTCTTCTTAAAATTACGTGTGTGGGATATATTCATTGTTTTCAAGTCCAATTTATTCCAAGCAGATGACGATCTAATTAAAACTGCTTAATACAATTGGACCTTGCAGATGGAGCCACGAAAACACCTGAGCTCACATGACGCGTAACATGTTGGTGACGATACCCACCGAAAACCAATTTATCTGCAAAACATCTTTGATTGTTTTTAAATAGAGCATTGTGCATATAACAGAGTTCGTCCTCCACGTTTAGCCAGCCCAAACTGGAAGCATTTTATCCACACTGGTGCGAGAAGAGCAACCAAGGGCAACCCTCACGCGTGTTCTGGGCGATTTGTAATTTTTGCAGACGTCCCTGTGCAGCACTGGACCAAAATTACCGGGCAGTACCCCAGATGTGACAGAACTAAAGACTGGACAACTGTTTTCATCACCGAGGGTGGACGATATCCTGAACATCTCCGGGACAAAGCAATTCCTTTGGCAATGTTGGACACAATGTGGTCAATCTGATCGGCCCAAGAGAGCCGACTGTCCAGCCTCACACCCAAGAGTTAACCTGCTCTACCAATGATGCATCAATAGTTAGATTTAAGTTACAAGGCCTGCCAAGCATGTGTTAAGTACCAAAGGCTATACATTTAAGTTTTGGATATATTGAGCGCTAACTTGTAAAGTTTCACCCAATTTGTAATGCTAGCTGCAATATATTCATTGTAGATGAAAACATTGCGGTATCATCTGCATAAAGTACGACATATGCACTGTCATTAACAAAACACTGATAACAACAATGGACCCAAACATCTGCCCTGAGGAATACCACATGACAACTGTTTACAATCAGAAAAAAACTACCTGGTGACTTCTAGCAGAGAGATAACTGCATAGCAAGGACACAGACTGATGTGAAAACCCATGAATGTTATGGTCAACAACATCAGCAGCACGGCACCAACAAGCTTTTTGTCATCCATGAACGTTAGCCACTGGTCTACCATTAGGACCAATGCAGTGTTACTGGACTGTCCTTATAAGCATGCTGTGAATTTGAGAGCAGATTATTTGCTACAAAATACTGCAGCATTTGATTAAAAAGTTACTTTTCAAATATTTTCCTCAATATAGGTTTACAATTTTATTCGGTTAGGCGTAATCTATCATCCTTTACTAAAGATATAATTTTAGACTCATTCCAAATTTCAGGAAACACCCCACTTAGCACAGATGTATTAAAGATGTGACTGAAACGCTTGCACAGCTCTATACCTGCAATGTTTTTCCTCAGGGAGAGAGAGCAACATCTTTTCAACAATTTCATCTTTAAAGGCACAGTGTGTAATTTTCGGCCAGTATGGGGCAGTGCATGCCTAAATTATCAGCAGCATGCGGTATCTGTGTCTTCGAGAAAGAAACCCAACAACGGAGGTCCAACTAGTGCTGTTTTCAAACGCTCAATTCCCTGAGAATGATCTATTTGCAGCAACATGACGAGCACATCAGTCTCTCTTTCATCGCTTGGAACTAGCGAAGAGATAAAAATGTATTTATGGAGAAACTTTTTGGCATTTTGAGGGGAAATCAATGTTTTAATAGCGGGCTTGTTCCGTGCGCTTTGTCCATCCGGGCTCTTGTAGAAGTAAAGACGTCATCTAATATGGCTTTCCCCTGAAAAGAGGACCCACACCTATGTGTTTTAAAACTGATTTTTAAAGTCATATTTTACAAAATCGCCAATATTTTGCAATTGATGTGCTTTGCGTAATTAATATTACATAATATTTTAATGGCTATTTTCAAAGATGTACTGCAAAAACTACATGCTGTCACTTTAACTATACCAAATGTCGATGAAAAACAGTTATGCCTCGTGATATTTTTCACATCATTATAAAGTGAAATACTAGATCTTAAATGTCCAATTTTCCAAAGGTTTAATCTATTTAACTTTGTCACTTAATTTGTCAACTTGCAATAATACCTTTTATCCATATCACCTTTAGATTTCAGAGTTTCAGCTTTGGCATTATCCCTTTCCCTCATTAGAGATTTTAGCTCGGCATCTAACCAAGGAGCATTATTGCCTTTTATCGACCTTTTTCTAATTGGTGCATGTTTGTCAACTATTTTCATAAACCTATCCATAAAAATACGTAAAGAAGTATTAATTATGTTTTTAAATTTTGGTGGGATGAGTTCTCCATAAGGCCTGTAAAAAAACGCAACAGGCTGAGAAAGACGTTGACAGAGCTGTGGTGCCCCCTGCAGACCTGTTGCATACACTGCATGAGATGACTTTGGAGAATGATGTGGGTTTCTGCACATCGTCGGGTTTGTTGTACCTGCTGCGCTACGAGGTCGAGCCAGGGTGTTGGAAACCTTGATCTTCCCGTTGTCGTTGAACACTTCAACTTCCCCCAGAGCTGAACGTAAAAAGAAAAGATTAACTTCAGCCTGGAGAAACCCACGTTTACCTGCATGCCCTGCATGTTTTAGCTCTCGTCCTGGTTCAGAGCGGCTGTTTGAAACTAATAGGTTGTTGTCTTAAGGAGGTGATTAAACCATTTCAGTGAAGCAGGGACGTATCAGAAACCTGCAGGACCCCGGCCCCCAAGTTCATTAACCCGTGGTGGGTTACGCCATTTTACATGTCTGACGGAAGGAAGCGATGCTGGTCGATTTGGAAAGTTATGTTGCGCTTCACTGCCTCCTGGTAGATGGGGATGGTCCTGGTAACTGCAGCCTGCCAAGTAATAAAACAGAGAACATTATTTTTCTGTCCATCATGAAAAGATGTTGGTTTTCAGTTAAAGAGAGAGGCTAAATCACCGGAACCATTTCTACATCCTGCTGTCGGCAGCGGATGGTAACTTTAGGCTCCAGCAGCTGGTAAAATCGCTAAAAGTAAAAAAAAAATACAGAAACTGTGCAGCAACCATTTTGGTGCAGCAACAGACACGGCACAAGAGGAAGGTCAAGTCTGCCTCCAAAGCGGAGGTTCTTGTATGGCAACACGTTCAAAGTGCTTTTTGTTTATTGGGGGATCAAATAAAGAACAGTAACAGCATAAAATTCAACAAATGATAGTCCATCTATTATTAATTAGTCAGTCAAAGGAAGCACTAAACAGTTTTTATCTTTGCTTTAAAGCAGCTCGGTGTTTCAGCAGCTCTGCAGTCATCAGGAGGTTTGTTACAGATTTTTGGAGCATAGAAACTAAAAGCTGCTTCTCCATGTTTGGTTCTGGTTCTATGGATGATTACTAAACCAAAGATGGAGGATCTGATTGGTCTGGGGGGGTTGCTTTGGTGACAGCAGATCTCCAACATACTTTGGTGCTAAACCATTCAGTGATTTATAAACTAGTAGGAGTATTTAGAAGTCTATTCCCTGAGCTACTGTGTTCTACTTTCCTGGTTCTGGTGAGAACACGAGCAGCAGCGTTCTGGATCAGCTGCAGCTCTATGATTGACTTTTTAGGCAGACCTGTGAAGATACTGTTACAGTCAGACCTGGTGCCAGAGGGCATTACCTGGGGGGGCAGTGGGTTTTTCTGGGGGGGCTCAGTAAACTGTCTTTTAATTAACCCTTTTGCATGTTTATAAATATATCTGGTGGACATTACATACACATACTTCCGTGTCAAATCTACCGTTTTGTGTCACTAACTTGTTCTACATACCTTACTGGAAAGCTAAGAGTATTCATTGTTTGATTCAAATTATGTATACCAATTAAAGATGCAAACAAAAATTAAGACACAGTAGGCTAACCATTTTTACTGAGTCTCTAAGAAAAATATGTCCAACTCACCGTTCTTAGCTGCACCTGCACATCACCGAGTCATCTCAAACAAAAACAATCCTTATGTCCAGTTAATGGTCTTTAATAAAGTACTTAGTCCATAAGTCTTCCTCTGTATCCTGCCCTGCCGCTTAAAACTTTAGTAAATTCTTCTTTTTGCCGCATTTCTCGTAATTTTTACATCAAAAATACTAGTTAGCATGCTGCTGCATTAGCTGTGTGCTTCTTTTTCTTTATCACTGCGGGTAAAAAATGACTTCATGTATTCTCGCCACCTGCTGGAAAGAAGTATGCACCCCCGTTGTGCCAAACTGCCAACGGATCTTCTTTTACCGAAACTAAAACTCCTAATTAGTAATCTAGAGCGCCATCGGGCTCCAGATCGTCCTCCAGATGGGCGGGCCGGGCCCGCCCAGGCCCGCCCATGACGCCGGGTCTGGTTACAGTAATCAATCCAACTAAAGATAAACGCATGAAGGAGTATTTCTAAGCCTCCTAGTGTCATCAGTCCTTTAATCCTAAAAATGTTCTTCAGCTGATAGAAAGCTGACCTTGTTATTGCCTTTATGTGACCCTGGAGGTTCATGTCTGAGTCCATTATTACACACAGATTTCTGCTCCGATCAGTAGTCTCTAGCTATATTTAGGGATGCACCGATACGGTACATAAGAACGAAATCGGGGCCGTCCACAGACTGATGGATTTCCAGAGATTAATGGTAAAAACTAAACACTGTCACTTAGATGCTCATTCCTTCGTCCTGGAGGCTACGACCCTTTCTCGTCTCCTTCTTCTTCTTCTGTTGTTTTTTTAAGTGTTTTTGCACAAAACCTCAAGTAACGTTTGCCATCGGACGAAGATGAGGTTTTTATCTGCATCAAAATGTGTCTCCAAAATTCACGGACATCATATGTTGGATCCACGGCGCATTTCAAACGGGATCAGAAAAATAACTTATCGTTCCATTGACTCTCTTGGCAGTAGGGGACCCCTGGACAGGAAGTAGAAGGGCGGGGCTTACTACTGCATCGACGTGTCTGCTTTACTGCCTCCAGTAGTCGACATTAATAGCCTACAGCACCCTCTGCTGGTTGCGTTGGGTCAATATATAGAGATCGATAAGACATGTGACAAAATAGGCGGAAACGTCATTAGAACGCAAAGAATTATGGGTATGTTTGCCCCGGCTGGCATAGCAGGCTAATGTTCTGGCATGAAAATAATGGAAAATTGACGTGAAAAACAGAATGTAATTGGGCTAAAGAAAACATGTTTTCTTGTTCTCAAAATGCTTTGCGTTCACCACTGGGAATACGTAATGATGACGTCACATTATCAGTCTCTGTTGCATGGTTGCAACTCCCTTTACGCGGCTGTTACGATCCGTCTGATATCCGAATGAGCGGGGCCGTGATTGGCCAATACCGGTACGCTGCATGATTCACCTGAAGCACCAGACCCTCCAGCAGGTGGGAGTAACGTTCAGGGTCTTTGACGATGACGGTGATTCTTCGGCGCGCCTCATTCAGCAGCTCCTACAGCCAGGTATTTCTGTGGCGCTCTAACTGGTGAACGCTGGCGTTCAAACACTAAAGCATCATGTTCCCACCGTGACCATGTCGTCCCGGGCCTTCAGAACCTTCAGCCTGGCTTGGTTCTTCAGGCGGGACATCTGGCTGAGGAGAACAACTCGTTTTAATGCCTTTAAGCGCTACGCTGAGAGAATCTGAACTCAAGTTAATCTCCGTTCGTCTGCTTCCAGTTTTCAGAGTCTTCAATAACAGCTCACATCCTCTTATGTTGCTCAATCTGCTTCTCCTTCTTCTTTTAATATTCCATGATTTTCACCCGCTGAGTCTGCACCAGACGGCCTTTCTCAATGTTGAACTCTTCCTCTGCCTGCAAACAGAAGCCCCGGTCCGTTACGGGTCACTGAGGCCGGAGCCAGGCGTACCTTCGCATCGATCTCCTGCACTCTCTCGTTGGTCTCCTGCTCGATGAAGGCCATCATGTGTTTGATCTGGAGACGGAAAACGGTCGGTTTAAACTCACACGTCTCGCCTTTCAAATTCAGATACGAAGGCAGAGTCAGCATTTTTCTTGCCAAACTCCAACGTTTACTGTTTGATCTGTAAAATGATTGTAGTTGAAGCTTTTCTGTGAATCACTGAACTAATGTACATTTATTTTTTTTATTTTTTTTTTAGCATAGTTTCATATCTATGCGGCATGGAGTCGACCAGCTTCTGGTTCCAGGTCGACATTTCCTGGCTTCGCCTCAGTAGCGGCCCAAAGCTAATCCTGCACGTTTTGGAACCACGATTGCTGCTCCTAAATCATGTTTCTACACATTTCCGAGCCCTTCCTCTTCCACGTGATGTAACATGGCCTCTCTTCTTATTCTTCTTCTTCTTCTTCTTTTTGTTTATTGGCGGGTGGCAACCAACTTTAGGTGCATTTCCGCCACCTTCTGTGTGGGAGTGTGAGTCGTAGTGGGGAGAAAAAATTCTAATTAAATTCTATTTATTAATTTACAATTTTTTAGAAATTCAATTATTAATTTATAAACATCTAATCCTCCAATTAATAGATTACTTAAATTCAACGTTTCAGTATCTTTCATTTTTAATTTCCTTGATAATATTTTCCTATTCCCTATATATTTTTCACATTTACATATTACATGTTCTACTGTTTCTCTATCCATTCCACAATCACACATTCCTGTATTATGTTTTCCTATTATAAAGAGTGTACTGTTTAAACCCGTATGTCCCATTCTCATTAACATGGCCTCTCTTAGTATCTTTCTGTATTTGTGCTAGGTGATGAAGGAGAAAGGACGGCAGCTTTTTAAAGAACGTTCCCGATCACAATGCTTTGCTTTCAGCGTCTCCCAGACGAAAAAAAAAAAACATAGCGACGTTTCTCCCACCAGTCCATGAAATGCTCCTCAGCTGACGCTTACCTCTTCAACCAGTCACTGTTACGTTTAGAGCTGTGGGAAATGAGGAAAACTTGACTGATATAACTTGTTAATAAAATAAAGGGACTAAAAAGTGTTGCCGTGTTTCTGCATTGGGGTCACATCAACCACGGACCCAAATAATCAGCAGAGAAATCAGCAAAATCTTTACTTAAGTAAGAGTAGCACTACTACAACATATTTTTACTCAAGTAAAAGCGAAAAGTAGTAATCTGAGAAATTACTCATGTAGGAGGGAAAAAAAAGTATTCTGTAAAAAGGTTACCTGAATTCAGGTTTTTAAAATGATTTCATCAGACAAAAATATGAAGTTATCAGGAAATTGGGGTTTGTAAAAAGACTAAAACGAAAAGAAATTATACCAATAATTACAAAATAACAAATTTTAACCCGAAGAAAAACATTCCTAAATCATTTCTCATCATAATACCAATATTTACAGTAGGAAATGATTAAATATATATTAGAAGAAAGTTTAAAAGTAATTCCAGTGACAATTTATAGTGTTAACTATATATTAACTTGACCTCAAAAAGCTCTGAGCAAAAAAAACAACTTAAAAAATAAAGCTTGTGTAGAAAGAGGCGTTCTCCTTTAATAAACTGTAGCTGCGTGTCTGCCTGGTGTATTTTTGAGTATCCAGAACTTTTACTCAACTACGAGTAGTGTTACTTCATGAAAATATTACTCAACTAAAAGGAAATAGTATGGCAGTGCAAAACTACTATTTCATCCCGAACTCTAACTAGTTACTACCCATCTATGTGTTAGAGAGATTTATTAATTAATTTTAACAACAAGGTTTGGTTGAAAGAGTTTCTCGTCGACTTCTCCTGTTCCAGCATTAAAGTTAAATTCAACAACGCTTAATTAATCCGAGAGCGAAATGAAATGTTGTCGTAACTGATACTAAACCCAAGGTTCTCCCGTGGAGACGTTGCTGACGGCTGTGGGCAGGAAGGGTCTCCTGTAGAGGCCAGTTTTACAGCACGTCTTTGATGCCTCTGACTGAAGACACTCTGATACCACAACAAATAACAATTATTCTTCACCACCTGAAACATTTTTATGCTAGATTAACAAAGTGACGCCAGATAAAGTACAGATTTATTCCAATGCACGCACTTCTATCATATTCCATACAGTTATATTGCGAGGATAAATGTGTAGGGATGCAACGTTACCCATTTTTTTTCCCGAATCGACGCGATACCGATGCTTAGATCCGAGTTCTCGTAGATACAGGCAACCAATGCGATAATTCTACCACACGCAAAAAAATGCAATGATTTGGAAGTTTTATTTTCTTCTCTGCTTGTTATAACAAATGATGGTAAATTAGATTAAACAATATATTCATGAGCAGAAAAATAAAATTACAAGTGAAAAAGAAACATTTTCTTGGAAATTATCGCAGAATTTCCTCGTTTTAAGTATCAATTCATGGTATTGGTAAACTTCCCGATACCATAGCATCCCTATAAGTTTGTGATACGTTTTTAAAGCCAAAACTTTAGATCATTGTTGGTCACCCTGTAATTTATTTTTGGGTTAGTCAAAGTTTTTTTTTTTGTTTTGTTTCATTTTTATCCTGCTTTTCCTTCATTTTAAACAATTTCCATCTTCTATGATCTCCAATAAACCTTGAAATCAGCAGCAGGTTGGTTTTATATGTATGACGGAGTATTAAGGCCATTGTAAACAAAAGAAAAATATTTTGGAGTAAATTTCTGTCCAAAAAAACTCTGAATTTCTGAGATTCATTTCACATATTTTCCAGGGGGGGAAAAATAAATCGTAAATTCTCTGTCACCAAAGTCATGAAAGATAAAAGACAAAAGTTTTGAGATTAATTTCAGACGTTTTCTCTTATGTAGAAAAGTAGAAACAAAATCTGACTGCAGTGTCAGAAATATCTTATTTTAGATACTGAAAATGTATGCCTTTAATCATATGCATTTCTTTGTTTTTTCTTGCAAATTTTCTACTTTTCTACATTAGAGAATTACGCTTTTTTCCCCCCTAGAAAACATCTGTAATCAATCTCAAACCATCTGTCGTTTAGCTCGTAATCTCATGATTTTTGTGACAGATTGTTCTGGGAAATATGTACAATTAATCTGAGAAATTCTGAGTTTTAACTCATAATTTTGCTACTTTTTGACATTAGAGAATTTCACCGTTTTTTTCCGGAAAATATTTGACTTCAATCTCATAATTTCTGAATTTTATTTGGGCGCCCATTGCTTCATTTTAATTCCTTTATTTAATCACATGGCAATTTCTTTTATTGTATTGAATTTAGAGCAACGCAAATAACATTTACTTGTTTTCTAAAAAACAGCAATCCTCAAAACCGGTTGGAGGGCTTCATAGATAGAAGAACAGGCGCAATGAGGGCGTCAACGTGGCGGCCATATTGGGAGTGGCATCCTTGCCGAGACCTGTAGAAATAAGACAGTTGTGTTTTAAAATGTAGAGCTTCTGTTTCACATCACAAGATGAATGGAAAAATCAAAATATCCAAAATAAGAAGTTACTACTACTTAACTCCTACAATGACTTAAAATAAAGTAGTCAATGAATCCCACACGATTTTCTCCAAATTGTAGCCTAATTATTTGCTTTATTACAGTAATAGTAACAATACGTGTGTTTTATTTTAACGTAAATAGGGTACAAATAAAAATATTTCGTTGTAGCCCATCAATACTTATTTATTTTACCTGTTGTTATAGTTTTCCAGACTTAATAACTAAGTAGTTTGGTTTGAGAAAGTTTAAACGAATTTTTAAGAAATTTGTTTTTTGTCATTAATGTTGCCTCTTACTTTAATTTGCAGCTGTCGTTCAGGTTTCGACTCAGTTATCAACCTTTTTTAGTGCTAAAAATCAACACGCGATTTGTCCAATTTACCTGAACATAACAGAAGTCTTTAGAAAGTCAAGTTTCCGAGAATTTGCCACTCACAAGATGGCGGACCCCCTCACACATCTAACGGTCGCTCTGGTTGGCATTGCCCCCGTCAGCTGCGCTTCTACTCTGCGTTTTATTGGCCCGCTTTCACGGCGTGATGCGTTCAATTCAGGTCACACATCTGTTTTAGAATAGTTTCCATAAATAACACAGATTAACCGATTAAGAGCTTTGTGACACTCAGTTGGTTAATCAGTGTTATTTATGGGGCCTCTTTAGAAACATCCTTGAAAATCAAGTTGCTTTACCTCAAACTTCAACAGCAAAGATAAAACTGCATGATGGTAATATTATTATTTGAGACTGATACAATTCATTTAATAAAAAATCTCACAATTTAAATAAATGTGTTTTAATTTTTTTGCCCTTTTGGAGAAAAACAGAGCTGGGTTGTAACTAGTTACATTTACTTGAAAAAAATAAGAGTAGTTTTGCTATGAACTACTTGTGTTGTATAAATTTTTTATTTGTATTTGAGTCTTTCAAAAAACCTACGGAAGCCCGTTTCTGCCACTTGAAAAAAAAAAGACTGTCTGTCAAAGTCCTAATTATGAGATACAAAGTAATTACATAATTAGAACTGCTTTTTACAGAATTATTTATTTTATTGTCCATTTTATAGTCTATTTTAATGTAGTTTTAATGTGAGTCGTGTGAGTGTTTCTGCACATGGGGATAGGATGGGGGGGGGTATAGATGTGTTCATGTTTAAACTTGTGTGTGTGGGCGGTGGATGATAGCTGTGGGGTCATTTTTATTCTGTAAAGCACTTTGAACTGCATTTCTTTTTGCATGAAGAGCGCTTCATAAATAAAGCTTGATTTGATAATTATGACTTTGAATCTCTTAATCGTGGAATACCAACTTTTTGTAGCCTATTTACCAAAAGTTATTTTTTATTCTTTCTCCAGTCATTTATTTTTTTTATGGCTACTTTTACTTGAGTAAAAATATGTTGAAGTAGTTCTACTCTTACTTGAGTACAGTTTTGGGTACCCTACCCACCTCTGGAGAACAAAAACTTATTGGTTAGTTTCTGCATAAGTCTTGCGGAGAATGTCTCTCAGTTTTGGTCAAGTGTGAAATATTAACCATATAATTTTTTTTTTTTTTTGCTACTTAAAATGGTTAATAACATTATTTATTAAGTACTAATATAACTCTTAAATGTCACTACGGTCGCCCATAGGCAAAAAGTTTGTTCACCCATTTTAACTGCATTTCAATGTGGATTCCTTAGTGTACGAGGTGTACTTGAACACGTCATTAAGCCGTAGAACACCGTGTAGAGGAGCAATGACCTTTGAAGGGCCGTAGAGGTGGAACCTTTGACGTATAGAAACACATGTTTATACATGTGTAACTCGGCACAGATTATCTGAAGAGATATTACCGGATCCAGGATCCGCCTTTTTATGTTATTTCCCACACTGAAACTCAAACTGTTCGAGCTGCGCTTTGGCGAGCGGAAGTTTTATTTTGAAGGGCTTCAGCGGAAGCTCGGTGTTGTTATTTTTGGCGCTGTTGAGATCCACGCGGTTTTCGGTGCCGCCGCTGCTGCTACCGACCAACAAGCAGCGGTTCTCCGACTACCTCAGATAGCGCTGCTGCTGCGGGGCTTGTGGCGCATGATAGCGGTCAGCGTGGCGGTTGTCAGCGTTCGGTTGCCTCTGGACCGGGACGGTAAGAACATGGCCTCCGCTGGAAAGCCACACCGACGTTTTCGTTATTTCTTGTTGGTTTAAAGGTGAAACGTTAAGCTAGCTGCTGTAGCTTCCATGTTGGCTTAAAGGTTCCAGCGACGCCTTCTGTCGTAAAATCGTTTCTGCTGCCATCAAGCGAACACTTAAGGTAGCTGGGGTTGACGCCGCTATATAATCTGTTCAACATTGATAAATTGTTTTTTTAAAACATATAAATCTAACTGAATTCGGCGTTTCATAAAGCAACCTGAAGTTTATTTTGACAGTCACACCGGAAGTCTGTTAACAGTTTGGCTAACTTGACGTTCCAGTACGCGTGGTGTTAAAGCGCCTCAATCTAATAAATAAATTTGTCAATACATAGACATTTTTATACATGATATTGTGGGTAAAATTATAAATATGTACACTGAATATATTAAATATTTTTTCTATAATTATTTAAATGTTCTAATTCCATTCAAGACCATGTATTATTAACTTAAAACCCGTATTTAAATGATAAACTACTACAAAAACAAGTTATATAAAAAAATAAAATCATAGCTCTGTGTTGTATTAATCCTGTAATCCTTTTATTATTATTATTATTAGTAGTAGTAGTAGTATTCTGAACCTCCAAAAGTACCAGCATGGAAAAAGTTTTTTTTAAATCAATAGTTTGAAAATTGAAAATGTGAATACTTTTGGAAATATATTAAGTAAAAATATATCAGAGTTTTTACAAATGTATTAAGGATTATTACATTAAACAACTAAATGTGAAAATCGTTCACTCCATTCTTTATAAAGTACAAAATGATTATTTCAGCGGTTGATTATTTTATAATCTTGTCTTAAATCATCTCCAAGGGAGTCTTGTAAATTTGTCCAGTCGTTTAAATAGATTTGTAATAAACGCAGCAAATTGATTAAAAAGAGATTATGTACATATTTGAAATGTAAAAAAAAGAAAAAAATACTTTTTAACTAATCTGATTGGTGTACCACTCTGGAGATGTTAGCCCCGCCCACCAACATGCTCGAATAATTTGAAATTATTTTAATTTTTAAATGAATTATAAATGCGTGTAGGTTTAAAAAAAAAATCAAACACAATCTGACATTTTAGACGGCATTAAATAAGTTAAGGTGTATTTCATGTAGTTTTTCCTCAAATGTTGAAAATGAATGCATCTTTATCATAGTTTTTCCTCTTTTTCTTTATGTCTTGGCGTTTTCTTATTTAACGCGTGAATTACAAACAATCCTCGGACTTTTGTGGTTGCCCGTTAATTAATGAGGCTGTTTCCTGGTGAAAGAACATCCGTCATCCAAAGAGTCTTCAATGGGATCCTGATAAGTTTTTAAAAACCCTGTTGCAACTTAAAAAATCACGACATTTTCTCTCTTTTTAACTCCCTGCAGGTCCGTCGTCCCGCCGTGGCTGTCACCGTTAACGTGCCTGAGAGTCTGACCTCCGTCCGACCGATGGCGACCTCCAGCTCCGCCTCCTGTGCCTCCGCCGCCGCCGTGCCTCCAGGTTTCCGTTATGAAACCAGATACGTCGTGCTAAACTACCTGGGAATGCTGCCAGCCAGCAGATCGCTGCCTCCAGGTGAGGGGAAGGTCGGCTCGCTGCGGCTCACATCGCCGCAACGCAGAGTATTTCTAATGCGTGCCGGCTCTCTCTGATTTTGGCATGAAGGTGCATTCGGCAGACGTTTGAATCCAGTTTGAGTTAGAGACGGCTCTCATCTGAGACACCAGATTCTAATTTAAGATCCAGACTGATATGAATTTCCTCTTTCATTTCCTCTGCTAACGTTCAGGCTGCAGGAGCAGATGTTTTTGGGTTCTGCGGCAGGTTCGTCGTTTCAGTGGAAGGGAGACGGTTTGGAGTTGCGAAACGACCGACTGATCCCCACTTTCCGCTCGAGCCGGTCCCATTTCTGACAGGCTGTCGCGTGTAATCATCGTAGGATTACTCTCAGGCCAGCAGGCCTGACTGGTTGCATGCTGAGGCAGCAGCTCCTGGCCCGGTTCAAACCAACCCTGATTCCTCTCTGTGTCCGTGGACAACCTGAAGGGGACGAGGACAGATGATGTCCTTCAGTGTTTGTAGCATTTTGGAATGATTTCTCCTCTTTTTTTTTTACTTTCAGTCAGTTATGACGTGTAAAAACGTGGACACATGGCGTCGCTGTCAATTGGATGTAATAAATAACGTCTCTCCAGCCGGCTTTTAGAGATTTAAAGAGGAAGTTTGTTTTCTTTTAACAACCTGGGCCTTATTTAAAGCAGGCTGGTGCGACTTGAAGCCCTTCAGGATACGTTTAGAATCACTAGCGCGATCCACCTGGAAGTTCGGAGCTTCTTGGAGGTGCTTTGTTGTCGTCTTCAGGGTGTTTTACAGACTTTATTCCAACTTACACCAACTAGCGGTTGCAATGACGCCACTTCCGTGCCCTATTGCAGTCGTAGTCTGAGCGGGACTGAAATTAGTCCAATTGGTCATTTTGTTTGTACAATTTGGAAACACGCACGGCAGTTTCATTTAAATCGCTGTGGTGTGAGTTGGCAAAAACGCCTGTAAAAACCCCAGAAGAAAAGAACGAAGCACCGCTGAGACGCTCCGTACTCACAGGGGAATAGTGCTAGTGATTAATAATAAAACATCGGCGAAATTAAGAAGTTTTGTGGCAGATAATGCCTTATTTACTTTGGCTGCCCCCAACAACTCCCATTATATGGATATACGCTGATCACCAATGGATCTAAACTTCTCCCCACGGCTGCCACGATTCGTCGACATAAAATTAAGTAATCGACGTTAATCGTTCGTTTTCCATAGCTTTGTGGTTCTCTTAAAACGGTCGCTGTCCCTTTAATCTGCTCCCTTTCTGCCCGTCACAACATGATCAGTTGTGGCAATCAGGCTCAGCTGCAGCTTAGAAAAACGTTAGCAGCAGTTAGCCGACATCGTAGCTCTAAAGTTCTGGAGTTTTGTCAAATAAAAATAGGAGCATGTTTAATGTACAGTTCCCAAAGTAGAAGCAGGTTTCCACAGCAGTACAACAGTGATGTTTGAGCTTCTTAAAGGGAAGCCCGCTGTGGCTGATGACAAACACGGTCAGTAGCCTCTGTTAGCTAGTTAGCTTGTTAGCTGCTAACGTTAGCATCAACAGTAGAGCAATTTTCTCCTTTCTACCCGACATGTCGGATTTTTACCTTCTCTCCTTGGTATCCAGGGGGATTCATGGATTGATGGAAATGTCCAGATTCTCTCATATCACGTCCTCTACGACCCGATCTGTTGCTTAGAGGCTGGTTCTTTTTTTATTTAATGTTTTTGCCATTAATACTGTACAGCAAACGTATAAAACCGACAGACATAGGAACAGAAGAGATGTCTTTTAAAGTGGAGACGGAGAAAAAATAAATAAGAAATCTTGTGGGTGAAGACATCAAAGTCAACAAACGAAGTGCGTCACGAACTAAACTATCTTATATTTTCAGTCGGCCTCCCCACATCAATTTCCAGCGGCGTGATCCACAATAAAATCATCAGTCCATGTCCAATCGAGTCGGAGTCAGAATATTTGTGTACTGAAAAAACCCCATTAATGTCTGGCATTTTTTTGTTCCATTTATACCAATATTTGTTAAATTTAGTTTTTTGATATCTTAAAGTAAAGGTAATCCTTTCCATTTCACATATCTCTCGTATTATTCCCATCCAGTCCCCAATAGTTGGGCAGACTGCACTCAGCCCGCATCTAGTTATTGCTTTTTTACTACATGCCAACAATATTTGTAGCAGATAAGTGTCTTTCCTTTTAAGTCCAGGTGGTGGGTTGAGTAAGTAAGTAACACTGAAATCACATGGTAATTGGAAATCTAATATAAAGTTAGTTTTGGTTGCCAGTTTGGGGCAGTCCCAAAATATGTGGAACAGATCAGCAGATGTGTTGTTAGATTTCCTGCAGAAAACTGCTTATTATTATTATTGCATTGAAATACTTATTTTTATCAGAATGTGATGTTTAATCTGACTTTAGATGATAAATGTCTGCGGGCAGGAAGGATCTTTCTGTACGGATCATTTAGTAGTTTTGATGAAGCTCCTGACTGAAGAGGCTTTTATTTTATGGATGCAACATTAACAGTGGTGATGGTAATTTTACCACGCTTAGCGCACGTCATGTATCTGATGTAAAACTGTTTTATTTATTTTTTATATAGTTCATGAATGTTAAATGAGCCGTCACCTTAAAAATCACTATTTTAGGTACTACATAACTCTTCAAAGTAATGCACAAATATTAGAGCAGCTGTTTGCTCCTGCAATAACCCATTTTACACGTGATCCGATTAGTCGACTAATCGGCAACTATAATTGGTGGTTAGCATATTATCAAAATACTTGTTTGTGGCAGCCATACTTTTCCCGAAGGACTTCCAAGTGGCACCAAACTTTTCTGGGTGGGTAAATGAACGAAATGCATGCTAGAAATAACATCCATTTTGCACAAAAAAAAAACCCCCAAAAAATGTTGCTTTCCTTTTAAAGAGCAGCAACAAAAAACAAACGAGGTGGATTAGCAGAGCAAGCCAACAGCTGATGGCGTCATCCAGGACATGTTGCTGTATAATAATCGTCTCTGCTGGAAGAATGTTGAGCTGTTTGCACGTCATGATGCTCACGAGACAACAGTCTTCAGTCAGAGGCCTCCTCGGACTCGTTGGGAGACCGACTGCTACCGGAGATCCATCCTTTATTCCCCTAGCATCACTGTCCACAACGACTGGATGATTTCAGTTACATTTTAAGGATGTTTGTCCAATCATTCTAAACACTCCAATCTGTTTCATCCATAAAACATTCAGTTTTACTTCTAGATCTAGTTGATCCACTGGAACAAAGAAGCTGGAAACAACCACCAACTACCGGTCATACTTATAATTTTTCTACAAAAATTAACGTAATCATTATTAGTTCCAATCAAACTCTAAAAGATAAAATAATCGACACATTACTTTTGAGTGTCGATTCAATATGTATCACGGTGTCGGTATTTTCTTGCATCCCTTTTGGGAGCAATAAAGGATTTTTGAGCCGAACTGCTGTTAATCTGTACATCCTGGTGGAAGCGAGCCGTCCGTCTGACATGAACGTGTTAACGGGAACGAACCTCGACTGGATGAGTTCTGTCCTGGATTTAAAAGCTTCGGGTGTTGCACATCTGCCCCGCGCACGGTTGATTACATCTCTGCTATTCGGCTATGATCATTTACTCCCACATGAGCTGAGCGGCAGAATCACTGAGGTTGTTTTTCTTTCCCCGCGGTTGTTTGCCATGGGTGCGGAGAATCGTGTCCAGCTTCTCTTGTCTGCATGCATTCCCCTACGTCATGCACCCCAACAAACTATTAAAAGAATTAAGATGCAAAGTATCCTTATAAAACTAGATGGCTAGATTAACATCATTCTGAGCTATGGAAGTCCAAGTAGTACATTAGTTAAAAAATAAATCTGTTTTCCAAAAATTAAATCTTTTGTTAAGCTAAGACTGCCCACGTCCTCGCCCACCACCGTTCTTTTGAGATGGTAATGGAAACGCAAACAAACCGTTCCAGACCCTACCGTACTGGTCCTCGTGGAAATGGGGCAATAACACGTCTGGGAGCAAACCTGCTGACGGAGAAGTATGAGCTAGGGTTAACACGAAGGGGCGCGTGTCGCCGAGACACCGAGGGGAATAGCAGTAGCATAGCAGTAGCTAGGAATAATCAAACCTGCTTAAATGAAGGAGTTTTGGGGCAGATAATTACTTATCACAGGCGGCAAATCTCCGGCCCTGATTGACTCGCTGATCAGACTGGATATAAACTTCTCCTGAAGGACTCCAAGTGGCTCCAAACGTGTCTGGGTGATTAAATGAACGTATTGCATACTAGAAATGCGGTAGCCTGACGTAGCTATTAGGGATGGGAATCCACATCTCACGATTCGATTCCGATTCTTGGGGTGACGATTCGATTCAGAAGCGATTCTCGATTAAAATTGTTTTTCTTAATCAATACTCTTTCATTCATCATTTGTGTTTGTAATACAAACACAACTTGATCTGCCAAGTGTCTGTGATGAAGTGAGCCATGAATGTAATCGGGCATCAACACAAAATGGATTTTACAATCTATGTAGAGAGAAGGGAACTGGTTCAAAAGTAACAAGACATGAAATTGCAACTGGACATCCAAGACCTTTTAAACAAAATTTCTAGTCTTGAAAAAAAAAGCTGATATATTTTAAGAAGAAAAAAAAAAAAATATGTATTTTGTTTGTTCTGTGGTTCATAGTAGAAAATACATTGAAAATATTTAGTATGGACCAATGTTGCTTATCAACCATCATTAAACAGAAATTTATGGCTTATGTTATTATTTTCATTGTTTTTGTTAGAAATTTTAAAAGTCCTAACGTTATTGAACTCAGCATATATTTCGGACTTCCTTGAAAGCGCCACAGGTGTGCAGCGCTGCTGGATGTTTATGTGTAGCTTATAAAGAAAGATCGCTCTTATATACTTGCAGATTTATTAAAAAAATATAAAACTTTAGCCAAGGGTGTCATTAGCGTGGAGAAGACCTTTTAGACGGCCCAAACATTTACCTTCAGCAAAGACGGGGCGGCCTGGATTTCTCTTTCGTCTTTCATGCTGAAGCCTTCACCTACAGCTACAGCTGTACAGATCTTGTTCGGGCATAATTGCTCCTCAACGGAGGAATGCCAGACCAACTTCCAGATCATGTTGTGGGCGGGACTAAGTTCGGCTGGCACCCAGGCTAAGATCCAGGTTGAAACAAACCAAACTTCTCCTTTAGCTGACCACATCATTATAATAATTTAATTTCTGACCAAAGTGAAAATTAAGGGAATTTAAATGTCACCTCTCCTATAATCCAAGTATCTTCGAGGTGATGCCGTGACAGGAAGGATCTCCAGTAGCAGTCAGCCCTACAGTGAATCAGATGAGGCCTCTGACCAAATACTGTTGCTGTATGACCGTCTCATAGCCACCCTGACACGCCAACAGCTCAGCATCCAGGCAGTAGATATGGATGTTGGCTAGCTCTGCTAATCCACATCCTTTGCTTTTGCCTGAGTCAGTGGGGCTGAGTGAATCCTTCCCCAACACGTCCACAAAAAAATCCCAGCAAATTACAGTTTGGTGATAAAATGATGAAATATGAAAATGGTTCAGGGTTAAAACACTCTAAGTGACCTGAGTTTATCGATCAGACAAGATAAACAGTTTTTTATAGGTTAGGTTGGATTTTTTTAAGAAACTTAGATTAATATCACTCTCCTAACCCATGATGTGGATCCAGATAAAATGTAATTACGAATAAGATGGATAGAGATAAAAAAATTGCAACGAATTGCAAAGTATAGTAACTGACCCTTTTAAAGCGTTAACAGCGTGCATAAAAGAGGCTGCTGCAGATTCACTGTCTGTCTGTTTTAGGAGAGAGCGGCAGGAGAATGAAGGAGCAGATAGAGGAGGAGCTGAGACGGCTGGAGGAGGAAGTTTCTGCCTGTGAGTAGATCCGCTTCATGTTGAACTCTTCACCCCAACCTTCCTCTGTGCGACCAAGGACGACCTCCAGCCGTCCTTCTGTTAGCTTGAAACCCGTCTTCCCTGTGCTCGTCTCCGCCTGCAGCCTTCCCCGGCTTCGACCGGCGCCAGTCCCCGGTGTTCTGTCCACCGAACCCGGATGGCTCCGTGGAAGACTGCCTTGCTGCCATCGGAGACAGGGTGTCTCGGGAGCTGGGTCCACACCTCGCGGCGGCGGCAGAAACGCTCCTCGCAGGGTGAGCTGCCAGAGCAGGGACAATATTTGTTAAGGTTTATCGCTGCTGCTGATAATCGGACGCCATGGAGCTGAACGTTTTCACTCATTCTGGCCACAGCGTTTAGGAGTCTGTGTCACAGTAATATTCGTGATATCAGCCGATACCGACGTGTAACAAAATGTAAAACAAATGACTCTGCTGTCAATATTTAACATTCCCTGGCAATATTTAACTATATCTGAAGGTTATTTTTTAAAGGGGAAGTTGGGTTTTGTTTTTTCTTATCTTATTTTTAGCAAATATTACGTTCATTTTCTCACCCAGACAAGTTTGGAGCCACTTGGAGTCCTTCAGGAGAAGTTTGTATCCAGTCTGATCACTGTATATCCATTATATGTAAGCAAATCAGGGAAGGAGATTTTCTGCCTGTGATCAGGAATTATCCGCCCCAAAACTACGGCTGCACAATTAATCGGATTTTGATCGTGATCACGATTTTGGTGGCCACAATTAAATGAACCTGATCGTGAACGATTAATTACATTCAAAATGCGAGCTTCACTGCGTGCCTCTTCATCATACACTGCCTCAACCAATAGTCTGCCAACCACCAGGGGGCAGACGCATGGCTAAAGCTTCATTAAGCTGCCCAAATAAAAACCGTGCACACGCCACTCAGCACTCATAATCGCTGCACTACGCTTGCTACGTAGCAGGTGCAAAGAAGTATTTGAGAAATGTAGTAGATCCAGATCTCCATTATGGATCTGACTAGTAAGCAGAAAGTTCCCGAAAGTGTACTACCGCCACAGTAAGCAGTTGGTGGACGCTACGCTATCCCACAATGCAGCGGACGCCCCGAAATCATAGAAGAAGAAGAACCTAGCTTAAAATGGCTACAGACGAACTGTCAACCATTGACACCGCCGCAGTTTCGGCTGATAAATGTACGTGTAGCGATGTTACTGATTACTGTAATTGTTTTTTGACTGATTAAACATTTAACCAGACAAAATAACGGCTAGAGGATGGCGGGACCACAGGCGAACGTAACGTAAACATCTGGGTCAACAGAACACGGGTCAAAGGAATGTCAAAGGCCTTTTCTGCATAAGTTGTAATTATTTCCGTTAAATTGTACTCTCAGATTACACTCTGCAATAACATATTTAGCTTGTACTTTTAAATAGATATATATATAAGTATTGGAGTTTATTTTTGTTTGTTTTTTTGCATTATCATCTATTCTAAAGTTTTATTTTTCACAAAAAAATGTTGCAACACTGTATGTTTATCATTGGTGCAATAAAAATAGATATTTTACAGGACTGGATGAATGATCGTGATCAAAATAATCGTGATTTATTATTTTGGTAATCATCGTGCAGCCCCACCCAAAACTCCTTTATTTAACCATGTTTTGGTATGAATAGTTAGTGATTTTCCCCTGTGAGTTCGGAACGTCTCAGAGGTGCTAATGTTTAAGGATCTGGGGGTTTTACAGGCTTTTAATGAATCCATTTCAAACTTCAAGGTGATTCCGTTTTGTTTCACCCCGGACCTTATATGTTTTTTTTCACTAACCTTGCGAATTTTGGAGACAGTTTGAGCCGTTCAGCAGTATTTATACATGAGGCTGGACGACATATATAAAAGAGCATATCGAGAAAGGTATAATAGTATAAGGTATAATAGGTAAATAGTCATAATGATCGATATCGATAAATATCACAAAATGTAGAAAAGCTATTTTAAGTGCCTCCCTGTTAACCTGAGTAACATAAAAAGAAATATTATGAATTAAAGGCTCATCTTGACGCTTTTTAATCTTTTACACATTTTATAGCACTTTATAATATTAATGGTTTAATGGTTTAGTTTGCCAATAAAGCTGATTCTAATTCTGTTCAGCTGCTGAAGCTGGAGCTACTCACCGATACCAGAGTGTAGACGGAGCCCAGTCCAGTTACTCAGAGAGAAAGCAACCAGGTCTATCCACCCCAGTTCTGTTTTTTAAAGCATTTGTCGCTTCTGAGGACCTGGTAGAGAACAGGGGGACAAATTCTGTTGCTGCTCAAGTCATTCGCTTGTTTTCGTGGTTTGAAAGGAGTGATGGGTAACTGAGCTGTGTGGGTCTGCGTTGATGGTTCGTTTGGACTTGTTAGGGACTGTTGTATTAAGCTAGCTGAAAGATGACAGAAGACTTTTTTTCTTTTCTTTGTTTTTTTTGTAATTGACCCCTTTTTATCGTCCAGCCCTATTTATACATCCAGTCTTGATCGGCTGTATCCGTAGAACGGAAGTGCTCGGGGCAGGACAAATGCAGCTTGTAATAAGGTTTAATCTGCACCAAACGTCATTTTACCATGTTTATATTCTTCTTGGACTTAAGAACGTCTCTTTAGTTCTCCTGATTGTCTTTTAGGCTGATTTGGGGGCTTAACAATAAAACGGTGCTAACAAGCTGACAAATCTGCCGCAGTGAAACACAATCTGCCAGTCCTGCTGCAGCATAATTGTGTGTTACGTCCAAATCGGTTCGGAAGAAAATACAGTAGCGCCTGAGTGTTCGTAAGTCCAAGTGGATAATAAACATGGTATAATTAAGGCATTTGGGGGAGATTAAACCTTAGTACAAGAAGAATGTGTCCTACCACCACCACTCCCATTCTATGGTGGTTCCCTGATGGAGGAAGTGGATAAAAAATACTTCCGAGCGGCTCAAACTGGCTCCTAAATTCTCAGGGTGAGTAAGAAAACATAAAATTAGCTAAAAAATATGGTCCAGGTTGGAAAAAAAACCTGCAAATCCCCTTTAAGCTTAGTTTATACTTCTCTGTCTATGTCGAAACGGATTGATGCAACGCCATTATCCGTCGCCTACGCAAAGACAGACGGATTAGAGCCCCGTTTTTGAACTATCCGCCAACGGACAGCGTGGGCCTGTGATTGGTCAGTTCAACAACAGCCAGAGATCGTTTCACCAGAACGAGGCTCAAGTCGCTGTAATCAGTAGTTAATGCAGCGTTTGGATAATTAAAAATGAGAGAGGGTTAAAAGTACAAAATTGACAACTTTCGACTTACAACTTTCTTTGAAACTACATTTTTAGTTCTTAAACAAAATTTATATATCGTAAGAAGATGAAATTAATGGAATGAATAAAGTTTTTTATTTATTTGTTTTTTTAATACTTTGTAAAAAATAAGTAGGGCATATTTAGTATGCATCAAACACTGCTTGCCAACCGACATTAAACATGTGTTTATGGCTTATGTTCAGTGTTTTTTGTTATGTATAAAATGTCCTACGTTTTTGAACCCACCGTTCATTTTCAATGTTAGTTTTAGGCAACACAGGTGTGCAGATCGGAGCCACACACTGCAAACAAATATAGATGGGAGCCGAAGCAGCTTAGTTACTGACGGGTTTTCTGCAGAGTGGAGAACGATGTTCATGTGTGGCTTATAAAACAATGTTCGATTTTTAAATACCTGCACATTTCTTTCTAACTTGGCATGTTAACGATAACACAAAGTCGTTTGTGACTGGGTGAAATGAGCCCAGCTGCCACGCTGGAGTCTTACATTAAGCCCCACTTCAACCAAAGTTTTAAAATCAGGAAAGATTTTTTAAGTGAGTGATCAAAGGTCAGAAAGACAGTCTGAGTGAGGCGTTTCCTAACCCACAAACTACCCCTTCAGCAGGAGGAAATCCTCAGTGACTCCTCAACACGCTGTAAGGTCCAGGTTAGCGAGAGGTCTGAGATTATGCTCAGATGCTTTCATGGGAATCTTTTTTAAATTGATGTAGTGGCCTGAACTCCCTGGATAAATCCTAAAACTTCTCCACGGCTGCACCAAACGGTCAGAGATAGGAATACTAATCTGTGGAAGTGGCCGACGGCCTTCAGATTTTTACGAAAAAAGAAAAAGTAGAAGCAAAAGGGTCAAAAACAGAAAATATTCGGTTAATGGGACTATATTATGCTATTTTAAAGCTTTCAACTTTTGGGCTAGAGATGTATATCATAAAATGTTACCGTTGGTGTTATACAGTATTAGTTTGTCCTAACATTTTACTTGTATCCTGTAGTTAATGTTAAACCATGAAGTAAAACGGCTCGTCTCTATGTAAACCCCGCCTGCTCCCCCGTGCTACACAGCCGGGAGTAGATCAAACTGAGACAAACAGAGCTAAGCTTCCTCACAAACAGTATTCTCACAAGAATTAGAAAAGCACAGAGCACCACAATGAAACTCTGTTATATTAAGGGCTCAGACGTTTGGTGTATTTGATTTTTTTTTTGTGTGTGTGTGTAAAAAACAGAGTCAATAAAGCTTATTTCAGTTGCTAAATCTCCAGGCTTTAGACAGAGCCCAAACCAACATAGCTGCATCCATTAAGCAAATCTTTCCAGCTCAGTATATAAAAAGCCGTGGGTGTTGTTTGCACCCGTTTACTGAACATTCTGAGATGCTACAGATCAATTAATTAACCACACAATGCTGTTATAAGATCACATAAACAGCTTGATAAATGGCTAACACACATTAGCATGTAGCCACTTACTTCTCTGTCCATCAGGTGTCTTTTTTCTTTGATCCAGCAGCTGTTCTTTAGGAATGTAGAATAAAATCCTGTAATCATGCAGCCAAACAGGCGTTTTCACAGAGAAAGTTAAAAAATCCCAGAAAAAAAGTGTTTTAAACTGCCAAAAAACCGAAGCAGCTATGAGCTTTGAGAAGGAGGAGCATGTGTTTAAAAATCTACCAGGGTTAAGCCGCTCTGCCTGCAGGGGAGATGCAGACACATCTAGCAGTCAACTTTCAACCAGTGATGTCACTAGTTGAACACTCAGTCGTTTTCTAGGAGAGGGAGCGGCAGCTGCTCAGAGAGCAGGATTCAGGAGGATTATTCAGACATGCATGAATTAAGCCAAAAACCTCTCTGGTGGGTTTTTCTTATGAGAAAATTGCATTACTAGATGGTTGAAAACTCCAAAAGCTTGATTTTGCAGGATATAGGCCTTTTAACGCGATTTCTGGTTCTGAGTAGAGAATTCAAACTGTGGCAAAAAATAAAAAAAAGTTTTAAGTTGCAAAATTCTGCAGAAAAAAAATGAGAGACAAAGATAATAAATAAGCGTTACTGTTTAATATAATCTAATATTCAAGGTTTGACATGTTGAAATGTTGTCGGAAATGTGCTGCTGACCGTTTTTAATCTGCACAATAATCTTAACATGGGACTTGTTTACGTTCCTCTAAGCTTGTAGATTTGGAAAACAGATTTTAGATGAAAGTGTTAATTCTGTAGCTGTTTATAATAATAAAAAAACCTGAATCTCTCATGTTTCAGACCTCTGGACTATGAGAGATTTCAGAGCACGACCCTGGATCTAGCTAGACACACTCAGGCCGGCTGGCACAAGGTGAGCCTCAATAAAGCTGCTTGTTTTAGTGTTTTATTCTCATTTTGTCCCATCTGTGTCACTCCCGCCTTGTCCCGCCTGTTCGCTCGTCTCCGTCAGGTCCTGGTGCCTTTGGTTCTTCTCCAGGCTCTGCAGACGGAAGGGAAGCCTCTGACGACCCTGCTGCAGTTGGGGCTGCGCTGCCTGGAGGAAGATGAGGCTCCCTTCATCACCCAGCAGGGAGGATGGGTACGTGTTCAACCACCGATGCATCTTTTAATTAGTTACCTGTAGATGGAGTACGGGGAGAAGCTTCTGCACTGAAGAGGTCACCTCTTAAGGGTACGCAGACGCCCTGATTTCAGTTCTTTCTGTCTCTACCAAGAGCTGAGACCGTAGACTCCATTTTGGCTATTTATATAAATCATTCTTTTGTTCCCACCCCTTTTAAAAACCTGATACAGAATATTTCTCACCATCGAAGATCTAACATCCACTTATCCTCCCAGAACAATTTCCGTTTAATCACAATTAGTGCATTGTTGAAAGGCACGGCAATTTTATTTATATAGCACACTTTCAACACGAAGGCAATTCAAGGTGCCTAACATGATTCAGTGGTAAAGAAACCGTATATATGATAAAATAAGAAAATTAAAACAGATCATTAATAAAAGAAATGCATTTAGTAACTTAAGCATGAAAAATACAATTTATGTGAGAGTATGAAATTTATAAACAAATAAAACATAAGAATAAAACGAGAAGGTGTAAAGAACACATTTATGCAAAAGAATATTAATTAAAAACAGATAAAACCCAAGCGGTTAAAAAATAACAATAAAAGTCAAACCATGCGAATCAAAGATTGATAAAAAACGCAATTTAGGACTCAAATGCAGCTCTGAACAGTAGAGTTTTAGTCTTTGATTTAAAGGAGCCTAACGATTCAGCATTTTTACATTCTTCTGGAAGTTTGTTCCAGATTTGTGGAGCCCAGATTTTTGTCATTGCATTACAGCCATATGATTAGGTGTAGTGGGCGGATTTACGGATTACCTTTTTGATTCAACACTTCCGAATGACACAAGCGACACTTTAATGAACTGTGCTGTGCGATGCTGTGAGACCTCAACGTCGACGTCTTTTTCGCTCTTTAGTAACATCGCGTCGTTGATTGCGTGATGCGAAAAAGGAATTTCCATTTCTGTTTTGCGAAATATATGAAACTTTTTATCGAAATCAAAATTGCCGTGTTTCCATTTGGCAAATTTATTTTCTCAACTTTGATTAGCGCGATTTCATGAGTAATAGAAACGCAGCTACTGATCCATGTCAGTATCCAGATCGGATGGAATTAGGATAATCGATTCTAACTCCCATCACTATTAAATCCCTTTATGCAATCGTTTCCTAAGCTTTGTTGAGTTGTTTACCCCCAGAACCATCTTCTGATATCACAGGCACACCCTTAGTAGGGGTGGGCGGTATGGCAACATTTTCATATCACGGTATTTTAAAAAAAAACAAGACCGTTCATATCCACATTATCGTATAAGAATCAATAAAATAAAAAAAGTGCTTTAAATAGCACATTTTACTGTCATATGGACTTCATCATGTTTTTTTTCCAGACACAGGTGAATGATATGAAAATTTTAATGATAATGAATCTAATTCTTGAACAATTTTGATGTGCTAAGGCTGAAAGTTTACTTGTTTTTTAACCTCACGTGTAGTACTGCATGTATTCCTGAAGAATCCCGCTAGGGGGCAGAGTACAGACTCTGGCTGAGAGAATTGTAAGATCCTCAGCTTTAACCGCTTGCTTCTGTTGCGTGAAAGTCCGTCTCGCCCGCGTGCGTTTCTGTGTGCGCTCTTGACCAGTTGCTGTAGATTTAAGGAACTTTTATCTGACTTTACGGCACCAGGGAGCTGCTATATGAATGCAGGAGAATTCTGCAACAAGAGACTTGGGATGTCTGGTTATAATGCAATTTAACTTGAGCATTTTCTGTCTGACAGCGCAGTGCATCAGTCTGAGCATGTTTTCCGTTTTTGATTTGAGAGGGGTGGGTCTTTAACATCATGACGCCTGCTGTGTGCATGCAACATCTTAAGGGGTAGATTGGAATATTATTAGTGGCCCAGGGCAGTGCTTTATCATAAATGGTCTCCCTAATGAGATGATCAGCTGACCGCTAAAGCCCGAACCCGGCCCAGCTCTAATCAGCACTCAGTGGAGTTCAATCGAGAGAAAAATGCTGAGAGAGAACAAATGTAACGGTGGCAAAAACAACAGGAAATGACACAACTGGAGAGTAGTAGGAGAGAAAAGTAGAAGAGTGAAGAAAAGTGGTCAGTCTGTCCTCCAACAGTCTAAACCTATAGCAGCATAACTACAAAAATAGCCCAGGATAACCTAAGCCATTCTAACTATAAGCTTTATCAAAAAGGAAGGTTTTAAGCCTACTCTTAAAAACAGACAGAGTATCTGCCTCATGGACTAAAACTGGGAGCTGGTTCCACAGGAGAGGAGCCTGATAACTAAAAGATCTGCCTCCTATTCTACTTTTAGAAATCCTAGGAACTACCAGTAGACCTGCATTCTGAGAACAAAGTGCTCTGTTAGGAACATATGGAACAATCAGATCTCTGATGTACGATGGAGCTGATTATTAAGGGCTTTATACGTAAGGAGGAGGATCTTAAACTCTATTCTGGATTTAACAGGGAGCCAATGGAGAGAAGATAAAACAGGAGATGTGATCTCTCTTTTTAATATTCATCAGAACTCTTGCTGCAGCATTTTGGATCAAATGAAGGATTTTAATTGCATTTTGTGGACTTCCTGATAATAAGGAATTACAGTAGTCCAGCCTTGAAGTAACAAATGAATGGACTAGTTTCTCTGCATCACTCCTGGACAGGATGTTTCTAATTATAGCAATATTCCGGAGGTGGGAGAAAGAAATCCTAGAAACCTGTTTTATATGGGATTTAAATGTCATGTCTTGGTCAAAAATTACACCGAGGTTCTTTACATTATTACCAGAGGCCATTTTAATTAAGGTGTGAAAACACCGTGAAAAGAACGGGTAGATTTAGTCGGATGAGGTAAACTGACCCGAGAAAAGCCACATGTTCTCCAGAAATAACCTCTTTACATTTCATGGAGTACAGAAATGATTTAGACTCAGCTCATTCTCTCAGCTGTCTGTGACCTTTAACCTCTATCATCTGGGACTCCAACAAACCGGGTGAAAACACAACTGGGGTCCCTGTGGTCCAGTCCAGGACCGGCAGTTCCAGATCTGAGGAACATGTAAGTTAGAGTCATTGAATCGGCCACATGGGGGCATCAGTGAGTCGCGGTAGTTGTGGCGCGCTGCAGCCTGAGGCTAAGCAGAGGAAAAGCTGTTCTCTGCAGCTCGAAAATACTAAAACCAAACCCCCCTCATTGTGTTTATTGGAGTCTCCAGGAAGAAGAATCCATCTCTTCTTTTCCTTCATGCATAATTGTTTCTTTTAGGCTCTTCTCCCGTCTTGGGAGGAATGAGAACAACAAGAACCATTACGTTCCATTAAAGAAGGCTCAGTTTTACGAGAAAAACTCGTTACTGTCCTGAAGTTGTGGCGTTTAGACTCAAGCGATGCTTGAAGCTCTGACAAACCAGCGCTGATAACAGACCGCCGTGTTCGGGCCTCCTGGTAGGAGGCAACGTTGCGTCAGAACCGCCCGGATCAATAAAGCAGCAATAAAGCTCCAAACATAGTGAGTTTACTAGCAGTTCTTACCTCTCTGGCAATAAATCCGACTAAAGTTTTCCTGTTTTAGGTCAGTTATGAATAGGAGGATCTTTTATTACATCTATTTTTATGTTTTCTCGCAATGCATCATGGTACTTGGTGGCAGGAAACTGCGTATTTTAGCTATAATTCAAATGTTTCGCACGTTTAGAGGTGGATTTAGCTGAGCAGATGATTGACTCATGCGTGGTCGACTCCTCGGCCCGCTGGGGGCCTGATCAAAGAGTTTTTCTCCAATAATGTAAGAGTCATGTAAATGTAATATTTAGTAATGTTAATTAATAATGATTGAAATATTTCATTGTTTGTCAGCCCTAATTTTTAGTAATATAATATATTTTCATAATGAGTGCTGTACTTTTTCTTATTTTAAGACCTAATTATTTAAAGTTTTAAATGGTGTTATCTTTCACCAGTTTTTTGTGTGCGCTTTCAAAAACAAAGTGTAAAATTTTTTTTTAAACTTTTCATGTGAAATTGTTTTACACTTAATTGTTTACATTTCATTTTTGTACTATAAATTTAGATGGCTAGATAAAAGAAGTGTTATTTATTTATTTACTACTTGAATAAATTGTTTTAAAGTGACTTTAGTATCGAAATTGAGTATTGAGTTGTTGTTTTTTCCGGAATCGAATCGATTTTGAAATTTTAGTATCGTGACATTAGTTGGAATACAGAGACCATCTCTGTCAACCTGCAGCTGCTACTGGCTGGTAAATATAAATATAGCGTCACTGTCGTTGCCAGTTAAAACTTACATTTTATTATAATTCAAATATTATTTTTAAAGGAAATCATTTACGTTCATTCTGCACCTCTCAGGATGTATGCTTTTATTTTTGTATTCAGCTTTTAATGAAAATGTTCCATATTCAACCTTTGAGTCACTGAATTACAGGCATATATTTAAGATAATGGCTCAAAAAAACACTTTTAATAGCACTGACCAAAATAATTATTGAACTAGATCGGATTGTGATAATCAAATCTAAGTCTAGAACCGGAATCAAATCGATACACAGCCCTAACGCTGATCACCGATGCATATAAACTTCTCCTGAAGGACTTTAAGTGATTCCAAATTGGCTGTGTGAGGAAATGATCGCATTGCATGCTAGAAATAAACGGTACTTCGCCTTTAATCAGAAGAATATCAGATAAAAGCTTTGGAACATCATGAAGACCCACATTTGGTACCGAAGACCCCATGCAGAGTGAGGAGGATGATTGGAGACCCGGAGGACGTTCTGTTTCTGACTTTTGCATGATTCCACCAGACGTTTAAGTATCGGACTGCGTGACCTTTGCTCGTGACCTTTGCTCATGACCTCCTGAGGGACTTCTGTTCCTGAATGGAGCCGTGTTTGATCTCCGTGCGGCCGGATTGGAGAGCCACGTGACCCGACGCGTCTCCCTGCCTCCAGGCAAAGCTAGATCCTCCCACAGCGTTGCGTCACAGCGGATGAACGGGCGATGAAGGGGAGGGAGAGGCGGAGGCGGAGGCGGAAGGATGAGAACAGCAGCCAGTGGGAGCAGAGTTGCATCTTGGTGACCTGGACAGCTGCATGCATTGCGCTCCTCTCCAGCTGTGTTCTCTAGCGCTGCTCCAGCTCTGACGTTCAGGACTTCACACCGAGGTAAGCGGCACAAACGGTGAACTCTCTGGTTCTGGGGAGACGTTTTCAGACGAGGAGCAGGACCTCTCTTCACTGGCAACATGGCCGCCTCCTCCTTTTCGGTTTATTTTCCCCGTCTTTGCATCGTTTATTTTATTTTGCAGATCCCTTCTCTTCCATAATCTCAGATAACATCAGCGAGTTGGAGTTTGATGCCGTTAGTCGGTTAGAGCGGAAAACAAAGGGGGATGATTATGAGACTAACATAGCTCACACTTCATTTAGCAGGAACAAAGCCGCTTTTGCCCCGACAGAACACGGCCTGGGACCGGTTCTGGAGGTGCGGCAGGGTTGTCAGGAAGAATCAGCGCGCCGTCCATCTCCGTGTGAAAACTGCTGAGCTCAAGGTCGACGTCATGCTGCAGGCCGGTCTGTCACTTCGGAGTAATTTGAATCGTGGGCGATGAAGTTCTGCAGGAGTGTTGAGCTGATAGTCAAAGCGGGTTATCCTAAAGGCTGTAAAACATTTTTAAAGCTCTTTGTTCGTCAGCGGCCCTGATGCCCCGACAGGCCGCATCGCATCTTGTTCTCCCGAGTTACGTAAGCGTTCGCTCAGCAGCTCCAGGGTGGAATATCTGCATCACCGTCCATCCCTGCGAATCTGGATCATCGGCGGACTGAACCACAGAACCACGGCGGTGCAGGACGGGGAAAAAACTCCAGATGAAACCCTCAGCAGAGGCTCAGATGTCCCACTTTTACAGTCCTTTAGAGAATAACGAGGACAAAATCTACAACACGTACCAATAGAATACGATAAACTAAAATTAGATCAAGATATGCTGGTGGTACAAAGTGTCAGAAAGTTTATCATACACTGCAATTTGTGATTTACAGTGGGGCAAAAAACTATTTAGTCAGCCAATAATTGTTCAAGTTCTCCTACTTAAAAAGATGAGACAGGTCTGTAATTTTCACTATAGTTATAAAACAATCCAGAAAGTAACATTTATTTGCAAATTATGGTGGAAAATAAGTATTTATCACCTACAAACTGCCAGATTTCCGTCTCTCACAGACCTGTAACGTCTTCTATAAGAGGCTCCTCTGTCCTCCACTCGTTACCTGTATTAATGGCTCCTGTTCGAACTGGTTACCAGTATAAAAGACACCTGTCCACAACCTCAAACTCCACAATGACCAAAGAGCTGTCAAAGAAAACCAGAAACAGGTTGGCTGGGAAGACTGAATCTGCAACACGTAAGCAGCTTGGTGGGAGCAATGATTAGAAAATGGAAGACATCCAAGACCGTTGATAATCTCCCTCCATCTGGGGCTCCACCAAGATCTCACCCTGTGAACGGTGAGCAACAATCCCAGAACCACACAGGGGGACCTGGTGAACGACCTGCAGAGAGCTGGGACCAAAGTAACAAAGGCTACCATCAGTAACAGCGCCAGACGTGTCCCCCTGCTTAAGCCAGGACATGTCCAGGCCCGTCTGAAGTTTGCTTAGAGAGCATCTAGATGATCCAGGAGAGGATTTGGAGAACGCCACACGCTCAGATGGAACCAAAGCAGCATAGTTGCTGTGAAGCATGGGGGTGGAAGCATCATGCTGTGGGACCAGGAAGAATGAATGGGGCCATGTATGGTGGCATCAGTGAGCTGGGTCTTTCAGCATGACGATGATCCCAAACACATCGCCATGGTAACGAAGGAGCAGGGGCTTCACTGCCGTAGAGGCGATCTTCATGGAGGAATGGGCCAAAATACTCGAGACTCACAGGTGACCTTTGACCTCTGGCACTGATAAAATATTGAGATGAACTTTTGTTAATGACCAAATACTTATTTTCCACCATAATTTGCAAATAAATTCCTTTAAAATCTGGATTATTTTTCCTCATTTTGTCTGTAACAGTTAACTTATTTCTATGATAATCGAGTGACTTCAGCTTTAGGCTGGAAATGGGGACGTACTGATGTATGATGCTGCTCTACTGTCGTTTTTCTCATTTAAATGTAGTTTAGTGGTTATTTTTATTTATTTTTCATCTAATCCAACATTTGTTGGAGCAAGCAGAGAAGAGAATAAAGCATGTCTTCCAATTTGTTGCGTTGTTTTGGTGGGCCAGAAGTATCAGCGTTGGTTCTCTGTACGTCCAAGTGTCGGTATCGTATCGGTGTGAAAAGAAGTGGTATCGTTGCATCCCTGGTTTGGACCGTTTTATTGGTAATCAGAAGCGACCAGAACAGCCGGGAGCCGCTGTAAGTCCAATAAATGTGAGCGATACGTTCACAAACAATTTAACGAGTGGGTCGTCTTGGTTTGCTACGATGTGTTGAGGGATTTTAGTCAGAAATGTGGTGATTTCTCGTGTCCATCGTGTCTCCCTGATCTCAGCTCGTTTTTTTTTTCCGTCCAGTTTTGAAATGAAAAACCTTGAGCGAGAGAGGAAGGCAGGCAGCTCTGGCTCTGAACCAGGAATCTGCGTTTTTTTGTCTTCGGGCGAGGGAGGGGAGCTGAACCTGGTTAATGTTTGGCAGCTGCAGCGCTGTTCAAGGACGGGAAAAGGCAAATCCGCACGATCAACCTGCAGGTTTACTGGGACAAAAAGGTAAAGTTTTGTGTTGTTTAACACCTGGACGCGGCTCGTAGTTACTTGGTCTTGTTAATGTGCGTAAAAAGCGGCTGCTTTTTTTTATAGAGGATTTTGGGAAAATACTCCTGCTGTTCCACATTTAAATCAGCTTAGGGAGAATATGGATGTTGGATGACGCTGCAGCTGATTTTAATCCCTCTCCTTTTATCCAGCTGACCTTCAGTTCTGTTGCTGGTTTGCATATTTTTGATTTCCTTTGGACTCTGAGGCTTGAGGTTGATACAGAATGAGCGTGAAACACCGGGACGTCCTGATAAGCAGCAGCAGCAGGAGGAGGTCGGCTCCAGGACTAAATTATGTCACCGCCGGTTAAATTTCCGCCCAGCAACCGATCTCTACCATTCAGCTTTATTTAATCTGTTATGCTACATACACAGAACTATTCACCACCCTGAATACTTTTCAGTTTTTGTCACAAACGCATAATACTGACAGAACAGGAAGTAGTGCTTTATGATTAGGTGGTGAAACACCGTTTCAGTCTCTTTTATTCTGAAACGAGCAAAAGAAATCACCAAAGGTCACGCTGTGTCGGTTTGACCGATGAGGTTTTACTCCTAATTGCTGTTTTTACTTTCTATGCTTTTATCGTTCGTTTTGGTTTCTTTACCGAATCATGTAAAGCACCTTGAATTACCTCGTGTTAAAAAGTCTACTATGTAAATAAAATTGCACCTTCTGCTCTTATTTACACAAGGCAAGGCAATTTATTTTTATAGCACATTTTCAAAACGAAGGCAATTCAAGGCGCTTTACATGATTTGGTGGTAAAGAAACCAAATACATGATAAAAATAAGAACATTTAAACAGATCATTACTAAAAGAAATGCATTTAGTAACTGAAGCATGAAAAATAAAATTTACGCGATTATATTTCAAAACATAAGAATAAAAAGAGAAGGTGTGAAGAACAAATGTATATTTGTATAAGAGAATATAGATTAATAACATAAAACACAATCGGTTAAAATATGAATAAAAATCACACCACAAGAATCAGAGTGGTCAAAAACGCAATTTAGGACTCAAAACAAGATTGTTGGACTTGTTTAGACGGACAGTTTTTGCCGTGCAGGGATTTAACCATGTTTCATTCTCAAATATGAGCAAAGTATTATAATATTTATGAACATTAACACGGTTTTCACTTGGTTATATTCTACTCTGGCTATGTATGCTTGAACTATTTCACTTTTTAAATCCATTCAAATATCCAGTCAGTTCTATACTTTCAGGGATAGAAACGTATGAATTCATTCAGAAAAGGTATTTTATTCCAATCAAATTAAAAATAGGTTATTTGTATTAATTTTCCTTGATTAAAGGTGACTGAAGCGAGGCTTCCCGAACATTCAGTCTCTGTTCGCTGTGTTCTGTCTGCAGGGTAAAGTGTTGGTTCTGGAGCAGGAGGAGGAGCTCGCCGGGCCCGCCGCCGTCGACGACAGCAACGACATCTACATCCTGTCGGAGGAGCAGCTCAGCCCGCCGTCGTCGCTGCTCTGCGCCGGAGACAGCGGCGATCCGAGCTCCTGGCAGACGGACAGCCTCGCGGCGTCTCTGGCCGGCCACGAGTCCTGGGCGCAGGTCGCCGCCATGGACCCCGAAGACGTGAAGAGCCTGGACGGCGCCGAGGGCGCGGCGCTGGCCGAGGAGCGCAGCGACAACAACTCCTCCAACTCCGACATCGTGCACGTCGAGCGCGAGGAGGCGGAGCTCCTGGAGGAGGGCGGAGCCATCGACGAGAGCACCATGAGCCTCCTGGGCACCGAGAGCGACCTGGCCGCGCTCCGGGCCGAGTTCGGGGACCCGACTCCTGCCGGACCGCTCGCCACGCCTCCCCCCGATGTCGCCGTGGAGACGACCTCCGAGCCGGAGCCGCTCCCTCCCGACGCGCAGCCAGAACCGGCCGACCCGGTGCCTGTTGAGGCGGAACCCACGCGTCAAGCCCAGGAGATCGCCACGGCAACAGCAGAGCCCGAAGCCCCACCGGAACCAAAGCAGGAAGCAGAGCCCGCCACGCTTCCCCAGCAACCAGAACCAGAACCAGAGGTCCTGCCTGAGGTGAGCCCCGTTCTGGAAGCTCCTGCGGCCCCTGAACCAGCAGAAGAGCTTCCGGTTCTGCTGTACGCCGGGGCGGTTCTGGTGCTTCTAGCTGCTGCCGGCTGCGCCGTGGTTCTGCTCAGGAGGAGGAGGTAGAAAACCACGCGGTAACAAACGAATAGATGTGATCCCTTAGACGTAGCTGAACCAGAACCATCGCCGTGGAAACGCTCCACTCCGGGGTTCTGACCCGAACTCCCGTCACTCCGACCTCAGATCCTGTTGGGACTCTTATTTTCTCTGAGACCTTTTATGATTTTTCTAACTTTTTTCAGCAGCAAAAATCAAATTTAAATTTTGAAAAAACAGAATTCTTAAATTGATGAAATGATATATTTTATTTTACATGCGGGCCCATTCGGACCCGGGCCGGGAACTCTTGGGTCTGTCTCTGTTATCAAAGGAACGTGTGGCGTTTTATTACCGCACATGCAACATGTTTGGGTTTTTATTTTGAATAAAATATTGAAGCTTTTCCCCCAAAGATGAACTGAAATCATTGAGTTCGCAGAAGGTTCTGCTGCTGCATTTAATGCGCCTCTTCATCGCACGATGGACCCGAGGTTCTGATCCGCTGCCTGTGGGTACAATAAAATAAAAAACTGGCTTCCAGAAAAAACAGAAATTCTCTGATCTAAAAAAAAAATGGTGAAATTGTGAGTAAAAAAAAAGAAAGAATTTTATAGATTAATTTCAGATATTTTTTAGGAATTCTCTGATGTAGAAAAGTTGTAAGAAATTAAGAATTTTTCACGATTACAGGCACATTTTTTCTTACAATTTTGTCAAATATCTATATATATATATACCGAAAACGTATGCCAAAACATTAGAAAATATCTGAAATTAATCTCTAAATTTCTCTTCTAACTCGTAATTTTATGACTTTTGTGGCAAAGAATTTCCGAGTTTATTTTTCTGGCAAATACGTGACTTTAATCTCAGAATTTCTGAGTGTTTTTTTTTTTTTTTTTGGCAGAAATTTACTCCAAAATATATATTTGTTCACAATGGCCCTATTACTCCGTCGTAATCGGGGCCAATACGTGAAACGATACTTAAAATGTGGAAACTGCAATAATTTCACATAAAATGTTTATTTTTCGCTTGAAATTTTAGTTTTTAGTTAATTTTTATCGCATCATAATTTCTTGTGACAAGCGGAGCAGAAATAACCTGCGATCCAATTTATTTCACTTGTGTGGTAGAAATATCGGCATCAATACTCTGATCCAATTATCGGTTTGAAAAAAGTGGTATCGGTGCTTTCCTAGTTTATGAACCATTCTCACTTTCCAGATACATTAGAGAAGAGCAACTTAAACGTTTTGAATTGCATTTAAATAACACTTATTGTGCAAAATGCTACTTACGTTTTTTTTTATCTTACAAAAATGCAATACAAAAATTCTGACAACATTTAAGAAAGATATTCCAATAAATGAATGAAAACCCTCTAAAATGGTTTGCATTCCTGGCTACTTATACTTAAACTTGAAATATCTAAAGCAAATACAAACAGTATTCGGATACTTCAATTTTAATAAGAGCAAATTTATTACGGACAAATTAAAATCTTGCAACAAAGCATGTTGGCGACACCAGTTTTTGGTCTTTAAATAACGTTTTTTGGGGTTTTTTCACTCCAAAGCAGACGTTGCACCCAAAATTTCCTTAATTTTTTTTTTACTCTCCTAAATATTGCGACTTTTTACAAAATGACTGAAATCCTGGGTTTCTTCTGTTTGTCTTTTTCAAAAAAAATATGTGAGACGTAAAAAAATTGCAAACTTCATTCTAATAAGGGAAGCCATCAAAACCTTTTCACGTTTTGCATCTAAAATAATTAAACTTTTTAAATTAAAGTATTGCATAATTGGTTTGTTGATGAGTATGTAAAAAAAAAAAAAAAAAAAAAAAAAAAATTGCTCATGTAAGAAAAATGGTTGGAGGGTTTTGGACCAATTAGAGACTGAGCCCAGGTAAAATGGTTCTAAATGTAGCCCAGGTTCTGAAGCTCAGACTCCACCTTCTGTTTGTTCCTCCAAGCTTCTGAATACGCTTTGCAGTTATCCTGCTAGTTCCACCTGCTGCTTCTACTAGTTCTTCCTTCCACTGAACTTTCCATGACCATGCGTACGCCTTGGCTACAGCGAGCGGTGCAGCCGAGCATCTTCGGCAGCGACGTTTCTGCGGAGGTTGTTGGAAACTGAACAGATTTCCTTCTCAAAACAAAAATCTTTGATTCCAGATGATTTTTTGCAATTTTCTGAGAAATTGCACTTCAAAAAAAGGTTGATGCCATTAGAATATTTGTGTAAAATCCAATAAATATTCAAATCTTTTTCCATAATAATGCTACATAAAAATTCTTAACATAATTATGAAGAGATTTTAAATGAAATAAAAGCTAATTCTTATAAAACACAGTATAAAACACTGCTTTCCTGGTTATTTAATATTGCACAAAAATGTTTAAAGACTAATTTTAAACTTGCGATTTGTAAAGACAAACACTGAACAGTATTTATCCTCGTTGCGTACCTGAAGTATGTAAGCGCAGATTGGTGACGTCAAAATCTCCACCTATGGCTAAATTTATAATTTACACCTTTTTAGATCACCCACCACTAATTAAAATATTAAATCGTAACTAAATATATTTTTTCTAGCCAGCTTACTTTTTAAAGGAGATAAAAATCCTAGAGTTACATGACGGCGCTCCAGTTTTTATTAAATGTCTCAAACCGAAAGGATGAAACCATCAATCAAACGTTCTTCTCTGTTTATTATGTACATTTTTTACACAACACAAGCTCCAACAAAGACGAGAGCTGAAATTAAAGTTCAGTTCCGGGTCGAACAACAACAAAAAAAAGAACTGTTCGCGTTGATCGTGTGATTCAAGTATAGTCCATATACTTCCAGGTATATTTCATTCATACTTAAACAGAAGAGTGTAAACTAAATAATTAATTCAAGTGTTGACTTTTAGGTTCCCTCTCTCATAAAGTCCTCCGTTTCTGTTCGTCTGTAACGTTCCTACTGGCGCCGTGGAATCCTCCGTCTCCGATTGGTCCTGAGGAGCAGGCGTCACTTCCTCCGAGGATGATGCTGCTGCTGCTGCAGGTCATCTGGCCCATCTCTGCGAAATGAACTGGACCGCCGTATCAAACAGGCTTCTGAGCAGCTGTGGAGCCTGGATGCAGACGCCCTTCACCAGGGTGAGGGTCAGCGCCACCAGGACGCGCTCCCGGGGGAGATCCTTCAGGCAGCCCTGCCTCATCAGGCGCTCCACCTCCTCCACCAGCAGACTCCTCAGCTTGGGACCAACGGAAAACCAGCGAGTCAGCGGCAAACCGGCGGAATGAGAAGCTACAGGTGTGGCTGCGGGGCTCACCTTAGTGGGGGACTCCGACAGGTTCCTGCTCAGGTTCTCTGCGGCCCGCGCCACCATTTCCAGCTCGAACTGGGCCGCGATCTCCCTCAGCTCCTGAGCAACGGCCCGAACGTTGGCCACTTCCTCCGGGCCTCCTGCGGGGGGCAGATAAGCGCGCATACGTCAGCGGCTTGGCTTCTCCTCAGACCGGAGCCTGATGACGGTTAGACGGTTTCAACAGAATCAGCAGCTGCCTTCTGGACCCTCTGAGGTTTCCTGTGGTATTTCTCCCCAGCGTGACGGCAGCAGACCGTCTTCCCCAGAGTTAGATAAGCGAGGAAAAGGATTTAGTTTCCAGCCCAGTCATCCTAATCTGGCAGCTTTAGCTTCTGATCTACTCGTTAAAGTTGAAAGATGACTTAAAATCAGGAAAATCTGCAATAGTTTCCGAAAATCTTTATTTTTCAATAGATTTGTTTGTTTTATGTTCATTTTTATGAATATTTTTATTTATTTTTGTTGTAACAAGCAGAGAGGAAAATAAAACATGTCTTCCAATTCATTGCATTTTTTAAGAGCTAGAAGTATCGGCATTAATACTCTATCGGCGAGTACTTAGATCCAATTATCGGCATGGTATCGGTTTGATAGTAGCGGTATCGGTTAACTTAATACGAATACATTAGAACAGTTTTGGCCCAATAACAGTAGGAAGACTTTTTTTATTTTTGAATGCATGAAATACATGAACATATGTATTCCAGAAATATTATATACATTTAGTTTGTATTGCATTCACACATTAATTTATTTATTTACATGCATTTATTGCTATGCGTTTACAAATGCATTTTATTTGTCTTCTATTTATTTACAAATTTACTTACATTTTAAGCATTTATTTCCATTTATTTTTGCTAAATTTATAAAAAAAATGCATTTTCCATTTTATTCATTTACATATTTTTCCTCTGTATTTCCAATTTAATTTATTTATTCCCACATTTATTTTCTTCTATATTCTTTTACAAATGCATTTTCTTATTTATGCATTTATTTCCATTTATTTTTCTTTATTTAAAAACGCATTTTCCAATTCATTTGTTTCCATATTTATTTAAAAATGTATTTCCAATTAGATTTTTTATTCCCACATTTATTTTCTTCTATATCTTTTTTCTTACGTATTTATTTTCATGTATTTTGCTATATTTACGAATATATTTTCCATTTTATTTACTTCTATATTTATTTTTCTTCTATATTTACTTACAAAACGTATTTCCTTATTTATTTACAAATGTATTTGCTTAAGTTTTTTTTTTTATTCATGTATTGTCTATTTTGTTCCTCCATAAGAAAACAGAATTTTGCCCAAAGTGTTGTACATCAAATACAACAGGGATGAAAAACATGTCACATAATTAAATCAAAACTTTTAAAACACAAAAGCAACAAAAAATAATAATAAATGATCCATTTACAGTAAAAGCTTTTAAAAATAAAAATGCTTTCAGTAATGATGCAGAATCAGCTGGTCTGGGAGAACCAGGTGGAATATAAAGCTGGATCTGATAAAGAGGCAGCTGATGTGAGTCAGGAGGTGATCTTCTGGTAAACGTGATTTATAAATAAAGTTATTACAAAACTTAAAGGGAACTAGAAACTTCTGGTTTTACTTTCAGTTTGTTTGTTGCTGCAGGTAGAAAAACGAACAACAAATCAGCTGTGATTCACCTGCCCTGTTGCGCCACACCTGAACTCCATAATCAGGTGATCAGAGGGAACTCTGTGCAACCTGGGCGGCTAAATGCTTCCCCCATCTACAGCCCGGCCTGCCCGGGTGTTGTTGCTGTGATTTCCCGGTGTCCTAACCGGGGACAGAGAGAGATACTAACCGGCAAAGTGGAGCTCCGCCAGCGGCAGGATGTCCTCCAGGCCCCCGGAAATGCTTTTCATAGGCAGGTGTCCGTCAGATTCAAGCTCCCCGCTGTCCGCCGTGTCTCCATTGTGGTTGATGTCCCGGTTTGCTATCAGATCTTCCCCTTTGGAGGAAAGCTCCTGGCTGTAGTTCAGGTCTTTAGAGTCGGTTTGGAGGAAGAAGAACGCAACCAGAGCGGCAGTTTGCTCGTCCGCTAGAACCCCCAAGTTATCCATCGGTCATCGGCCAACCTTCAGGCTGCGTGATTGGGTGGAAATAAAAATAAAAAAAAAACCGGGATGATTTCAAGTCGGTTGAGAAAAAAAACCAAACACATTCTGAACACGAATAAGATTAAATGGAGGATAGTTTTAATCAAAAATGGGGTTGAAAAACAAGCTAGCGGGGCGCAGCTAGCTCCGTGCTAACTTAGGTTAGCATCAAAGTTGACTTTAAACTGATAAAATTAAACAAAAACACCAAAAAGTTTCAGACTTACTCATCACGGCCGCTTCTGATCCTGGAAACATGAATACGGAGCCGAAGAGCGGAGTCGGTGGTGCTAACTCCCCGCAGCTTCTGTTAGCTCATCCAGACTCCGGCTTCTTACTGCGGCTACTGCAGCAGCGCTAATGGCGGCGCAGCGTTACCAAACATTACGGTAATTCATTTCACTTTCAAAATAAAAGCATCGACGTTACCCGTCGAATAAAAAGGGTATTTTACCCAAAAATATAAAATTTTTTCGTCTCAACTATTTAAATGCTAAATGATTATTGTACTGAACTCTTAGATTTTTTTTCACCTGTGTAAATAATCTTGTTAAGTTGTTAAAAAAAGATTTATTTTTTTTTTTACAAAAATACCATCTACAAACACAGCTCAAAAAATTAGGATATCTGTAAAACTTAATAAAAAAAATGTAAGTCGTGTTAAACCAGGGAAAACTGTCTTCAATATAATGCTACACCACCCAGATTCCTCAAGCTTTTAATGTGTAATTTCAACACTAGATCAGTTATCAAGTCGACCTTATTCGTTTTTAACATTTATTTTAATATCAATTTTATCCTCCAACAATGCATATTTTTTGTTGTGGGACTAATGAAGGTTAAATCATTTAGGGATGCAACAATACAGCTATTTTCAAACCGATACTTGGATTTTAGTACTTGCCAATACGGAGCACCAATAGATATTTCTACCACACACGCAAAAAAATTGCAATTAATTGGAAGACAGATTTATTTTCTTCCAATTGTTACAAATTATGTTGAAATAGATCTTTAAAAAATGACCAAAAAACAAAAATTGAAAGTGATAAATAAAATGTCTATCAAAAGCACCTTGAATTGCCTTGTGTTGAAAGTTTGCTATACAAATAAAATTGCCTTGAAATTGCAGAGAGTCCACATTTTAAGTATCCGTTAATGGGATCAGTTAACAGATGCCGATACGGTATGTTTGAGCGGTATCGGCTATTATGTACTTAATATCCAATATGGACATCTGTGCACCAATGCGTGTGAAAATGCAACCTTTTAGAATTAAATCGTGGGCAGGTTTCCTTTTTAATAAAAAATATTTGTCCAGATATTTAATTCCTGTTTTGATGGTTATTTTGAAGATTTTTCCAGCTGGGTCGCTTATGGGGATTTATTTTTCAAACTGCAAATCGAGTAAAGACTTAAATAGTAGCTGCTAGTTTTTAAATAGAATTAAAACGTGTTTGTTTCCGATTAGAAAAGTCGGAGGCGTGCTTTTATTTTGATGTGGATGCCGTAATGTTTAGTACTGCAGCGCGGTAAAAAAAAAAAAATTCAAAACAAACATTTACTCGGGTGATGCTTTCACGGGACATAGGAATTCGGCATACTGAAGAGGGATTATTTACACATGTGGCAAAAAAAATAATCTAAGAGTTCAGTACAATAATCATTTAGCATTTAAATAGTTGAGACGAAAAAACTTTATATTTAGGGGTAAAATACCCTAAAGCGGCATGGTGAAAATGGGCCGATTGGAGAAAGTTGTTAAACAAAAAACTCGTAAAATAAAGCAATAAAAATGACAAGTAAAATTAGATATTTTTTGCGTGAGTTGTCAAACATTTCAAATAGATTTAGCTAAAGACTCATTATAACAGATGTCACTGAACAGGACCAACTCCTGAGTTTTCCAGCTGATAGCTCAAACTTCCCAAGTATCAGATTACTCTCACTGGAAATCCCCCTTTTTTTAAAAAGCCACAACAACAAAACGATGCAAATGAAACTAGAATAAAAGTCCAGGAAATAAAAAGAAAGTAAAATGTTTATTTACAACTAAAAGAAATAAAAACAGGTCAAAGATCAGCCAAGTATATTAGACCAATGCACTTACAGGATGTACAGGAATCAAATGAGCCTATTTAAGTTAACTCTAAAAGTTTCAGAGACACAAATTCGTTCCAAAACATGCAGGACTGTACATGTAACTTATGTGTTCACATTTCTCGATGCAAACCGCGTCGGTTTACGTTTAGAGTTTAAGTTCAGGCGTCTGCAGACGGGGATCATCACGCCGATCAGACGCCGTACCCTGGACAACCAAAGCTGACCGATCGAGTGGTTTTCCTGCCCACCAATCTTCTCCCTGTTCTGGGTACCGACCCCACCACCTTGTTGGGGGGTCTCAGTTCACGGGAGAGACCCTGGTTTGGAGAAAAGGCCGCCTGCCGCGCCTCCAGGAGCTCCCTGTGGGGGGAAAAAGCTCATTAAAAAAGCTGATTTAGAACATCTTTGTCAACTAGAAATTGTTCTTTGAGACTTTATATGACAAATTAATCTTAGTTCGAAATAAAAATGACCTGAAATTTGGCCAAATACATCCCATAATCAAGCCCTCAAGTTGACTCATGAATATGAAACGAGCTGCATGCCGATTGGCCGGTTTCCTCCGTTGGCTCTATGATGATAGTGGGCGGAGACATGCAAATTTAACGATGAGTCATCGGAGCTTTGCCCGGACAAATAGTCTTCGTCGGAAGGCAGGTCCAACGAGACGTTTTGGTACGGCACGTTGGAAACACCAATGCAGTTTTTTTTTAGTTCTAGAACACCTTTTAAGAGATTATTAAATTGAAAAACCGCAACTCAAAGCTCATCATGTCATCTTAAATTCATGCATTTAGTATTTTATAAAAGAAAATAAGAGGTGGGGGTTAATTTTTCTAAGCCATATTTGCGTTTAGGTTGTACATTCATTTAGAATATTTGACTATTCAACAACTGAGACTTGCCCAGACTAATCGAGATCAGGCTTTTAATTCTGTGCGGGCGGGTTGGGAATATGATTTATGGACTAATTTTAATCTGCAAAGCACTTCGAGATGCAGCTTTTTATCAATAAAGTTTGATTTGATCCAGAAATGTTAGTTTGAAACAGAAAAAATTTGCACGCTGAATATTAAGCCTCTGAACATCTGAAATAATCCGGTAAAATATACAGATTAATAAAAAACATGATTTAGAGAGGCTAAACAACTTGAATTATTGCTTTTAATTTTTGACTAACTTTATTTTTCTAAGTCATATTGTGTTCAAGTTATATATTCATTTAGAAATTTGAGTTTCAAGCGAAATATAAAGTTTGCAAGCTCAATATTAAGGCTGAACTAAATATTAAGCTTTCTCGTTGTATCTTTAGGTATAAACTGGTGAAATTTATAGATTATTAAACATGACAGAGGCTAAATAACTCAAATTATTGATGTTCAGAGGCTTAATATTCAGCTTGCAAATTTTTTAAGTCATTTGACTTTTGTAAAAGAAATAAACAAAGCAGGTTAATTTTTCTGAGTCATATTTGCGACCAAGTTATATATTCATTCATAAATGTTAGTCTGGAAGATGAATATTAAGCTTTCTAGTTACATTCTGGTAACATTTATAGTTGAATAAACACGGGGAAAACTTGACTTAGGCCAAATAACTAATAATTGGTGTTAATTTTTGAATTTGTACCTTTACAAACACATGCCACAGCGCCCCCTGGTGGCCACTGCGGTCACCACTTGTTATGCCTATAGCAGGGATGTCCAAAGTGCAGCCTGGGGGCCATTTACGGCCCTTGGACTGATTTTGCACGGCCCTTGACCACCATTTAAGATCGGTACATTCTGCAGTTTGCACCACAACATGAAATGATTGATGCAGATTTTTTCTAAGGGCATCATAAAGGGATTATGAAACGATCCATGGCCATCTTTGGATGCTCATCTTTTTGCTTTCTTTTTAATTTCATTGCGTAAACAACGCAAAAGCAGATTTCACAGAAAGAGTGATCTAAACCCAGCTCATTTTTGCTGAGAAAAAAAAAAAAATTTTGACCTCTGAAGTACTTGAAAATGATTCCTTTTAAAAAGCGGCAAACCTTAAAAGCCCCGTGTTTTAATTTTCAAATCTTTTACAAATCTCTTTTCTACAAGAATTCCCTCTTATGTGTTTCATTAGAATATTACATGTTTAATTTGTTGTTAAGCAGGTAAAAATGTTAAAGAGAATCTTATTTTTGTGGCCCATGGGAACTTTCGACCTAATGATTTTGGCCCTTGTAGCAGAACGTTTAGACACCTCCTCACTTTTCAAGCATGGCCGTCCTGAACTTCTCCACGTTGAGCTCCCTACGCAGCTGAGTGGCCAGCCTCTCGGGCCTCCTCTCCCTCAACACGCCGTGCTTGCAGAGCTCCTTGGCCGACGGCCGCTTCACGGGGTCTGGATCCAGCAGCGACTGAAAAGGACGAGTTCATGGAAACATCAGGGAAGCGGAGGTGCTCAGAGTTGATTATTTTGATGATAATTTTAAAAAAGCTAAATGGAAAAAAAAAAAGGTATAGTTTGTAATTTTTTTATTACTTTAAATATATTAAGAAATTTATAAGAATTTAAAATACAATTAGTTACAATTTAAAGAAAGTTGCCTTCTTACTCAGTGTCACTATTCTCCAAATCCTCGATTAGTCATTTTTTAGACTAGTCTACATTATTGGTTTTATTCATAAAAAGATAAAAGACAAAAAGAGATAAAAATTTTTTATTATTCTTGTGTAATGTATCACATTAGGCATTAATGGTCAAATTGAAATAATTTATTCACAATAAAAATGTATTGTTTAAATAAATGTTTAGTAACAGACTCGCTGCCATCTAGTGACTCTTTACAATTACTGCAGAACGACTGACGCAATGTTCCAGATATCTCACAGGACAAAGCAAAATGCAGCTAACAGCTTGTTTGCAATGCGAATGTGGACTCAACTCGCCCGGAACTCAAATTCTCCTTCTTTGTGATTTGAGAGAGGAAGAAGCGGCTTTAGCTCCGCTCCCGCTGCTTCATCTGTCCTAGCCGTGGTCGAGCTGTAGCTTAGCCATTAGCTACTTGCTAGCGTTAGCTAATATGCTCTGTAGACGTGCGCTCTGATCCCGGGGGATGTGATACAGGTAGTTAAATGTCACCAGGTGTGAGTTGTAGGAGAACTGGTGAGAGTAACTTCTTAAGGAAAAATGCAATGTGTGGTTCCTTGTGATGAGACGGTCGTCTGCCAACTGCTGCTACGGAGTCCCAGGTGGGACGCAAAGTATTTAAACATGACAGGAGGCGATCGCGATATTCTTTTGGATTCCGATGTGCAAGGTCGTAACGTAATTTCGATCGATTTCGATACAAAGTAGAGATAGTGACTCCCCAGTAGTTACTACACCAAATTTTCACTAACTACAATTTTTTAAAATAATCTACACTGAAACAAAACAAAATCAAATGGAGTAACTTCATACATTTTTACATCTCTATTCTGTCTTCACTGTCAGCATTTATGGGGGCCCCCCGGATGGGTCTGGTGGGGTTCTAAGCCACCGCCTAGTTCGCTTCTGCCTTGGTCCGGCCCTGTCTGGATTCATACCTGAAGCAGACCCCTGAAGGGAGGAGAGAGCTCTTGTGGCACCTGAGGGAGGTGGCCTTCTCTGAGGCGGTGCCACTGGTCTCCATTAGGGGGCAGGGGGGGGGCGCCGGCGGCCAGCAGCACCGTCAGGCCCAGAGCAAATATGTCCGCCTTGGGGAGGTGGCTGTAATTCTGTGGAGGAATAACACGGTAGCTCAGTGATCCAAAGCGCTTCGGACCCGTTTGATCACAGCAAAGCGCAGAGAACATTTCCACCTCATGTAAAACCTCTCTGGCCAGAAAACGGCTGTCCCCCTCCTCGACCTGGGGGCTCCGCACCGATGTCACATGACCCAGGTCACCTGCAGAAAAACGAGGTTGGACGATAAAAAGGAGGAGGAGCAATGCAAGCAACCAAACATCGTTAGATACCGATTTTGTAGAGGAGCCCGGCGGAGGAGTGTTCCTCCTCTTCCCCGTCGCTGTCTCTTCCAGACCCCGGGGCGCCGCTGGCATGCTGGCAGATGAATATGTTGCCTGGACAGAGAGGGGAGCGGCGGCTTTACAGAGCAGGACGGACGGTGGGACGGACGCTTGTCCCCCCCCTCCCCTCCACAAAGCGAGAAGCGGTGACAGAGCAGAACATACTTGGTTTGATGTCCAGGTGGACCAGACCCGAGCTGTGGATGAACTTCAGACCCATGGACACCTGTAAAAGCAGATCCTTAAGCTCCGCCTCCGTCAGAAGGTGCGCCCCCCTCTTCACGATGGCGTCACTCAGGCTTCCACCTTGGGTGATCGGAAAAATTAGAAAAATCACAAAAATTTTCATTTATTACAGTGGAAGGTGGGTACTAACTAGTTACATCTACTTTTTGGCTGTAGTTTCACTACATCATACTTTTAGTTAAGTATTGCACGGACCTAGAGTTTATGTTGAACTGAGACCTTCATCGTTTTAATACTGAGACTGCTGTTACATTCTGAGGTCAGGTGGGGGCGCCATACCCTGGTCTAACCTACCACAAGTATTGCTTTACTTTGAAAAATACTGATTTGGAAAAAATAAATTCCTTCTGCCTAAATGTGTTATTTTGTTATAATGCCACGCATTTCCATTTATTTTTGTCTTTAACATTTTTTAAAATATAAAGTGTTATGATCTCAATACTCGAGTAGCCTTTTTAACAAATCCTTTTACTTCAGTAATTATTTGGATTACAACTTACTTATTCTACCGACCTCTGATTACTCTAGGAACATGGAGAAGCAGCTTTCGGTTTCTATGCTCCTTTTTATCTGGAACAAACTTCCTGATGACTGCAGAGCTGCTTTAAATCACACCTGAACACTCATCTGTTTAGAGCTGCCCGATTTCCATGTTCTATGCTTAGCTGCTGTTTTTACTTTTCATTATTTGGTAAATGGTAAATTATTTAACGCTGCCTTTCAACTTTCGCTAATGTGTTTTTGAATGCCCTTTGTGAGTTTGTTTTTCATGCTTTTATCATACGTCTGGTTTCTTTACCACCAAATCACGTAAAGAACCTTGAATTAACTTCTTGTCGAAAGTAGAGATGCAGCGATATCACTTTTTTTAAACGGATACTTAGATCTGAGTACTTCGTGATACAGAGTACCAATGCCGATACTTCTACCACCAAAAAAAATAAAAGAAATGCAATGAATTAAAAAGACATTTTGATTTCTTCTCTGCTTGTTACAACAGTTGATGGTGAATTAGACAAAAATAACATTTTTTTTTAAATGAAACATTTTCTGTGAAGTTACTGCAGAGTTTCCAAAGTATCGGTTTGTGGTATTGGTTAACTTTAATGAAACCGATACAGTACATAAGAACCGTATTGGTGCATCCTCATTTCAAAGTGTGCTATAAAAATAAAAATTCCTTGCCTTTTAAGAAGAACACATGATCTATGATTTACATTTGATGCAATTACTACTACGTTTCCTAAAAAATTTTTTTTTAAAAATACTCAAAATCTCTTGAAATTGTACGTTTTAAACTCAAGACTTGGTCCCCACGTCTGGTTTCTGCACACACTTCTTTAAAATCCATTAAAATGTTTATAGGCTATATATAATTTGATGTGCACTTTCTTTTGGGATGTGACGGTAAAACTCACCGTCACAGTATTCATTCTGAATCAGCATGTGGTCATCCTCTGCCCACGCTGAATAATAGCGAACCACATGTGGGTGGTGCCCAAGAACGGCGTGTGCATACACTTCCTTTAAGGCCAGCTGCCTGAGCAGAAACAAAGAAAGCATCATGCACAGAACGGTTGGAAAGATAACCACCGATCTGGCTGAGATGACGGAGACGCCGACTTACTCGTTGGCAGAGCCAGCCAGGGGACGCCGTGAGCGTTTTATGGCGTACAGACAGCCGTCCAGCCGATTCACGCACTTATAAACTGCCCCAAACTCGCCCACGCCGATGCGCTCCAGCTCCAGGAACTCGCTCTCGTAGCGCGACAACATGAAGGCTTGGACCGCTCGTCTCTGTCAGACAGAGGCCACAGTGGTGAAACCAGGAAAAACAATAAATAAAACCAGGAACGTTTCTAAAAAAGGAGCAGAGCGTCAAGCAAAAGAAATCCTGGATTCTCTCCCATCTCAACCAAATATGGTGATACTTCCACCCTAAAAAAAAAAAAAATTCATAAAAGTGTCTGACAGCATGGAGTTTATTTTCCTCAAGCTGGAGGAAACTCCTTAGAGAAATCCCGGAAACAGAACTGGCAGCGTGTCATTTTGGACAAAAAGAGACGAGGCGGCAGCTGAAGACGACAGAGCAGGATGATGAAGGTTTATCGGAGGGATCTGATAGGCAGGATTGGTTCAGTCGTAGGCACAGATAAAAATAGTTGTACCTTTGGTGGGAGAAAGGCTTCATCGTCCTCTTCGGATGACGTGAGGCTGTGTTTCAACCTGAAGGAAGGATTTTACAACTTTTTAGTGATCTGAACTGAACCGAGAGTCCAGCTGGTTTAAAGGAAGACATTTTTTAAACTGAATTATTTTTATTGAAAAATCCCAATTTTTTCAACAGATGATCCAGAAAACACTGCAGTCAGAGAGCTGGAACGAACAAAGCTGCTGAAACACTGATTTCCTTTAAATTTAGGTAAAAATCCATCAATTTGGATTTTTTTCTGGTTTTATTTGATCCCCTAATCACGTAAAAGCCCAATGAAATGCCTTGTTGCTGAAAGCGTGCTATAAAGATAAAGATCTTCCGCCTTATAACTCTACATCCCCAGTCACAGGCCTCCAGAAGCTGCAGTTTTCCGTTTTAAAGCTCAAGTTCTGCAGAATCAGCACCCAATAAAGGTCTGAAATTAAGCCTCTTCTATATGCATGTTTCTACAACTGTTTTCAAGTTGAACCGTCGCCGTTTCTGTCTCTTGAAGCCAGTTGAAGGGTCTAACTTCTGAAGGATGTCCTGTAAATGGAGCTGATGGAAAGTACCTGTGTCTGCAATCGTGGGCATCGTCGTCGTCACTCCTCCACTGCTGCTCGCTCTTCCTGCGAACCGTTTCGGGGGTGAAGGGATTCACGTTGACCGAAGGAGCCTGGATGAGGTTGGAGGTAGAGGAGGCGAACCGCAGGCTCCTCTGGCGGTGACTTATCTTAACGTTGGAGAAAGGCTGGCTGGATTTGGAGAGCAAACTCTGCAAGGAGAATGGGGGGGAAACGGCGGATTAATCAGAAGGAGCCACACAGGGAACAATCCCGCTGGGTGGTTGTTTGCCTTGGGTGTGCTGGGGGTGTCACACAGTCTCAGCTTCCTCCAGGAAGCATAAGGAATGGGGCTGATGCACTGGAGAGGCGAGGAGGATGCGTTGCTTCTGCTGCGGTGGCGTTGCACCCGGGGCGTCCTGCAGACGGCGGTGCAGTCGTCTGAGGTGGTGTCGCTGCTGTTCCCCTCCTCTCCACAGCTGGAGAAGTCCAGCTGCTGGCTGATCTCATTAAACAGGCCTGGAGCCTGAGTCCTTGGAAGGTTTTCCTCCTTCATTCTTGGGCCACAACCTTCAGAACAAACAAAAAAGCCCATCTTAATCCTGCTGCATTTTCAGTTATTGCAATTATTAAAAAGAATGGGATGGAAAAATCAAACGTGCAGGCTTCAATGCAGGCCTGTTCGTTTTTATCAACAACCCAAAATCGGTCAGTAAAGTTCACCAACATGATAATCAGTTTTATCCAACTAAAAATGTAACGCTGTTGAGATAATTATAATTTTAAAAAAAACTCCACGGATTTATGCAGAAAAAAACATGACTAAAAGTCATGTTTACTTACAAGCAACACGCCCTGCGGAACACCACCACAAACACGCTCACATTTAGCGCCACCTACGCAAAACACTTCCTGTTTAAATAAACGAACGCACCGGATCAACGCAGCTAGCGCTCTGATTGGTTCTTCCTTCCTCTTCCTGCTTATTGGGACATTAGTGAGCACGAAAAGTGTTATAAATGTATCTAAAATAATACTTTCATTCATTTCCGTATTGTTATTAATCACTTTTTAATGAATGTAATAGTTTTGGTTGTTGCTCCTATTATGTTTACTCACTTACTCGCAACCTTTTTTTAAATATAAATTGGGTTAAATATTATTTCTTGTCCACCCAATACGTTTCTTTTTGATAGGAAACGAGGCACATCTCTCAAAAATAAAATGTTTCGTTAATTTAATAATAAAAAACGGGAAGTCCAAACCTACCTACACGATTCTAATAACCAATAAAATACATTTTTACTGACGTTACAGCTGTCAAACTCTTCTTATGTTATGTCGGAGGGTTTTTTGACTGTCGCCTTAATCTGTACCCCTTTCGTTTATTTCTCTAACTCCATCACAAAGAGAAAAACACATTAAGTAGATTATGTTCTGTGTTTCTTTTGTTTTTACACAGATTACATTGTGCACCTTGTTTTTGCCTACTGCTGCCTTCATCGGGGATTCCACAGGTGTAAATGTAAACTACGCGCTTTTCTGTCATTTCTATTTAATTTTTCTTTAAAGAGTTGAAGCCACATTAACACTGTAGACCGAAACTGTCAGCAAAAAACAAGGTTTTAATGTTTTCTGTATAAATAAAAGGAACAGAGGAAATAGCATGGGAAGCAGAATGAATCTACCAAAGATGATTATGTAGATTAATTAGTTTTTTTTCATGCTGCTAATTCTGTTGATTTCCGACTTCCAGCTAAGATTTGAGTGTTGAATATTACATCAGACCTATTTTAAAAAACAAACATTTTAATATCTTATTTTTGAAAGGTGCGCAGATTATAAACTAACATTTTAAAAGATTTTAGGCTATTTTATCCAACTGCTTTCTGTTCGAAACGCTTCACGATGTTAAATAAACAGAAATTAGGTCAAGGTATGAAATAGTAATGCAGACACGTGGGCGGAAGTCAGTTGCGTCATCACAACAGTAAAAGCAGCCCGTCCGTGGATGTGACACGCTTACGAATCCACGGAAAACAAGCTCGACAGCTGCAGGAGAGCATGCTCCGGGTCCGGGTCCGGTTCTGGGTCTGAGTCCGCTCCGCTACACCGCCCGGATCTTCCCGGCCGCTCCCCGCCGCGGCACCATGGTGGAGCAGTCCGACCGAGCCCCGCTGCTGGACTGGGAGGAACCGAACCAGGCGGCCCGGCCGCAGCCGGAGGACGGCGGCGCCCGTTCCGCGTCCGGTACCGGCGGCACCATCACCACCGTCCCCACCGCCGTCACCTACAGCCCAACACGGAACAGAACAGCTGTTGTTGTCAGCAGGGAGAAGCCGGAGCGCGTCGGCGCCGCCGCGGGTCGTAGCCTCCCGTTCCCCGGGTTCCCAGCGAGGGATCGGTGGGAGGAGAAGGACCAGATCGTGGCTGTTTTTGTGGTGACTTTTGATACGAGATCAGGTGAGCCAGTAAAAGAGCCGATTCCTCTGCGGGGCCGCAGATCGTCATAGTTGAACTCTGTGATTCCCAGGGCCTTTATGCGATAAAACGAACAAAAAAACATTTTTATTTTATCCGGGATCCTTAAAGCTGCTTGCCCGCGGGTCAGTGACCTCTTCAAAGCAAAACGAGTCGTTTTCATAACTTCTACTAGGGAAAATTAGTTTAGATTTTTTAAGATGAAAGAGCAGCGGTTGTGTTTAAATATGTTATTTCTTCGATATCATATTAATTCTTTAAAGAAAAAGAAATCAATCACAGAAGGAACGTGGTTTGCTACTTATTGACAAAAAAAGTTTGCTAGAAAAACCATCTTTGCTACTTTCATCTGTTGCTGACGTCTCGAGAGTCAAAATGAAGGCGACTGGATTTTTCTTCTTGTCTTGAAAATGTTCCGGATGAGAGACGAAACGTCTTCAATAGGGATGCACCGATCCACTTTTTCCCGTTTTCGATACCGATACAGATATCTGAGGTTCATAATCTGCCGATACGGATCCAAACGGTGATGAATTACATAAACCGTGTGCTGGGGAGAAAAAGGGTAGGATACAGCTTTTTGGAATTGGATCTGAAAACTTGCCGATACAGAGTACCAATGCCGATACTTCTACCATACACACAAAAAAAATGCAATGAATTTAAAGATGGGTTTTATTTTCTTCTCTGCTTGTTACAAGAAAATGAAGGCGAATTAGGGAAAAATACAATTTTAATAAAAAAAATTGACTGCAAAAGTAATATTTCAAATCAAAAATAAAAATTTTCAGTGAAATTATTGCAATTTCCACTTTTTAAATATTGGTTCATGGTAATCTGTTAGCTTTAACCGATGACGATACGAATACATAACCGCATCGGGTATCGGGGCCAATACCGTTCTGATGTACTGCATACGATTATCAAAATGTGTAAAGTCTGCAATAATTTCGCACAAAAAATATTTTTTCGTTTTGTGGTTTTATATATTTATATATATATATATATATATATATATATATGAATTAATTAATTTTGTGTTGTAGAAGTATTGGTATTCGTTATCGACAAGTACTGAGATCCAAGTATTGGTATCGTACCGGTTTGGACATTTTTTTTTTTTTACTCGTTGCATTCCTAGTTTTCAAGACAATAAGAAAAGTCCAGTTGCCTTCATTTTAACTCACAAAACTGTCATGTGGATGTGTTCAATTTGGTCTGTCTATATAAAACGATTTAACAAAACATTTCATCTTAAGGCATTTCACAAGAAAAGTCATTTCAGTTAAATCGTGCAAACATTGCTATCAGTCAAAACGTTTTCCACCCAAGGAATCCAAGCAGATTGTATCGAGTCGTTCACTGGCAGCATTCAGCTCTCCTGGATCAACATGCAGTGGCGGTAAACACTCGCCTGCGCTGTGGCGTTGACTTTACACCAATCCCTCATACTGAGCAAGCTTGTAGCGACTGTGGAGAGGAAAACCTCCCCCTTAACAGAAAGAAACCTCCATCAGAACCCGGATCAGTACGAGCGGTCATCTGCCACGACCGTCTGGGGGTCTGAGAAGACAGAGAAGAGACACAGAAAGAACAAAAGAACGGACTTTATATATGTTAAAGAAAGTAAAAAGTTGACAACAGGACATGGAGGATGTTCGGTCACTGGGAGCATCATCTGAATTTATGTTCCCCATCCAGCAGGGGGCGCTGTAGCTGAGGAAGATACCAGACCGGGTGGAGCTTCTATGGAGAGAAAAACACAGAGAGAAAACAAAGTTAACAGCCGAAATAACAGCGGAAAATATATCTGGAGAGTAGTAGAAGAGAGAAGAAAAGTGGTCAGTCTGTCCTCCAAAAAGTCTAAGCCTACAGCAGCATAACTGCAGAGATAGCTCAGGATAACCTAAGCCACTCTAACTATAAGCTTTATCAAAAAGGAAGGTTTTAAGCCTAGTCTTAAAAACAGAGTATCTGCAGAGTATCTGCCTCATGGACTAAAACTGGGAGCTGGTTCCACAGGAGAGGAGCCTTTCACTTAATTTAGGAAGCTTACTTGATTCTAGTCTAAAATTTCTCAAATTACGTGAAATAATCTCCCAATGAAATTAGACAATGTGCAAAAATAAGACATATATATATATATATATATATATATATATACTCAAATCAAGCAAAATAATCACACACCTTCTGCTCTTGCTTAGTATATAAGTCTCAAAACGAGATCAAAAAATACTTTTTTGTTAAATACAAGATTATTTAGCTTGGTTAGATGGACACTTTTTTTTGCAGTGCCTTAAATTAGGTGCATTTTTCTTTAGCACACTTTTTGTTTTTTAAGCGGTGCATTGAGCGGCCGGTGCACACATTCGGTTCAATCATCTCTAGTAGCTTTCATAAAACATTACAGATTTGTTTTAAATCTTACAAAAATGTCATTTTATTGGAAACAGAACACCGGAACATTCGGGTTAAATCTGTGTCAGACTTTTGTCTGAGCTCTTGAACTCTTGAACTTATGAGGAACGTCCAGAATTAGAGGAAGTGTCCCGGATGAAAGTGGAGGAAGAAAGGGAAGTGACATCATTGTGTGTGTGTGTGTGTGAATGGCAGGGAATATGGTGGAATGGTGCCTGCCTCGTGACGTCAACCTGGACGGAGTGGAGTTCAAGTCGATGGCCAGCGGCTCCCATCGGGTCACCAGTGACTTCATGTAGGTCCTGATCCGGCCGGTCTGATCCGTGCCCCTCAGTCCGAATATCATTCCTGTATTCATGTTTTGTTTCTGCTCAGATATTTTCGTAAAGGGAAATACTTTGGGCTGGCCTGCTTCGCGAACATGCCCGTGGAGAGTGAGCTGGAGCGCGGCGCGAGGATGAAGTCCGTGGGGATCCTGTCTCCTTCCTACACTCTGCTCTACCGCTACATGCACTTCTTGGAGAACCAAGTCAGGTGAGGCATGCTGTGGTTGTTGTTTGCCAGCACGTCGGCATTCCTGATTTCTCCAAACTTCTTTTGTGCGAAATGTTCTCATGAATTAAGCATGAACCCGGAGCCTCAGCTAGTTTCTTTTTCTGTCACGAGAACCCATTGACACGCAGTTTTCCTCCAGAGTCTGGAGACAAAGCTTGAGGAAACCTTGACAGCATCTTTTCTTCTCTGTTCTATAACACCGCTCTTCCTCTTCAGCACTTTCACAATAACCTGACTCTCTCCATGGAGAAATATAAAACGGCTACAAGGATTCAGCTTCCTGCCCAGCGCTCTAGGCAACCAGACGCTTAAACAATGCATCAGATTAGTTTGCAGTGGTTGAATGTTTATATTTATAACCAAACAGGCCTTGAGTTGTTTTATGCAATATTCCTGACGGGTCAGAGTGAAATAATTTCAGTTATAAATGCGGCGTACTCTGGACTCCCTGAGCTAAATGTTAACTGGCCTACTAAGCTAGATATATGGGACACTGACGTAAAAAACAAATAGAGATGCAAATTTACAGCAGGCAGGTGTAAAACAATAAGAGAGAAACTGATACAGAAGTATAAAAGCCAAACAACCAGATATGGAAACGTTGCCTTGCAAACCAGCTTCATACCCCGTGGTGGGTAGAGTACCCAGAGACTGTACTAGGGTAAGAGTAGCACTACTTCAAAAATATTTTTACTCAAGTAACAGTAAAAAGCCATCATACAGGAAATGACTCGAGGGTAAAAAAGTACTTTCTAAAAAGGCTACTTAAGGGGAAAGTTTTTTTTTTTTTTTCAACCTCATTTTGAGCAAATATTATGTTCATTTACTCACACAGACTAGTTTGGAGCCACTTGGAGTCCTTCAGGAGGAGTTTATATCCAGCCGCGACCAGCGTATATCCATATAATGGGAGTCAATCAGAGCAGGAGATTTGCCGCCTATAATAAGTCATTATCTGCCCCAAAACTCCTTCATTTAACCATGTTTTTGTTATGAATAGTCAGAGATATTCCTCTGTGAGTTTGGAACGTCTCAGAGGTGCTAAGCTATCAGCTTCTGGGTGTTTTTCAGGCTTTTAATGCAACCAATTCCAACTTACACTAACCGTCTTCCATAACAGCTGTAGTCTGTGTAGGTTGTAGAAATGGAGACTGTAGAAGCTGAACTCAGTCCTATTGGTCATTCTGTATGGAAACACCCAAACGTGAATGATTGTAGCACCCTTTTCTATTCGATCTGATCGAGCTGAGAGACGTTTTATTGTATTCGGTTAGATATCAAACCATTTTTTCCTTCATATCCAACAGGAACATCTCCACTGTCGAGACCGCATTTACTGCCAGTTCAGTATTAACTTATTTCATTTGTTCAAAGAAGTTAAGGATTTCCACAAAAGTTTATATCAGCAAATAAAATTATTCGCCACCCAGCTGGAGGGAATTAAGCAGAGAAACCACTAATTTGCATTAACTGACCTTTTTTTTTTTTTTTTAGAGTCTGTTCATCATGAATACTTTTTTATTGCCCCAACTATGTTTCACCTCGATCTGCGTCACTGAAATTCCTTTTTTCTCTTTCTTGGCCATTATTTTAAGGAAGAACATGAGGACCTGACGCATTTGAAAGATGATGTGGTGTTACCAAATGTGCTCAATCGAGGCCGTTTCTGTATGCAAATGATTATGAACGGCTAAGAGGACCTGGGTGCGCACAAGTGGGATTTATCATCACATGATTGCGGAGGAGCGTGCGTACGAGTGGCCACCGCATATTTCATGAATCACACTTTTGACTGTTCGTACAAACATTCTACATTTAATTTGTAGGATTAAATATAGGACAGTAAATGAAAGCTCTGGTCTTAAAATGGAAACGCTTCACGCACCCCGGGCTATATTACAGACTTGCTGACTACGTCTAACCCTGTAAGATATTCGAGGTGTGATTATTCCCTATTGTAGACTCTCAGCAAAGTGTGATCGAGCTTCTTCTGGGGCAGCTCCAACACTCTGGAACTTCCTGCCCCTATCCCTTAGAAATGTGGACTCTGTTAGCTAAGGACCTATGTGATACCTTGATCTTATTGTAAAGCACTCTGTGACCACTGTCTTAAAAAGTGCTACATGAACAACATTTTTCTTACTTACTTTTTGGGGTTTAGGACTCTCGTCTCTCAAACACCTGTATGTTCTTCCTTGAGGGCGATATCTTAAACATGTAGAACCAGAAGGACAGCCGTGCCAGTCAGCTTGTTCTGGTTCTGGACTTGGGTCTCATCACGTTGCTCGTTGTCTAATGTTTGCCTCGTAGAAACCAGCTGCACTGTCCAGGCCAGTACTCTCCTCTGGAGGCCTTCTACGAGGATAAGAAGGCGGTTCTGCCCCCGACCGGGAACGGTTTGGTCACGTCCTGCCCGACCTGGACCGTTGCCTCCATAAACCGCTGCATGCACCCAGAGATGAAGGTGTGGAAACACCACAACTATGGGGCGCCAAGTGTAACATTTTCGTTATTTAGCAGAAATGCACTTTTTTTTGAACATTTAGCTTCATTGTTCCACATTTAGCACACTTTCATACATTTAGGAAGAAAATGTTTCTAAAATTCAACATTTACCAGCATTTTTACATTTTAAAAATCTAAATTCTAAATATTATTTCGAAATGTAACATGTTAAATCTAAATCTAAATGTTAAATCTAAATGTTAAATCTAAATGTTAAATTTAACATTTAGATTTAACATTTAGATTTAACATTTAGATTTAGATTTAACATTTAGATTTAACATTTAGAATTAAGAATTTAACATTTAGATTTAACATTTAGATTTAACATTTAGATTAACATTTAGATTTAGATTTAACATTTAGATTTAACATTTAGATTTAGATTTAACATTTAGATTTAACATTTAGATTTATATTTAACATTTAGATTTAACATTTAGATTTAGATTTAACATTTAGATTTAACATTTAGATTTAACATTTAGATTTACATTAGATTTAACATTTAGATTTAACATTTAGAAAAAATTAGATTTTAACATTTAGATTTAACATTTAGATTTAACATTTAGATTTAACATTTAGATTTAAGATTTAGATTTAACATTTAGATTTAACATTTAGATTTAACATTTAGATTTAACATTTAGATTTAGATTTAACATTTAGATTTAACATTTAGATTTAACATTTAGATTTAACATTTAGATTTAACACGTTACATTTCAAAATAAAATTTAGAATTTAGATTTTTAAAATGTAAATATGCTGGTAAATGTTGAATTTTAGAAACATTTTCTTCCTAAATGTATGAAAGTGTGCTAAATGTGGAAAAATGAAGCTAAATGTTCAAAAAAAGTGCATTTCTACTAAATGACGAAAATTTTACACTTGGCGCCCCAAACACAAAACGCTCATTTTACTGGACAAGCTGCTGCTCGATGCATGACACGGTAAAAAAACCAATGAAAATAACCCGTCCTCTGCAGATCACACACCCGGCCGGCTGCATGTCCCAGTTCATCCAGTTTTTCGGGGAGCAGATCATGGTGCTGTGGAAGTTTGTCCTACTTCGGAAGCGCCTCCTCATCTTCTCTCCTCCACCCATAGGTGTGGTCTGCTACAGGGGTGAGCACCAGAATCCTCCACAGTCTCTGAGGCCTTTCATGGCTGTTTGTGGCCAGAATGTAAACCCACTTCACTTTTCTTTTTTACTTCTTAGTTGTTATTTTCTAATTATAATATACAACAATTATATTCTGTACTTTAGAAATTACCATAGAAAAACAATCATTTTTAGATAATTATTAGAGTGTTTGGTGGAACCGGTGAGGGTACATCAGATTTTTATAACTTTTCCAGCTTAACGTTCTGCATAAGTAACCAGTGATGAAAACTGCCGTTTAAATAAAATGAAGCCCCTAGTAGGTCTGGGCAATATGGGTTACTAAATTAAATCTGACTTTTTTTTATTACTAAATCTGATTTTACATCTTATTTATCTACTTTATTTTAATGATCCCGTCCTGCAGCTGACTTTAATTTAAAGACGAACTAAAAACAACATGTAAAATATTCTAATATTAGTATGGAGGACCATCCATGGCAAAATGGATCACTAAATAAACATGGATATAATTAAATAAGAACAGAAATAATTAGTAAATAACTACATATAGAAAAATAAAATAAATGTGGGAATAAAAAAATAAATAAAATACATTGGTAAAAAAATATAGCAATAAATAAATATGTGGGAATGTATAAAAATGTTATGTAAATGTTATTTATTTGCAATTTTATTTGTTTTCAAATGTATTTTTTCCACAATTGTTTATTTCCACATTTATTTATTGCTATGTTCATATCCACATTTGCTTTTTATGTTATGGGAAAAATAGTCTAGTGATTAGTAATTATTAGTAACTAAAAAAGAAATAAAAAATACTCTTGAGAATATAGCACTCAGAAGCGCTCCCCTCATTAAAATACACTTTTGGATTTAAATAAATGTGGGAATGAATAAAAAATAAATAAATAAAAAAACTAAATGTGGAGATACATAAATATGGAAATAAATAAACGTGTAATTCAATATTTTATTATAAATTGTCTATTTTGGTCCTCCAAATAAGCTTTCCATGATATGGGAACAAATCAAAGATATTCTGCTGATTTTTTTTTTCTTCTTTTCTAATGACCCTTAAAACTGAATTCAAACAGGAAGGAGAGAAGAGTGTAGGAAAATTAGCAAACCTTTTTTGGGATAAACTCTCTAATTTGCAATTATTAATAATGCAATTATTGATCAGACCAAATTTTCTAGATAGTTCAAAGCTAGTCCTCGATGAGATAAACATTCATAAAGGGTGGTTGAGAAAGATGATTGTGTTTTATTGGGGTGTGGATGGAAATACTCTGAATACCCAGAAATCATTTGAGCTAGTCACGATGTGTAGTCATTGAGTTAGAATTAGATCTAGCTTAATATTAACTAGTGATGGTAAAGCAGGCAGTGAATGCAGGCGGCTTGTTACCTTTTCAGTCTGCAGTCATGCGGGGATCTAATCTTTCCAACATTTGCAGCCCAATAATCGATTCGGAAGTGAAAGCCAGGTACATTACAGTCTTATGTGAGCTGATTTCTTATTCCTCATTAAGGAGGAAATCATTTAATTAAATACTTTTTTAAAGGATAATGTAAACCCATTTAATTTCTGATGCGTTTTCTCTATTCACGATTAAACAGTCAGTTTTTGAATACAAAAACGTAGCTCTTCTGCCCTGAATCTGCGTCGCTATGTCCTTGGAGATGTTTTCTTGACTGTTTTCTTCTGTTCCCTCAGTGTATTGCTGTTGCTGCCTAGCTAATGTTTCCATCCCTGGAATCGGCGTTTCTGTGCCTGAATTACGGCCGTTTTTCTACGTCAACGTTGCTGACATCGGCGCCCTGGAAACGGAGCTCTCGTACGTCGCTTGTAAGTTTCTGCGCCGCACGTAAATTACATTTTTTTAAAAATCTGCTTTAGTGTAGATGTGAGCAGGTTGTTGTGCTTCTTAAGGCACCACAGAGAAGATCTTTGAGGACAAGAAGGAGCTGTATGATGTCTACATTGATAACCAGAACGTGAAGACGCACAGAAGCCATCTGCAGCCGCTGCTCAGGCTCAATGCAGCAGATAAGGAGAAATACAGGAAGTTAAGCGAGCAGAGGTATGCTCTTACTTTCCTTATTCCATCCGAATGTCTAATCGCTTACTTTCTCCTAGTTTTAAAAGGTGATTCGATTGCAGGTAAAACCACAAGGGAACCTTTTTTCACTGAAATAAAACCTGCTTAGCGACTAGTTGTACTTTAGGCTGGAATGCCTTCAGGGAGGAGCTAATGGTGCGTTCCAGTTCTCCTCAGAAGTCGGAATTTCGGACCTGGAAATGAAATAATGAGCTTGTTTGTGTTCCAGCTGACCAACATGGACGCCACCAGCAAAGCTGCTTGCGTTGTTTCTCTGTCTGAGTACAAAGAACTTATGACAGAGTATTCTCTGCACTCGCAGTCCCTCCAGGGGAAACGCAGACAGAAAATATCGTATTTCACCACCACTTGGTGTTACTTGCATAGTAAAGAGAATGGGGGGGGGGGGAATAAGACGACAAATTCCTCCTGGTAGCACTGGAGGATGCAGCCATCTTTATAGTTGGAATATTGCAGTTCTCTGAAACTTACAAGCTCGATGCTCAGAAATACGCGTTCATTGCGACATTTCTGGCTAATTCATCTTGGAAAAATTGAGTTCAGAGGAAAACTTCAACGCACCGTTCTTGTCTCAATGAACCATTGGTCTGAAGAATATTTTTTTTATAAAGTTTTAATAGTAATTTTCATTGTAATTTTTATGTATGTTTATTTTGGTATTAAATCTCTATATATGCCAAAATAGATGGATGGATACATTTTTGGATGGATGAATTGTTGGATTGATTGATTGATTATTGGATGGATGATGGATGGATGAATTATTGGATGGATGGATTGATTTGATGGTTGGATGGATTAATTTTTAGTTGGATGAATAAATTATTGGATGGATGATGGATGGATGGATGGATTAATTATTGGATGGATGGATGAATTATTGGATGGATGGATGAATTATTGGATGGGTTGATTGATTATTTGATGGATGGATGAATAAATTAATTGATGGATGGATGAAAAAATTCTTGGATGGATTGATTGATTATTTGATGATAAATGGATGGATGGATGGATTAATTATTGGATGGATGGATGAATTATTGGATGGGTTGATTGAGTATTTGATGGATGGATGAAAAAATTCTTGGATGGATTGATTGATTATTTGATGATAAATGGACGGATGGATGAAAAAATTCTTGGATGGATTAATTATTTGATGGATGGATGAATATATTAATGGATGGATGGATGAATAAATTAATGGATGGATGGATGGATGGATGAATAAATTGATGGATGGATGAATAAATTATTGGATGATTGATTGATTATTGGATGGATGGATGGATGGATGATCTTGGTGTCTTTCATGTTTTTGTCACCATTTTATTTCCCACTTTTACCACTTCCTGTTTGTCAGAGTTCTTCCACAATAAAAGCCTTTGTTCCCCCAGACAGATGCTGCTGTATTCTCAGGAGGTTGACGAAGACTGCTCGGCAAACGAAGAGGACCTTTTCATTCTGTGAGTCTCTGACAGGAGCCTTATTATCGCTGCCGACACGGATCGTCCTCGGACGAAGGGACGCCGCCTCAGACACTGTTATTATCCCGATCTTCTCTGACGCCGTCGTCTTTCTAAACTTTTCTCCCAGGTTCTTCATGGAGCTGAACAACCGGATCTTCCAGACGCTCTCTGAGGTGGCGGGGAGCTCTGACCCCACCATCACTGCTGATCACATGAGGGCCATGGGGCTGGACCCCCAGGGGGACCACTCCTTCCTGGAAGACCTGCTGGAGGTGTACGGCATCGACGTCACGCTCGTCATAGACAACCTCTGCTGCTCCTAAACCCCCCCAGAAACCAGTGGGGTACCAGTAAGGTACCAGTGGACCATCTGTGCCTGCAGCGCCCCACCCACACCAAAACACTGGAAACACCTCCTCCATCAGGAAGCTTCCGTCTGTTCTCCTCTGGGTTCTGACCTTTGGAAACAACCCACTGTGGGGGGGATTTAAACAAAGGCGGGTGGTGCAGACAGTTGTAGCTCCTGTAGTCGCTCCCCTGCTGAGGACGGGTTCTGGTCTTCCCGTGTTTGGAGCCTGTTGGACCCGGGGTTCTGGCTGAAAACCAACAGGTTGGTGGTCACCATCCACCAAGGCTTCATCTGAGGAAGAGCGAAGGTTGGAAGAAGTTCTCCCGCCGGAAATGAACGCGTCTACTTGGAATTAAACAGACTTCAACGTGCTGTGACCCTGAACTCGTTCCGGTAAATCTGCTTTATTTGCCTTTTTGAAGAAAGGACCCAATATGAGAATTAAGAAGCATCTTTCGGTCCCGTTTCTACTCACTGTAATTATCACGAAGCTGAAGACCTGAATGGAAGTTTACATACAGTCATGAGGGGCATAACTATGATTCATTCTGAGCGTTTCATGATTTATTGGAGCTGTTTTGGGGGGTTTTCAGGGTGGATAGATGATAAAATATCAACATTTATATTACTTTAAAAATAAGAACCAGCATCTTTATTTAATTTTTTCAGTTTTCCTGTTTCCAAACCAAAGTTCTCTTCATCCTTTAAGGCAGCAGAACAATCCCACATTATGCTGCTGCCACTGCCATGCTCGATGGTGCCGCTGTGTCTAACCAACATGGACACAGCTGCAGGATTTACGTCTCTCTCTCTGTGGACTGGACACCGCCATCCCGAACTCCTGCTACGCTTCTGGCCTCGACGCTACCGAAAACGTCCGAAATGACCGTATGTAAACTTCTGGCACTGTGTATGATAAAGAAAAGGCTGTTAATATTAATACTTTAGGCTTAATGCACTTTCACCACAAGCCACCGGCGTCGATCTGTCAGAGACCAAAAGAATGGGTGCATTCTGGGAAACGTAGTTGTTTCGGTGAAAATGCGCCACGTAGTTTGAATGCTGCACTCTGTCGAACACTGAATTATTTCCTCCGTCTCACACACTCATAAACACACGGTTGTGCTTAAATGTAATCTTTTCTACGCTGAGTTTATGATTTACCGGCTTAAAGCAGCTGGTTTTAGATGTTAACCAGATTAACTAGAATGAAGACCTTCTTGGCTTTCTACTTTTTATTGTTCACACCCCCATTAATCATTTCAGTAGTAATTTGTTTCATGTTGGAACACAGGAGGCTCAATATTTGCTTCTTGATTATGTTTTCCAGGGGATTTCAACTGTCTGTTGGCCCCACAGTAAATTAGTAGTTTCTGGATATCTTTTAGTTGTTGAACTTAAAATCTTTTCCCCTTTTTTCCACCTAAACCTGTGTGTAGCCTCGACTCCAGTGTGTCTTTTGAGTTTGTTAAAAGAAAAGAAATGCACTAATTGTTAGCGGCTGTTTAGCTTTATTTCAATTTTGGGGCCTTAAAATGTTTTTCTTTGTAGATATTCACAGAAAAGTGCTCATATCTTTTTTTTAAATTATTATTTGCTGAAAGTCTGACGTCGTGCTCCGCTCTAGCCTCAGCAGAAATAATGTCTTTCCTGTGACAGCTTCGCTCTACAGCTTTAATTTAAAGGGGAATGTACACACACACCACACCACTGCACACTCTGCCTTTCTCTGTGTGGAAACTTTTCGCAGACGTGGACCAGCGTCTCTCTCTCTACTGATTGTCAGTGCACGGCGAAGGTACCGCAGCCATGCTACACCGTTAAAGCAGCGACTGTATCGTTCACCAGGTAGCAGCGAATTCTCACTGTAAGAGATGTCACTTATAATAAACACAAACCCCGACAGCATGAGTACCCGTCTGTTTCACTGTAAAACGAGAAAATACTGCTTCTGGTTCTGTGTTAATAAAGCCCATAATTCAACTGTTTGTCTCATTTCTTTTCATAGCATAAATCATAAAGCACAAAGCAGAAACTTCTCCCCAATCATGGATCACTCCACTGTAATTTTCTTACTGTTTTACTGTTATTCTGTTAGTTTTATCGTAATTTTATTTCTTTTTTAAAAACGTTTTGCGACCATAATTAGCTTTATTTTGAAAGAGGATGGTGCAGAAAGAGGAGAGAAGCGGGGAAAGGCATGCGGCAAAGGTCGCTGAGAACGGGACTCGAACTCACAACGACCGCATTGAGGGCTGGTGCTCCACACATGTGGTGCCTGCACCAACCACTATGCGATGCTATAGTTTTCTGACAGCTTTACTGTAATTCTGTTATAGTTTTACTGTAATGTTCTGACAGTCGTATAATTAAGGTAATAAACAGCTCGAAATACAAAAAAATAAAATGTACAGACCTGTTTCAATAATGAATTGGAAAAGATTGAATTGAATACCCAGCCCTACATGTTACTGTGGTTCATCGTCTCTGCTGAGAGGATGTTGAGCTGTTAGCGTGTCAGGATGGTTTTAATCTTCAGTCAGAGGCTTCTTCCGATACGTTGCAAGACTGACCGCTACAGGAGAGCCCTCCTCCCCACAGCGTCACCATCCATTACAGCTCTGAACATACCTGGATTACGGGAGTTCCAACATTTGATTTAAGGATTGTTGGATTTGAATCCTGGTTGGGAGATCTTTTCTTCCCTCAGGGAGCGGTCCGTGTTCCGAGGGACAGAATCTGGGTCGTGATCAGAACCGTTACTCCATGATTCTACTGGAAGTGCGGCCTGAAGACCACTGCGTCCCGGCATGTTGGCCTGCAGGTCTAGCGTTACAGATTTAGGAAGGATTCAGTGGGATTTTCATTTGGCCGGATCTGTGATGGAAAAACACATCAGGTGCTTCTGTAAAATCTAGCTCACAGAATACTGAAGCCTCATGTTTGTGGGGCTGTCAGACTCTGCAATCCAAACTAATTCCCAACAAACAGTTGTTTTTGCACCAGCGCTGCATTTTTGTATTTGCTACCACTATAATTTGCACATTATTCTGTTCCAATGCTATATGTACCAACTGACTGAGTTTTTTCCCATACTTATTTGCAAATTTGTGGTATTTTTGGATGCTACTGTTACGACCAAATTTCCCCCGGTGGAGCTATTAAAGGATTATTCTATTCCACCTGTAATTTTAGTACTTTTTAAATTACCTAATGTAATTTTAGCATTGCATCTAAGTTCAGTTCTATAGGGTTTTACTTTGTGAAGCACTTTGGGCATCAGTTGCTGTGGTAAATGTTGTATAAAACAACTAATTTCATCTTGATCCTGCTGACCTGCATCTTTCCAAAATAGACCAATGTGGATCCAGGTACTGAATACTTGGCTGCAAACATTAATCATGAGATCTGCCATCAAACCTTTGAGTTTCCCTAAGGAGGGAAGCAACCGGCGGCCTGCGGTGCAGCCTCCAGCCTGATCCGGCACCATCTGTTGATGGACCTGGCAGCCCCTCCTCATCCAAGCTCCTTGAACACATCCCTCCTTTTCTCTCTGATCTCAGCCCAACTCACTCCCTCTTTCATCCAAGCTGCTCTCAGACTAGAGGAGCTTCAATTTTGCTGCTTTCCTGTATTAATATTTAAATCCATATGCGTTTCTAGCTGCCCATAAAGTTGGATTTTTACATTTTTTTAATTTATTTTTTACTGTATCTACTTTTTTTTATTATCAACAAACTAGAAAAGCGTAAAACAAACTACATGCTTGAAATGTAATATAAAAAAATGAAACTACAGCAAATGTATATATTTTTTTCAGTCGGTTTTTATGTGGTCACCTAACGAGTTTTTTCCGGCCCGTACTTAAACGCGGGGGTTCTGCTGCAGAGAGATGCATGTTCAGCAAACAAGAAGCCAAGAAACTTTCCCTTTTTTTTTAGCCAAACTGTAAGCGGAGTTGTGCTGTTGCATGCAGATTTTTGTTAAATGTCCTAATACATATCAGTATATGGTGTTAAGCTAGTTACTGTCACCTGATACATCCTACTGAAGTGTACTGCAAAATGATGGGGAAAAAAAAGAAAGCTAAATTAATTATTTAATTTTTTCTGAATTACCGAGATTAATGTTACATCAAAGAAAAACTATTTACATATCTTTAGGTTCATTCTGTGTCCGTTAATATATTCTGTTTCTATTTTTTCTACTCTGTGTATTAAAAGAAAAATAACTATTTACATTTAGAGTAATTTCTTAGCATCTCAATCCCAAACGAAGTAAAAGTGCATTTAACTAAACAATGAGGTGATGTTTGAGTTCCTGTTTCTTTAAGAGGCAACGAGAGAGTGGAGGTATGTCTACTAACCACGGCTCCAGCTTGTAATTTTGGTTATTTTAGTTATACCTACAGAACTTCTTGTAATTTATTTTGTATAAGTAAATAATTCAGAAAAACACATCTTGTAATGAAATATTTTACAATATAAACAAAGCTTCTTAGTAATTTATTTTAACGTTTTAATGTTCTTTAAAGCTTTTTGATTGGAATCAGAAGTCTAAGGAACTGAATTAGAAAACGAGATGAACTAATATCTTAATATCTTGAAATGTTTTATGTTTTCATGTTTCCAATATTTTTTATAACCACTAATAATAATAGTATCATAATCCCAAATTAAATCTGCTGAAGAGGTCATGTTTTGTTTGTCTCTGAATGAGTGGATAGACTATTGATCCTACAGTAGGGGTATTTATAAGTTAAGGCTATATAAAATAAAGTAGAAATAAAAAAAAAAAGTCATTGACAGATTTGGATGTTAGCCAGGAAATGACAGAAATGGGCGAAGGAACGGGAGGATCAGGTTTTATGAAGGAATCCAAACTGTGCAGTCGTGGCCAAAAGTTTTGAGAACGACAAATATTAGTTTTCACAAAGTTTGCTGCTGGACTGCTTTTAGATCTTTGTTTCAGTTGTTTCTGTGATGAACTGAAATATAATTACAAACGCTTCATATGTTTCAAAGGCTTTTATCAACATTTATATGACATTTATGCAAAAAGTCAGTATTTGCAGTGTTGGCCCTTCTTTTTCTGGACCTCTGCAGTTCTACTGGGCATGCTCTCAGTCAACTTCTGGGCCAAATCCTGACTGATAGCAGCCCATTCTTTCATAATCACTTCTGGGAATTTGTCAGAATTAGTGGGTTTTTGTTTGTCCACCCGACTCTTGAGGAATGACCACAAGTTGTCGATGGGATTAAAATCTGGGGAGTTTCCAGGCCATGGACCCAAAACTTCAACGTTTTGGTCCCCGAGCCACTAAGTTATCATTTTTGCCTTATGGCACGGTGCTCCATGGTGGAAAATACTTTGTTCTTCCCCAAACTGTTGTTGGATTGTTGGAGGCTGTTTCGGTACCATTCTTTATTCATGGCTGTTTTTTTGGGCTAAATTGTCCCTTGGATGAGAAGCAACCCTATACATGAATGGTCTCAGGATGCTTTACTGTTGGCGTGACACAGGACTGATGGTAGCGCTCACCTATTCTTCTCTGGACAAGCCTTTTTCCAGATGCCCCAAACAATCAGAATGATGCATCATGGGAGAATCTGACTTTGCCCCAGTCCTCAGCAGTCCATTCACCAAACTTTCTGCAGAACATCAATCTGTCCCTGATGGTTTTTTTTGGAGAGAAGTGGCTTCTTTGCTGCTCTTTTTGACACCAGGCCATCTTCCAAAAGTCTTCGCCTCACACCTGCCTGCTGCCAATCCTGAGCAAGCTCTGCACTGGTGGCACTCCGATCCTGCAGCTGAATCCTCTTTAGGAGACGATCCTGGTGCTTGCTGGACTTTCTTGGACGCCCTGAAGCCTTCTTAACAAGAACTGAACCTCTTTCCTTGAAGTTCTTGATAATCCTATAAATTGCTGATTTAGCTGCAATCTTAGTAGCCACAATATCGTTGCCTATGAAGCCATTTTTGTGCAACGCAATGATGGCTGCACGCGTTTCTTTGCAGGTCACCATGGTTACCAATGGAAGAACAATGATTTCAAGCATCACCCTCCTTTTAACATGTCAAGTCTGCCATTCTAACCCAATCAGCCTGACATAATGATCTCCAGCCTTGTGCTCGTCAACATTCTTACCTGAGTTAACAAGACGATTACTGAACTGATCTCAGCAGCTCCTTTAATGACAGCAATGAAATGCAGTGGGATTTTCATGGCAAAGAAGAACATTCTGGAGTTTATGCAAATTACTATTATAAAAACTTAAATAGCAACTATTCCAATTTCCAGTATTTATGTAATTTACAAAACTTCTGGCCACGACTGTACTGAGGTCTAAGCTCTCCTAGTTATGCTTTAAATGTCAAAACCTTGTTTAATGCGTGTGCCACTAAAGCCAAAGTGCTACTGACTATCTAAGTGACTGGATGACCATTTACATTATATTTCTTGTTGTGTGTGCGTTAAGATGTCAAAAAACGGTAACATTTTCCTTGGCTGGCAGCTCTCTGGGAGCCCAGCGACCGTAAACCTCTAGAATCGCTCATTTAAAACCAGATATTCACAGAAAGCTTCTCACATTAAACTGGACAGGGGAGATTTTTATTGGCTCGAATCAGAATGACAGCTGTAAATCGTTATCTTTGTGTACGAACGGAGAAAACCTCGGTCCTTTTTTTTCTTTCTTTACGTGCGACATATCTGTATGTCACCATGGTTACAAGCAATAAAAGAAACCTCTCAGATCAACAAGGGTTTGTTTTTCATCCTCGCTGCAGCTGTGAGAGGAGCTCCTCTCTGCGCTCCGCGCTGATGAAGAAGCGCAGTTTCCTTGGCAACAGACGGACCTCTACGGGCATCGCCTCGTACTCCTCGTTGTCGATGTTGTAGAAGGCGCCGGCGGCGCCCTGCGGGAACGAAACGCGCACGGTTACACAAAGCGGATCGGCAAAGGCACATCTGGGGACGGTGGACGGACGGCTCACCTCGGGCAGCTTCAGCTGGCAGCCGCCGGCTTCCAGTTTAGTGGCGCCGTCAGTGAAAAGCGTCGGATCCTTCAGCTTCTTATTCCTGAGAGACAGAACGGCTGCGGTAACAAACATGGATTCAGTGGCTCACAGGGCCGGCCCAAAGGCTTATGGTCCGTTAGACCCACTACCCACAATAACAGCGTTTCAATCAAGATCCAGTTTAATCTGAGAAATTAGGCTGATCCTAAAAATCATGTTAATATTAGCTGAGATTATCTAAAACTCAAACTAAATAGAAAGGTTAAACTAAAGCACCCGATTGTAACCATGGTAACACAAAAATCAAACAATGAATATTAAAAAGTCATTTTGATTTTTTCCCCATTTAATTCAGATTTTTAAATATAGTTAACAGGTTTTTGTAAACTAAAACGTACACTATATACTTTTGTATTCCTTTAAATTAGTGATGCAGCGATACGATACTGGTATCGGGCCGATACCAGTATCGTATCGCTGCCCGATACCGTCTAATTTACATGTATCGGTTTTGTTTAAAGCTAGCCGATACCATGAACCGATACTTAAAAAGTGGTAAATCTGCAATAAATTCACAATTTTTTTTCCCTTTTTTCCCTTTAAATTTTTGTTTTATGGCGATTTTTATATTTTACATCTGTTAATTTGTCTTAGTTGCGTTTAGTTCGTAAAGTCTGGTGCCTTCAGTATATAAGGTGGAAGGTATAAAGTTGATTAATTCAGCAATAGTATCAGATCGGTGTCGGGACTGAAAAATTCGGATCGGTGCACCCCTACTTTTAATGTATCAAATAAAAATATTTTCCAACATTAAGAAAACATGATAATAAAAATAGAACTTTAATCAAAAAATATGAATAAAATAATTAGCTGCAAAGAAACTTGCCTGGGTACTACACAAAAATATGAACAATTGAAATCTAAAAAAAACAATCTACATTGAAACAAAACGTCAAATTGAGTTACATTCCCATTTTCATACATGTTTACCTCTGTAGTCTCTGTTCATTTTCAGCATTTATGAATTAGTAATAAATCGGTTCTGTACAGAAGGGCAGACGCACATGTACTGACCCGACAGAGATGAACTCGCCCACGGTGAAGTTTTCCGGCTCGGCACAGATCATCAAAGAGTCATTTACCCGCTGTAAATTCACACATAAAAACATGGATTTTATTGTCTTTATAAGAGCATTAAAAGTAAAAAAATGATAAAAGAAGTTACCACTAACCCTCTCTACTGGGTTTTTATTGTGGGTTTGGATGTAGAGCTCTGCTGTCGACAGTCGATGCTCCTCCCAGCTCTTTGGTTCTTCTGATTTTGGAGGCTCTGAGCAAAAACGACAAACCAACACTCGCTCTGTTAGGATCCTGGAACTTACGCATAAACAGAATTAACAAAAGAAAGTACCTTCAGCCGGAGGGCTCCAGTAGTTTTTGAGTCTGCGGATGATGCGGTGCAGCAGGTTAGGCCTGGGGGGCTTCTGTGGGGGCAGATCAGGGGGCCGAAGTCTGGGAGCCAAGAGGGACACGGAGACATCCTGGACCAGAGGCCATTCCTAGGAAAACAGGCACAAAGTTAAAACACAGAGGCAGGACACTAATCCGTTTAATATATGGAACATTTTGTTTCTTAATTGGAGGATTAACCAATCGTATTGTTTTTGAGGAGGTCCTCAGGACCAAGTCTATAGAACAGGAATAAACTAATAATACAACAAAACCGTAATGCACACGCTCAGACATCACAATAATCTTCACACATTTATCCGCTCATCTACTTATATAACTTAAGCCCCGCCCACTTAGAAGAGAAAAGGCAACGTTTTACCGTAAAAGGATATATTTTTTCTCCTATGTTCAAAATACTGAAATTCAAAGAATTAATTCAATTACATGCAGCAGCATTGATGTATAAAGTCAGTAAGAATGTATTACCAAATAAATTGATAACTAAGGATGAACCGATACCGGTATCGGGACCGGTGCTGTAATAATATACTTGCATCGGTATCGTTTAGTTAACCGATTCTTAAAATGTGGAAAATCTGCAATAATTTCACAGAATTTTTTTTCAATGTATTTAATTCACCATCGTTTGTTGTAACAAGCAGAGAAGAAAATAAAACCAGTCTTTCAATTCATTGTATTTTTTGTGTGTCGTAGAAGTATCGGCTTATTTCCAAAGAGGCTAGCCTGAAGCCCCGCCCATTCACCATGGCAACATCTGCTGTTGGCTAGCCGTGATAGTTTGTGTTAGTTTGGTGAATCTGATTGGTATTCTGCTGCTGTTCAATTTAAATTCAATTCAAAAATACTTTATCGATCCCAGAGGGAAATTAAGTGTTGTTGTAGCTTATTTTCAGTTGCTGTAGACTATGATGGCTGTGGGGAGAAAGGATTTCCTGTAGCGCTCTGTGTTGCAGCGAAACTGAAGAAGCCTCCGACTGAAGATACTCGTTTGCTGCAAGATAGTCTGATGAAGAGGATGCTCAGGGTTGTTCATAATCTTTTTAATTTTATGAAGAATCCTTATTTGCATCATTACCTCCAGTTGTTCCAGTCGTCTCCAGAACAGAACCAGAACAGAACCAGCCTTCTTTATCAGGTTGTTGAGCCGTTTTCAGTCCCTGGCTCTGATGCTGTTACCCCAACAGATGATGGACGAAGAGATGAAACTCTCCACCACAGACTTGTAGAAGATTTGCGGCATTTTTCTGCAAACCTTGAAGAACCTCAGCTTCCTCAAAAAGTCCAGTCTTCTCTGTCCCTTTTTGTAGACGGCTTCACTGCTGATTCTCCAGTCCAGTCTGTGGTCCAGGTGAACTCTGAGGTATCTGTTCTCCTCAACCACCTCCACTTCTTCTTCCATGATGGAGACCGTCTTTGGCTTGTCCCCGTTTCTCCTAAAATCTACAAGCATCTCCTTTGTTTTGTTCACATTCAAAGTAAGATGATTGTTTCCACACCATGCCACGAAGCGCTCCACCAGCTCTCTGTATTCAGCTTCTTCTCCATCTCTGATACACCCAACAATTGCAGGTATGGACGTAAGCTACTGCCAAGAGTTCAATATCTGGGCTGCAGAGACGACACTTCACAGTAACATGTCCTGGATGACACCATCTGTTGGTAACAAGCACTGCTACTCCACCTCCTTTTCTTTTCCCGCTCCTCTTCAGATCTCTGTCTGCTGTTCTCACACCCAGCCTCAGATACAAAGTTATTAAATCATCTTGAAGCAGCTGCAGTTTTCTTTTTGAAGGTTAAATTATGCAATGTATGTTTAATTTTTTTAAATGTGGTTCTAATTTTACCATTTTGAAGAACATAACTATATTCAATCTTTCCTTGCTATCAGATTTTTTTTTTTGTTCCACCCATGTCTCTCCTGACACCGAGCATCATAAACAGTTACAAAGAAATAACTTTTTATCTAAGATGGAGCCATAAAATCAGCATCGATTCTGATAAAAATTCTAAGAATCGAATCAAATCGATTCATATGTTGAAAAAAAATAATAATCTGCCTAATTTTTTAACATGGTTTGCTGTGTTTTTACAGCTAAAATAGGAATTAAAAATTGTTTAAGGCTTAGTTCTGAAAGTGTTACAGTTTTTTTCCAGGTGAAGTGTTACTCACCCAGAGTTAAATCACTGAATTACTGGGTTATCATTAAAATAACAGCTAAAAAAAGCAAACATTTTTAATAGCACTGTATTGAAATGGCTCAGACTGAATCGGATCGAATCAGTTCTTGAAATTTAAATCGATACCCGGCCCTAGCTGCGATATTTATTTTAGTAAGACGAACTTAAAAAGGTGCATGGCCTGCATTTGTATAGCGCTTTACGCTACAATCAGTCATCCACGCATTCACACACTGATGGCAGCTACGTTGTAGCCACAGCTTCCCTGGGGCGCACTGACAGGTTTAAAATATGTTTTTACACCCACTGACAGTTTCGCCTAGACTTCAGAGCATCATCTGACTTGCTGATTTTTGCGTGGTTTATCAGCTGGCCGCTCTGGCGGCAGCAAAACGGATGACTCTCTGGTGAAGACTGTTGAAACTGTTAGCAGGTAGGAAAACATATTTTAAACCTTAACGTTTGTCTGACTAAAAGAAAAGGAAAGTGATCAAAAACAAAACGGTGGATGTTGGCTAATGGGTGTTCTCTTCAGCGATGCTGTAGCCTCACCCTCACCCTCAGAGTATGAAACCAATGAGCTGCATTTGTCTTCAGGGGTCCGAGGTACCAGTATCTGGCAGGAGAAAGAAACCTTTTAGTAAGCAGTTTCCTGGATCCTGCTGCTCATCATCTATTTTACCGTCTGGATCATTTTACTTGCTGATCTTTGAAGCCACATCTCTAAAGGCGCCCCAACGCAGTCCAATCAGAGCAAAGACTGGCTGGTCCTTCTCTCCCTGCGAAGAACACACACAAAAGGTCATATAAGAATCTGCAGTAGAAGAATAGTAATCACAAAGAAAAAAATAACTCAAATAATCTATAATAATCATTTAGCTGGTTGTTTTGGACCCAGAATGAATTCAGATAAAGTGAGAGAGGACGTGCTCACTTTGATTTGAAGCACATCCACGGGGACAGTCTCTCCTCTCAGGATGGACAGCGTGGCTGCTGTAATGTCCCTGAAAGTTTCACGGGGGACACATAGATGAAAAAGGTAGACAGAACAAAAAGATAGATATGAATTGAAGAAAAATCTGAAATCTTTAACTGCAGGAGGATCATGGGTTGGATTTTTCTACTTTTTTCAGTATAGCTGCCAATAAGTGTGGAAGCAGTTAAACATGCATTTATAACATGAAACACAAATAAAATGCAAGCATCACAGGCGTGACTTTGCAGTGCATGCATGATTGTGCTGTTACTTACTTGACTTTATCGTCTCTGAGGAAATGAAGAGATGGACTCAAGGAATTATGGGAACCCAAAGGAATAAATCCAATTGGTGTACTACTGAACGCCTCCTGTTGCAAGACGAATCATTTCAGTTTCAAGTTTTCGCTTATTGAGAACAGATTTTCCCATTACTGTATCAAACCTACTTGGTCCGGTCTCCGCAGTAAACCTGTGATGACCTCCTGCAACGTGCCGTCCCCTCCAGCCACGATCAGCATGTCTGTTTGCTCCATGAACTCCATCAGCTTTTTAGCCTGACCTTCATAATCTGTCTGGGGAGGAGTTTGTAACACATGGAACGGGTTACATGTTTGCTGATAACATCAATTAACAGATAATAAAAGCTGTGAATGATACCTTCACCACTGTAATTTCCACGCCAGCCAGGTGTAAAATAGGAGCTGCATTCTTTTCAAATAAATTGTTGGCTTTCCTGGAGAAATTCAGAAGTAAATGCAGACATTTATCCTAGTCCATATTTGAATTGTTTCTCTTCATATACCAAATTTCATGCACTGACAGTAAAATGTTTTTTTCTTTTCCATCAACAAATTATTAATTATTTTTATTGGATTAATAAATATCTAGATTTTTTTCTAGATTAAAAAAAAATACAGAAAGTATAGTTTCTGGGTATAAAAATGACCTTTTGGGCTAAAACACATTAAAAAATATTTTCTGGATCAAAAAAAAAAAATCAGAAAATATTAAGGATAAAAAATATAGAAATATTTATGTATATAAATATAAAATATATTTATATAAATATAAAATATTTTCTAAATTAGAAAACATATAGTACAACTTTTTTTTAGGATTAGAAAATATAGTAAATACCTTGTGGATTAAAAATATAGGAACAAATTTTCTGAATCAATAAAAAGAATATAGTAATAATATATATTAAAAATCACAGAAAATAATTTCTGGAAAAGGAATAAATGAAAAATAATTTAAAAAATATAGTAAAACCCTTTTGGATGAAATATATAGGAAAATGTTTTCCGGATGAGAAAACAAATAAATAAAATATATAGGAAATAATATTTGCATTAAAAATATAGGAAGGATAATATTTTCTGAATTAATAAAAAATGCAGAAAACATATTTTGCGGATTAAAAAAAATATAAGAAATATTTTCTGGATAAACAATAAACAGTAAATGGCTTTCTGGATAAAACAGAAAAGAAAAAAAATATGGATTAAAAGAATATAGGACAATATTTTCTGAATTAATAAAAAAGTGTGAAAAAGCATTTTGTGGATTAGAAAATACAGGATATACTTTATGGATAAACAATATAGGAAAATATTTTCTGGATTAAAAAAAATCCTAGAAAATACGTTATGTACAAATAATAAATGAAAAATAATTCTGAATTTAAAAACATACAGTAAAAACCTTTTGGATGAAAAATATATAGGAAATAATTTCAAGATTTAAAAAAATGTGGAAAATAATTTCTGAATTAATAGAAAAATACAGGAAAAACATTTTGTGGTTTTATAAATATAGTAAACACTCTCAAAAAACAATAACGAATATTTTTTTTCTGGATAAGAAAAACTACAGCAAAAATGCAAACAGAAAATGTAAAATAATTTTATTTCCTGACTGACTAATATTGATAGATGTAGCTCAATCTCTATGCCCGTTGAGACATCAATTTTATGGCAATCCATCGACTTGTTTATCTCCCCCCACTGACCAATGCATCCATCCGTCCATCTGTTTATGCATAAATCATTGTACCCATTGGAAGCTGCAGGGTTCAGAACCACAGTTGCTTTCTTCAGCCGCTCCCGAGGTGTTATCTGCTGGCGTCCAAACTCCTGACGGAATAAAAACAATGTTTAGGGATTTCTGTGTTCATTTTTGGTCGAGAATTCAAAAATATTACTATAAGAACTTACTCTGGCTAATTGACAGGCTTCTCTGCGCACCACACTGTCACTAGAAACACAAAAGTTGCACTATTGTAATACATGTAAATAACCTGAAGTCCAACAGAACCCGAGAAACACCGTAAACCTCACCAGTGTTTCCCATACAGCCAGTAACCCCCGTAGGACAGGACACATGCAGCAAACGTGGATTTCTTCCAGTGATTCCTCAGAGTCCGAAACACCTTAACAACCCGAGCCATGATGGCTACAACACTCCCAACCCCGCCGTGTCAGTGAGGCGCTACATGGATTCATTTAGAGGCATTACTGACTGTTTAAACACAGCGGTCACAGATTCACCACTGCATGGACATGAAGGTGTAACGGCAAAACACTACGGACTGAAACAAAGCGGAACTAATGTTAACGACACACCTGATAAGTAAATAAGTACTGACACACGCTTTGTAATTTGTCAATGCTTTACGAACATTAATAATTCACATAAAACCGTATACATTCTTATAATTATTTGGACAATTTCCTGCCGTGAATTTTCCGAGCTTGTGTCTGTAAACCAGGTTCGCCTCGATAGCTTCCAAACTATGAGGACCCCGCCTGAAGATTTTACACAAAAACACGGACACCTTTAAGGTATTCAACAACAACGCAGGCACTGAATACAGGTCTTAAATAGTCTGTTTAAAGTTTATTTGATTAGATAGTTATAGTGAAGCGTCTACTTTAAAAAAAAAACCTTTTATGCTATATTTCAGACCGGCACAAACGAGTAACACGCTTTCTAAACATCTCTGACTGCATCATGGCGGCGGCGATGGCGGTAAATTCAGGTATTGATATTTATTTAAGTAATTTGCTAAATTAAATATGTTTTTCTAGACCTGTATTTTTTATCGCACATTTAGGCTCATAAATAAAATATTTAGTGTATTGTCAGTCTGTTTGTTTGTGCAAATTTTGCGTGCATGGTACTAACTGTTAGCCTGGCCTGGCTAATGCTATTGAAAGCCAAGTTAGCTGGATATAATTTGATATTATGTTGCTTTTTAATTATGAATAATAATAAAAAAACTTTTGGTGTTTTTAAATGAAACGTTTTTCCAGCTTTGTTGGTTAATGCGTTCAATTATCGGAAGTAAAACTGAAACTGACTCATAATATTGGGATTTACAGGAATTCTGAGATTCATATCCAATGCTAATCCTTAGAAACAACTCTGTGTAACTAGAAACGATGGTACCATCTTCAGAGGAACTGCATGTCGAAAGCGCTGGTTTAGTCTAAGAGAGACTTGAAAGACCTTGCAAATGAAACCATAATTACGAATGTAGATCAATCATGAAGATGGTTATAGAATTAGTAAATTCGAAGTTCTTGGACAATCTGTGTCCTTCAATTCACATTAAAACATGCGAAAAATTATAATCTAATCCGAAATATTCTTCACAAAAACTGTAATATCTGTAACGGTTCTTAATGCTGAAATGACTCTATGTAATATACCGGGTTTCCTTAGATAAAAAACTTTTAAACTCATTGGATATTGAACGGAATGATTAATTAGAATGGATGAATGATGGAATTGAGATGACATGTGTTGTGAGTTGGCGCTATATACAAACTTAATTGAATTTCAATGAAACTTTTTTGAAAATCTCTTAGGAATTTTCTAATTGAGTCTTACGTTTCTTTATTCATTCATTCATTCTAGTGCTACTCTAGAAATTAAAATGGACACAATTGAAAATAACAATCAAGAACGTTCTGGCAACAAAAGCATTTTGCTTATAAGGAAATAAAAAATATGAATAAAAATGCAGTATAAGAAAACAATATCTACTGTTGGTTTGTCGGTTTTAAAGCGTTTGTTTTGAGGATGAAGATGTAGCATGCATCATCAGTTATTTCCAGAGGTAGATGCCAAATCTTTTGTCCTCAAGTAAAAATAAAAACCATCAAAACATTTGATGTAAGTACTGAGTAACGGATCATAACATCTGAATTATTATTTAAAAATGATGCCATCTAACAGATACATTAATGTAAGGGTATAATGCAAATTCTGGTATTTTAAAGACTAAAAAGAGAAAATGTAACAAATATGTAGCAGAAATGAAATATAACATTGAGACAGAAGAAACACTTTTTCAAATTGATTTTATTTTGAAAGTTGCAATAGTACTTCATAATGATGTTACTCTAGTAAAAGTAAAATATGGTGCAGTAAAACTACTCCTTAAGGTATTTTTTTTCTCCATAAATCAAATTAATATAAGATATTGTTTTTGATTTAATAAAATAATAATCCAAAATGCTGCTGTTTAATTTTCCAATTCACCATTGCTCATTTTGTAACTTCATTCAACTGAAAATGAAATTTAACATTTATATTTGAAAATAACACTCCAGCAAAATTGTTTAAAAATTCAGTTTGAAGTGTCAAAAATGAAAATTGAAATACATTTGCAGAAATGCCTTTTCATTTTCTGACTAAAATAATAATTTTTTTGACTCATAAACAAAATTAAAAAGAGTAAAAAACATGTAAAATGTTTTATTTATTTTCCAATTCATCATTGCCTATTTTGTAACATTATTAAAAAGAGAAAGCTATTGCTTTTTTTGTTTTCATGCCTTGATTCAAATGGATTTGTAATTCCAAACGGCACAGTAGAATGACATCAGCGCTGAAACAGGATGCGTTCACTTTACTTATGAGAATTTATCAGATTCTAACCTTTTAATTGCTGAGATTCGAACCCAGGACCCTCTTGCTTTAAGGCAACAGTGCTAACACTATGTAGCCCTGAAATCCAACACGAAGGCCTGCAGATAACGTTTCAAAAGCAACATGATGATGAACCTTTCTACTCACTTAGGGGCCAATCTCTGGGGGCCACTTAAAGAGCTCTGGGAGACGGTAGAGGGAACCATCCTGAGAAGACAACCAGAGACAGTCCACTTGTTGGATCTGCAGCTGAAGAAACACAAACCACACTTTCTTTCACTTTTTAAGAATCCGGTGAGGAAACTTCCAAATATGCCAACTTCAATAATCACTCTGTTCTACCTGTTGTTTGTCCAGTGGAAGGCGTGAAGAAACATGTGGGTTTTTGTGCCATTTTCAGCCCAAAAGTGCAGAGCAGAGAGAAAAAGTGCGCAAAGCCAGCACAGAAGGCATCGCCATCCAAGGTCAGCAGGGTTCCCGACTCCTTCCAGAGCAGCTTCTGACAGAGGCCTTCATCCTCAGTGATCTGTTTGACATTGGAGAGCTGGCAGCGCTGGAGCTTCTCTTGGCAGGTAAAAACGGATGGATAGATAGTTCAGTGTTTCTGTCTATCGAGGCTTTATTTGCCAAGCTTCTGCGCTCAAAGAATTTCACTGTTGAAAGCCAGATGTTTGCATGCAAATATAAATGTGTCAGTAAACCTATCAGAGGCTTCCAAAGCTATGACATCATCATCTGGGGTCTCATTTATAAAGCTTGCTTATGCAAAGAACGGGGTCTGAAAACTACGTAAGCAATTTTATACACACAGTTTGGGATTTATAGAAAAAAACGTGGTGGAAAAATGTGCGCGACTTTAAGCACACAAAGGCTTTTTGGACACTGAGGACACTGACAGCGCAGCAGGACGGATACCAAAAGGGAGAATTGCACACTAGGGCTGCAACAACAAATCGATAAAGTCGATAAAATTCGATGGTCAAAAGTGTTGGCAATCGTTGTAGGCGGAGAAAGACAGCTGCAGGCATGCAGAGGCAGAGAAAAATGTTTTATTTCAATAAATCAATCAATGTTGATCTATATAGAGCTTTAATCAGCCAAAAGCTTCACATAAAATGACAAAAATATATTTACATATAGTGTTAGAAGACAAGAGTAAAAAAACAAAAATTAAAGCAGCAGCACAAAACGAAGCAAATAAGAACATTAAATATTAAGTTTCAATTATAGGCTATGATTATCTCTTGTAGCGACAGTAAGACTGGAATCAAAGCGAATTAAATTGAATACAACTAAACCACTATGGAACATAAGTTTAAGAACTCCTAGATATCTAAAGCCTAGCGAAAAGGTGCGCTTTAAAATTACTTTCAAAAAGTATCATCCATGCAAAATATTGATTTGGGGTGATAAAAATAAATGGAAGAGCTGCAGGTGACACAGTGTTGATTGATGCAGCAGCGTGCCTGACATAAAAAAATAATCTTCAATGAGTGCCAGCACTTCCATTTTGCTGAATTATGCTGGGACGCTGCAGCATATTTGTACTTCACACATGCACCAATTGCTATAAAATCTGAAGACATCCATATGGACATAATTCTTAAATGCAACATGCTTTTAATCAAGTTCCCATTTTTATTCTCAGTTCCTATAGACGGGACGGGGGAGAAGTTTCTGTGTTGGTTGTGTTCGTCTGTGTGTGCAGTGCTCTACAAGTCTGAAAACGTAGCTTAAATTCACCATTTTGGTATCCGTCGTGCTGCGCTGTCAGTGCCTTCGTGTCCAAAAAGTGCGTAAGCAACATCCTTAGCAAGCTTAAAGTTGCGCACATTTTTCTGCAACGTTTTTTTCTATAAATCCCAAACTTTGTGTATAAAGTTGCTTATGCAGTTTTCAGACCCCGTTTTGTGCGTAAACAAGCTTCATAAATGAGAGCCCAGATATATAAGCCAAAGACTGGAGTAGAAACTTTAAGTGTCTTTGGGAGAATGCTATTTTCTTGTGATTTGAATCGAACATAACTCTTATTTTCTGAGAATAACATTTCAGATTCTTGTGCAATTTTTGTCCTGTATGTTCTATAAAAGAGAGTTATAATTGTTGTAGGTTGATTTTCTAATAAAGATGAGTTATTTGTATTTTTTCGTAACGATTGACATGTAAAAGGGGTATATATTTAATGTTTTTGTTTGTTTTGTTTTTCCATAACAGAAATGCTTTAAAAAAATCTTTTTAAGTAAATAGTATAAGAATGAAGTGTTTAAGGATTGGACCAAGTGTCCTCTTTTATATTTCCTTAAATATATGTTTCCTGTTTCTACCATTGCAAATGTAGTTCTAACTAAATAGTCTAATAGTGATAAATCGGGATAAATTCCTGATTAAATTTTAGAATGTACCAAAATTGAATTTGACATTCCTGAAATAAATCTTCTCATCATTGTGGCGTTTAACTAATTGAAATACTTTTGGTGATTCTAACTGACCTGAAACAAGAAAAGTTTGGTCTGGTTGTAGTTCAGACACTGAGGGGGTAAAAAGGTGGATGTGTGTATTTATTTGGTGCGTGTAAGCGTGGATGGTATGGATCAGCACTGAAATAAAGCCGTTCTCCACCAGGCGAGCAGCAGCAGCCTCATTTCCCAGGCCTGACGCGAGGCCTGGTGGCCGTGTTGCTCTACTGGGATGGAAAGCTCTGCGTGGCCAACTCTCTTCGTACGCTCATCCAGTCGCGACACGGCAAGACCTTCACCCTGGACCTGAGGTAACCCACCACACTGATGCATTTATACGCACAGCGAGGCCTTTAAAAGCTCATGGATGTTTTCTAATGCCGCGCCTCTGCTGTCCCCCTCAGCGGAGAGCTGGTGGCGCTGGCGAGCCGTTTTACAGATGAGCTGATGAGCCAGGGTCTGACCAAACGCATCCTCACCTTGCTGTCGGAGATCAGCGTGACGCGGGAGTTTGAGCGGCTCCAGAAAGAGCGCGGCTTGGGGAACGAAAAGCACAGGAAGGAGGTGGGGTAGAAAACCATCATCAGGCGAGTTTATTCCTAAACCTGGAGTGGAAGTGTTAAAAACGCCTTGCGTCCGCTGCAGGTTTCTGACCTCATCAGGGAATGTCGCCAGGCGCTGGCAGACAGCCTGTTTTCCTGGACATGTCAGTCGCCGCTGACTAAGGACGACACCCTGGCTCTCATTGGTCATCTGGAGACTGTGACGGCTAAAGCTGACGGCTCACTGGACAGAGTGAGCCTGGCTCTGGTCATGGCTCTGCTATACTGCCTGGACGTCAGCTTTATCGAGCAGGGTACTGAAGACAGAGACGGTGAGGGCAGACATTTTTCTGCGCGTGTTGTACAGATGATGACGGTTTGTAGCTCTAAAGACGAGCGAATGCTCCCTCAGATCTTCTCCAGGCCCTGCCGTTGCTGACGGAGAAGCAGTATGTCTCTGCGGTCCACAGCCGCCTGATGGACAACCAGCCATGGAAGCTCCCAGGACTACAGGCTGTGTGTCGGCTCACCTGGGCTCTGGCTCTCAGAGTCTTTTCCCAGCTGCCGCAGGGCGCAGGTTGGTCCCCAATTCATTAGAACCGCTTTAAAATCGTCTTCTGGGTTCCATCCATCCCGTTTGTATTTATCTAACATTGAGCCGAGTGTTTTTGGTTGGTTGATGGAAGGGTTATGTTTTAAAATTTTCATTAGTTTTACTTTTGACTCCAGATTTTAAACTTTATTTTAGTTTTAATGAGTTTTTACTAGGGATGCACTAGGGTACGTCTAATGTACACGTATCAGTATCTGTTCAAGTTAACTGATACCATGAACTGATACTTAAAATGTGGTAAATCTGCAATATGGTCACAAAAATTTTTTCATTTTTCACTTAGAAATTTTAGTTTCATGGTGATTTTATTTTTTTTTACATCTGTTAATTTGGTTTTGTATGTTTAGTTAGAAAAGTCTGGTGCCTCGATTTGATTTTCAATTTTAGGGTCACGATTCGATTCTCGATTTTTTATTTTTTTTTATTTTGATACAGTACCGAGACCTACGTCATTTTTAGACTAGTCTATGACCATTGGTTTAATTCAATACAATTTGTACAGCAGATCTAATTTTTAAAAGACAAAATTGATGCAACTTTTTATTATTCTTGTGCAATGTATCACATTAGGCATTAATGGTCAAATTGAAATCATTTATTTGAAATAAAGTGTAACAGTCTTGTTTAAATAACAAATGATTAACAGAGAGTGGCTACCATGTAGTCTCTCTTTACAGTTACTGAAGAGCAATTGGACAAAATGCTCCAGATAGCTCATTCCACCAAGCAAAATGCAGCGGTCTTCTTGTTTAAAGTGTGAATGTGGATTCAACTCACCGGGAACTCAAAATTTCTTCACTGGGTATTTGAGAGTAGAAGGAGCTGCTTTAGCGTCAGTCCCGCTGCTTCTTCTATCCTAGCCGTGGTCGAGCTGTAGCTTAGCTAACAGCAACTTGCTGGTGTCAGTTAATGTGCTATCTAGACGTGCGCTCTGATCACGGGGGGATGTGATACAGGAAGTTAAAATGTTCCAGGTGTTATGAGTTGTATGAGAACTAGTGAAGGAGGAGGTGATCAAGATCCTCTTTTGGATTTCGATGCGCAAGGTCGTAACGTAATTTCGATCGATTTCGATTCAAAAGCGAGATTGTGACACTTCTAGTATCGGATCGGTATCGGCAGATACAAAAAAAGCCCAGGTATCGGTATCTGGACTGAGAAAGTCGGATCAGTGCACCCCTAGTTTTTACCTTTTGTAAGTCAGTTTATTTTTAGTTTTATTCTTTTTATTAAATAAGTTGTGTACCAGGGCAAGACAAGGAAAGAAGAAATTGTGCTTTTTTTATTTTATTTATCATCGTTGGCCAAATGAACAACCATATAAATCAGGGTTAGGGTTAGATCCTGGCCGACTACACTAATCAAAAAAAAAAACGGCTTACACTAAGCTATGATTACTTTATCATGTGTTTGGTTATGCATGATGGTGGAGAATGTGTTTCCATCTATTGTGCTTTTTGTTTTTATGTTGATTTATCCGAAATTTGATGGAGAACTTTGATAAAGCAAAGAATTTTAAACTGTTTTTTATTCTTTATTATTGGATATTTTAGCAGCTGCAGGAGGGAGCATGTCGTGATGTTTTGATTTAGATTTACTCTTACATTTTTATATTTCTAATAGCTCAGGTCACTTTTATAAAAATAGCAATTTTTAGCTTGGTAATATGACACACTTGTCCTTATAGCACTTTGATGAAGCATACTTTAATTTATTGTTTATAAAATATTTCAACAGCTGTAAGACAGTTGAGGTGATGGCATGTTGTTTTGCGAGCTATTGGACTGTTTTCTAATTATATTTTGTTGTCAAATAAAGTCAAGGAAGGAGAGAAAAAATCCCACTAATCCGATTAAAGCCAAGTCATCATCAGAACTATGATGCTTTTGATCATTTTGCATATATTCTAAAAGTTACCAATCCCAAATTGGATTGGATTTCCCTCAACCATTGCTTATATGACGCTAGGCAGACCGCAGCAACACAGACGACTTTACTGAGATGTTGGGATAATGCAGTACAGCCAGCACAAAGCACCAGGAACCAGAGAAGGATTATTTGACCATCAACATAGCAACACACGTCAGCTACAGAGCTCCGGTGTAACCCCAGCTCCCATTGCTATCGTTTGCAGTTTGCAGTCGTAGTGTCAGTTAGCATTGTTAGCTTGTTTGCTAGCCGTAGCTCACCTAATGAAGTTTTATGATGCATAAAGTTTAATCATGGTTTAAATCGCTTCTTGTGATAGCTTACGACCCAAAGTCGTCTTTTGTTTGTCTTGAAAGGAGGCGAGTCGATGGGATTGTAACCAACTTTCCCGTTCTGTTGTTTTTATGAAAACGATTTGTGCAAGTAGAAAAGCTGTTTCTGCCGACAGCGTGAGGGCGACATAGAAATAATTATTCTAGATTTTATGAGACGTTATTAAACTAAAACTAAGCACGTTTTCTCAATTAATTAATTTTGTTGTAGTTAGTTTAGTGAACACTCATTACAGTCTCAGTTCGTCTTTTTTTGGTTTCAAATTCTCGTTTTTATTTTTATTTCAGTTAACAAACATGTTTTTTTACTTCTAGTTTACGTTAGCGATAATCACCCTGGTTGATGGAACATGAAGTCATGACGTTTCCAGATGAATGTTGCGTGTTTTGTTTCTGCGCAGCTCTTGTTGAATTCACCGAAGCGGACGAGGCTCTGGCCGATCAGGCTCTGCTGGGAGACGTCTTCCTCTTCATGAAGGAGGGAATCATGGGATGCGACGGTTTCGCCCAGGAGGAGTTTTACGTCCGCCGCCTTCATTCGCTCATCACAGACTTCCTCGCACTCATGCCCATGAAGGTTAGAGTTTCGTCTGATGTCGGTTTTTATTCGACCCCACAACGTTAGCATAATAATACATTTCAACTGCTCTGTTATTTCTTCTGTACTGCAGGTTAAGCAGCTTCGTAACCGCGCCGATGAAGATGCCCGTTTGGTGCACATGTCACTGCAGATGGACAGTGAACTGCCATCATCTCTCCGGAAGGACTTGGACCACCTGATGGTTCTGGTGAGGCTTCGCAGCGAACACATCTCTGCTCACCAGTCCTGATTGGAGTGTGACAGAATTCATTTGAAGGATATGTATTTCTAAGGCTCCTCCCTGTTTTGCCTGTCAGATTGGAGAGTTTTACAGTAAAGATCCGTTCGGATTAGAACTGGCTCTGGAGTTCTGGTGTCCCACAGAGTCCCTGCAACACACCTCGCTGCAGGGGTCCTACCTGGGCATGGCCCTGCAGAGGCCTCCTCACAAACAGGTAAAGGTGCCAGAAGCGATGCTGCAGCTGAACGGTCCCGGGTTCTACTCAAGGTTTCCCCGTCTGCTGCTCTTCTTCGATGCAGGTGGTTCTGTCCAAGTTTGTGCGTCAGATGGGAGACATTTTGCCCTCCACACTCTACATCCCTTATCTCTGCATGCTGAAAGGCGTCGCTAACGGCCCGCAGTGTGCTCACTACTGTTTCAGTCTTCTGAAGACGAATGGAGCAACACACAGTAAGATCAATCTTTAATAACGATTAGTTTAGTTTGACCTGTTCTAAGACGGCTCTTTTTGCTCTGATTTCTTTTTTCTTCTACCTAAAAATAAATCTTTTAGACTTTGAATTTCGTTGTGGTGCTTTCCATTGGGCTTTTATGTACCTTTTTGTAAACTGCAGTCATCTGATGAGGGGTCAGCATCCAAGGTTCTCCGTTCTTTTAGAAACGAAAGGCTGGCGATAGAATTTTATGTTGATGAAGATTTAATTTTTGGGATATCAGGTCTTTTTGTTGTTTTGCCAATGGACTACTTGGACACAGGGTTCGTAAAGGGTCTTAAAAAGCCTTTTAAAGCGCTGAATTTATGAATTCGGAAATAATACCAGAAATAATATCCACCATCTTCCCACAGTTTCAGTTTGAAAAAACATGCTGTAACACAGATGGAGACGGCCGGGATAAGGTATCTGCCAGGGATGTACCGATACCGTTCTTATGTACTGCATCGGTTAAAGTTAACCAGTACCATGAATGGATACGTAAAATGTGAAAACTGCCATAATTTCGTAGAAAATGTTCATTTTTCACTAGAAATTTTACTTTTGGTGTCATTTTTATTCATATTTAATATTTTTTTCTAATTCACCATCCTTTGTTGTAACAAGCATAAAATAAAATAAACCTGTTTTCTGATTTATTTCGTTTTGCGTGTGGTAGAAGTATCAGCATTGGTACTCTGTGTCGGCAAGTAGTCAGATCCAAGTATTGGTGTCGTATCGGTTTGAAAAAAGTGCTGTCGTCGCATCGCTAGTTCTTTTTCCTCACGGCACAGTTTCTGTAATTCAGTACTGTTTGGATCTGTATCGGATCAGAATCGGCAGATTATGTACCTCAAATATCCTTATCGGAAACAAAGGAAGGAGTTCAGAGCTTCTCTGAGATGCTTTTTTTTTTTTTTTTTTTTTTTTTTTTAATCTTCCGGAGAGTTTTACAGGCTTTTAATCCAACAAACCCAGAACTCAATGACGCTACTGCTGTGGTCCATCCCAGCTGTAGTCTGATCAGGACTTTCCCCTCTGTGCTCTACGACGTTGGGTCGGTTAGACAGAACTACTGCAAACATCAACATAAACAACCAATTGGACTAAGTTCAGCTTCCACAACCTGCCTAGACTACAGCTGCAGTGGCGGACGGCTGCGACGTCACTAGTGTAAAATGGAATCGGTTGGATTGAAAGCCTGTAAAACACACCAGAAGACAATTCAGCTCTCTGACCTCTCAGCGGAGTAGTTCTAATGATTCATAACCAAACAATTGATGAAATGAAGGAGTTTATTTGTAGATAATGCCTTATTTTGAGGATCCCCTTTGGTTGACCCTACAACTCCCATTATACGGATATACGCTGATCACCGATTGGATATAAATATCTCCCAGAGGACTTCTAGTCGCACCAAACTTGTCTGGGTGGCTAAATGAATGTAATGCATGCTATAAGTAAGGTCCAGGTTGAAAATGATGTTACTTCGCCTTTAAACATCCTTTGCGACTTTATCGTCAGGTTTGTTATATATTTACCCAGGATTAAATGTTGTTACCGAACAGGCAGGTTCTATAGGATACATTAATTCACTAAAACTGCAATAATGCAAAGCATAACCTCCCTATTCCCACACCGGAATGTCGCATTATTCCAGACGATCCCTTATCCAGCTCATCATCATCATCTGTTCTTAAAAGAAGGCCACCTTTTTAAACGAGAGATGAAAGTTGTGGCGATGATTTTATATTCGGCGAGGAAGAACTACATGTGTTTTAAATACTCCTGTGTGCAGGCGACAACATCCAGGGAGCTTCAGGCAGTCCGGTTTCCTGGGAGCATTTCTTCCACTCCCTCATGCTCTACCATGAGAACCTGCGACGAGACCTCCCCAACCCAGACTCTGCACACTACCGCCACCCGCCGCTCAGGGGCATCACCCACAGAGAGCTGGAAGGACTAACTGCCTTCCTGCAGCTCCTCACCACCATCATCACCTGGGTAGGATACAGCAGGCCGTCTCCACGACGACCAGAGCTTCACGCTCCCATCATCCCGCTAATCGTCCGTTCTTTGTTTGCCCTCAGAGCGAGAACGCTCGACTGGCATTGTGCGAGCATCCACAGTGGACTCCGGTAGTGGTGATGTTGGGGCTACTGCAGTGCAGCGTTCCGCCCGTCCTGAAGGCGGAGCTCCTTCGTTCCCTGGCGGCTTTCGGGAAGTCGCCTGAAATCGCCGCTTCGCTCTGGCAGTCACTGGAGTACACGCAGGTAGGACAGGAAACGCTCCAGCAGCGCCAATAAACTAGAGGCTTATGGGATCCCAGCGATTACGTGATTCCTGCGGGATTCCAATGAAATGGGATGGATTTTTTAATTTAAATAAATAAGTTCATAATATAATTAATTAATAATAATAATAATCCCACTGCGCTTAGTTATCATTATTTCATGAATGAATCCTTAGTAACTGATGGCAATGTTTCTGGAGACAAGTATTGACAAGACAAATATTTATGGAATATTTAGCATGGTTGGACAGCAGGTAAGAGAAAGGAATAGATGTTTGGAAAGTTGTTTCTAACTCTTTTATGTTGCAGATCCTTCAGACTGTCAGAGCTCCGGGACAGAGACAAGCAGCAGGGATTGAGGTTTGTTTTTAGTTCATCTAATTGTATCTCTCCTGGTGTTTAACCTGTAAGGAGAGCCACATCGGTCGCTTGTTATTCTCTGTCTCAGGTGGAGCTAAATGAGATTGAGTCCAGCTGTGAGGAGTACCCTCTGACACGGGCCTTCTGCCACCTGATCAGCACCTTGGTGGAGAGCAGCGTACCCGTAAACCTGGGGGCTGGGCTGCGCGTTCCCGGCTTTCAGCCCTACCTTAACTTCCTGCGTGAGTCTGTGTTCCTCCCGTTCCCCACCAGAGCCTACCGCCGTCCAGCTGAGAAGGTAAACGCCTCGTCTGCAGAGAGTCTGGATGGAGGTCCAGTATGCATAAAGCTATGTGGCGCCGTTTGTGACGTTACTCAGTCAAAAATTAACACCAATAACTTAGTTTATTCAGCTTGTTAAAAGAGAAAAAACCGGGGGGTTCATTTTCAAAGTCATATTTGCCTTTATTTATTTTCTTTATTAAATCAATTGAATTTACGTCACGACCTTGCGCATCAAAATCTAAAACACTATCGCCATCACCTCCTCCCATGTTTACACATAGTAGCGTCACTAGCGTCCCATTGGGACCCCATAGCAACAGTTACCAGGCAACTGTATTTACTCAGATTTTCTCATCACAAGGAACCACACGTTGCATTTTCCCTGACAAGTAACTCTCACCAGTTCTCCTACAACTCACAACAACACCTGGTAACATTATTAACTGCTGTTTCGCACTGTTTAGCGCATCCCCATGAACACAGCACACGTCTACAGAGCATATTAGCTGACGCTAGCAAGTAGCTATTAGCTAAGCTACAGTTAAACCACGGCTAGGAAGAAAGAAGCAGCGGGACCTGAGCTAAAGCCGCTCCTTCTACTCTCAAATCACCAGCTAGGAAATTCTGAGTTCCCGGTGAGTTCAGTCAACATTCTCGTTGTAAAGAAGAGGGCCGCTGTTAGCTGCACATTAGCTCGTTTCTCTGAGTCAACCAGACCTGAAAGTTTATTTCCTTCATCCTGGACCTTATTTTTTAGCTATTTTTATGTTGATTTACTCACCCAGAGAAGTTTAGAGCCATCGAGCAGGAGTTTATATCCATGAACGGGCTTATAGGGGACGGGAGTTTGCAGAGTTTCTGGTGCTGGAGAACGGCGTGGGTTAATAATCTTAACAGCCAAGCATTTTAACTGTTCCATTGTATTTTAGGCATCCCTGAATTAGGACCAGGATTCCAGTAGGATTAGGATTCACTCAATGCTGAGCTGGAAGTCCATGACCATATTGAAGTGTTCCTGTACAAGCACAGTGACGTAATAGTTTAGAAAATGTAATAGATAATGGAGAAAACTGAACAGCTTGAAAAATGGAACCAAAACCGTATACAGAAATATCTCCGTCAAACCTGGGATGACTAATTTATGTTTTTGTGAATTCCTACAGACTGTAAGTGCACAGCAAACAGCATTTTAGAGCTAAAAAACTACAATGTTCGTGATATTTCCCCAGTAATTTTCAACTGTGTAACTTAACAAATGGCGCCCCGTTATCATTCACTTGTATCTGTGCAGCCTTGTGTTCAGTTTTTCCCCATTTCATTCACGTTTTTTGGTCAGTGGGAGGTCGCTGAGTGTGTCCTGGAGGTTTTCTACAAGCTGCTGCGCGACTATGAGCCGCAGCCCTCAGACTTCATCCAGGAGACGGTGGAGCTGCAGGGTGAGCAGGTCCCAGCCTACAAGCCCCCCGGTCACAGCATCATGTTCCACCTGCTCAACGACTCGCCCATGCTGGCTCTCTGCCTCAGCCTGCTGGAGGAGGGGGTTCGCCAGCTGGACACCTACGCACCCTTCCCCGGTGAGGAAACACGCGCTGTAACAGCCGAACGGATACATTCAGCTCGGACTGATCTACAACTGCCCCCTTTACAGGTAAGAAGCACCTGGAGTCTGCAGTCCTGCACTGCCTGTGCCTTCTGGACCTGGCTCTGCAGAAGGAGGTGATGTTCATGGACCTCCTCAGGGAGAGCCAGTCGTCCCTTCTTGTGTCTCCGCTGGAGCAGCTTTTCCAAGGGGTCAGTCCTCAAACCAGAAGAGCCGACCACATCGTAAACATCGGCAGGTGTGTACACACGAACGTCGGCCCCGTCCTCGGATCGTTACAGATTAGAGAGGCTCAGTATCGGTTCTGATCCGTCTGTTTCAGGTATCTGTACCACAGTAGCTCCAACCCAGAAGCTGCCTTTCAGAGCGCCAAGATTCTGCGACGCATCGCCAATTACCCCAACATCCAGATACGACTGGTGGGAGACTTCACACATGACCAGGTCTGGACAGCTACTCTCCTCCAGAACTGCTTATTTAAATGTGTTTATCTCTTTAAGCGCCAAAATCCCAATACTGCGACATTGCTGACTTTAATGAGCTACAGCTGCAGATACGACCACTAATTTAAATACTGCTTTGAACTGTAGTAATTCAGGTTTCAACCAGCGCCAAAACTGGAGGATATGAGAGAGTAGTGGCTGCAGTCGCAGTATAAATCAGTCCAGGATTTTGTGATGTTGTGATCCCCTTCTATAGAGGAATTCATTTTTCTTTCTTTTTTACCTGGACCTTATTTTTAGCTAGTTTTATGCTTTCTTACTCATCCTGAGAATTTTGGAGCCAGTCTGAGCCGTTCAGCAGTATTTATATTCACTTCCTCCATCAGCGGACATCCGTAGAACGGGAGTGGTAGGTGGAGGAAAAATATAGCTTGTAATAAGGTTTAATCTGCCCAAAACGGCAGTAATTTTACCATGTTTATTATCCACATGGACTTACGAACGCCTCTGAAGTGCTTCTTGATTCACTTACGGGCCCATTCAGGCGTAATGGAGCGTTCATGACCAAACTTTGCCGCCGGGCGTCAAACAGCTCAAACGGACGAAAGTTGCCTCTTAGAAAATTCAAACCCCACTGCTGGCACATTTGTACTCTGCGTCGGCGTTGTCTCGTCACGTCAGCACATCAGCAAGCGGGCGGGGATTTCTCCTCCACCGGGAAACTAGTAGTGTATATTCAGTAACCGTAGTTGCCCTAACCGGGTTTGTTCTAGTGTTACAAGAAAGTTGAAAGAACATATTTAACTGCTTACCTGGCAATCTGATAACTTCCACCAAATAAAGTCAGATTTTTTACCTGAGTCTGCAACTCCCCAGCCTTCCACTTCCATCTAACCGACTCCCCTCTGATCACCGGAGACCTTGCTCGTTGAGTAGCTACAGCGCATGGGCTCATCCCCCATCCTTCCGTCTCCCCACATAGCTCTAGCCTGCGGTTCAGCTTGTCCTACGTCTTCTTAATGCCGCCGTCCCGTTGCTGATTGGTTGCTGCCCTGCGTTTGCTGCCCCAAAGTTAAATTTTCCCAACTTCATGCAGCAGCTGCGTGAGCCAGCTGTCCCGACGCAAACGACCAGCTGCATGGCAGCTTGACGCAGCTTGACGCTCACTTGCTGCATAGGTACTATAGATTTTGCATGTAACCCTGCTGCCTCGCGGCCTGTTGGAAAAAACTGAATTTCCCCTTAACGACTCAGACTGACTCCAATAATCCTCAGGATGAGTAAGAAAACATAAAATTTGCTTAATATAAGGTCCAGGTAAAAAAAAAGAAAAGTTCCCCCAAATTAAGCAGTTTTATCCAAGTATCGCAACTTTACCACACTTTTTTTTTTTTTTTTTACCAATTGTGACCTTTCATTATCTTATATCTGACGGCGTCACATGTCGTGAACACTCCCCGTTTCTTATTTTGCCAAAGAAAGTCCTATATGGGGTATAGTTTCCTCATTCTAGTCATGAAAATCGGCTGCTCTTTTTCCTGCTCTTTGAGGCCTGAAAGCACAGCTGGTCGTGCTTTTGATTTGCTCAGAATAACCAGTGATTTTGAGGACAGAAATCTGAGCGCATTGATTGATCATATCAGTCTTTTTTTAGTTGATGAATACTGGAGCCTCATTATTACGAATGAAATGAACAGATATACAAAAAATAAAATATGTTCGTAGTAAATGTATGTATAGGAAATGGTCAATGTTTAAAAACAAAATTTTAAACAAGACAAACATCTGTAAACATTGATGCAGTCTGATATGGCCAACACCTGTTGTCGTAATATACAAATCAGATGAGTCACAAACTTTTGGTCACACTGAAGATTTTTCTCACATACAGTATGCCTTTATCTATAACCCTATACAACCTGTTGAACTACTGATATCAAAATGGAAAACTTTATGGAAAAAACTGTGGCGCCTAAACGGTTATCGATTCTCTAAATGTAAAGCTTCCTCGCCACTTTCGGGTAAAAACCTGTTTGAATAACCACCTGATGTTTTTGAACTGTTTGGTCTTCGTGATTCAGTCTGTGAGCGATAAGATCATGGCCGGATTCGTCGAGTGTTTGGATAACGAAGAGGCAGAAGAAGGAACGGAAAGAGAAGATGGTGATTATTTCCCCTTCTCTCTTTTTTTTTTTTTCACTGTAACAGACATAATTTCATCTGCTTCCAGCTTTATTTTAAATTCTGTGAACGATAAAGTCGTCCAATCGATATCGCTGATCTTTAGATGTCGATCGGCCAAAGAAAGTGGCAAGAATCCGTCACGAAACCCAGATCCACATCCTGAACCTGCTCATCACCTCCCTGGAGCTGAAGGCGCCCAACCTGGCGCTCTACCTTCTGGGATATGAAGTCAAGAAACCCGTGTCTTCTACCAACCTCCAGGATCCAGGTGGGTGGGTGAGGGGGAGGAGCTTCAAACTAACCTGTTAACATTTGTGTCCAGGTGACGAACGCGTGTTTTCTTGTGCCTGTGACAGGTGTGCTGGGATGTCCGCGGAGTTGCCTGCACGCCATCCTGAGTCTGCTGCAGAGAGGCACAGAGAAACGATCCGGACCCGTTCTGACTCGGCAGGCCCCTCACCTGGCTGAGCTCTGCTACCAGGTAACCACTCCCTCCAACATAAAACACACCTCTGTTTTACATTCTGGCTTTACTTCCCCAGGTTCTGTGCTTCTCAGGTGATCTACCAGCTGTGCGCCTGCCCCGACACATCAGGACCCACGATGCGCTACCTGAGGACCAGCCAGGACTTCCTGTTCTCTCACCTGCAACACCTGCCTCTCATCCTAACAGGTCAGTTTAGAAAACCAGCAACGTTTACAGCCGTGGTCGGGCTGAAGCGTGAGTGCGCAGATTTGTTCAGATGAGCTTGTTTGCGGATGCAGCTGGTTCCCTCCTCTAAATAAGCTCTAGCCCATGAACATATTAAAGCACCATCTGAGACATAGAGCCACCTTCATTTGTCTGAAAATAACTCTTTGGGAAAAGATTTTTATTCTGGTTCAACCAAAACTACTGGATCTGTCAGACCTCCTCCTATTGCGGCCAACAATTCTCCTAACCCAACCACAGTTGATTCTGTTAAAAATGGGAAAATAAGTGGTTTGAGTGTCTTGCAGGTCTTTGCTTATAATCCAGAAAAATTGAAGAGACAGAAAAACTATGAGTCCTTAAACCAAAACTATATATATTATTCTTTCAGGTTTTAATATTATTTTTTGACTTTTTTTATTCCCAATTTAAACAGATGACCAAAAGTGGTCTATAAGAACAGAAAAGAAACAATATTAAATATTTAAACAGGACTAAATTAACAAAACCAAGGCAAAATTGCTATGGTATTGCTCTACTAAGGCTAAAAAACATATTTTAACCAAGATTTTATTTAAAACAAGATTTGGCTACAATTGAATTTCCTCTAAACGAAAAATATGAGAGTTGAACAGCTACACACTCCTGAGTGCCACCAAACAGAGCCAAAGTACCACCCATATACAGTTCCTGTGACACTATGTTTTAGCGTTGCAATATAAGTGTCAATTACCCAGGAATGTAGATCTTACATTGTGTAAGGGTTGCCACGATTTGTTGATTCATCACAACAATAAATGTATTTGTCGACGTGATAGTTTTTAAAAAACAAAGCGTTTTTCTCTTAAAACTGCGGCTGTATCGGTCACTGCATCACTCGCGGCTCTCTGTGCTGAATATTTATGGCTTTGTCTGCATCTCTATCCAGAATTCAGATCAGCCATGGCGTAACACCGTAAAAGCCCAAACTGTCACGGCAAGCCGACAACGGGGCTCTAATGTTTGGGTGTGTTTTATAAAAATTGTACAGAATTTAGTGTAATCCAAAATCCATAAGGTAGAACCTGCTTACCGTGGCAGGACGACGGTGATGCTCCAGCATTGCAACAGGAAGCCCCTTGTAGCTGACAACTAGAGGAACAGTTGCCCCGCTAAGCTAATTAGCACGTTGGCTGCTGACACTAACACCAACAGTAGGCTGACTGAACAGCCTCTTTCACCCAGACATGTCGGCGTTGCCTGTTCTGTCTGAGGCATTCATAGATGTATATAAATGTCCGGCTTTTTATATTTATTGCAGCTTTTCTCTCATGTCAGCAGAACCTGGATGGTTGCTGGTTCTGACCCGTTCAAAGCAGACAGCGTAGCGCTGCTGCTGTCAACAAGACTTCAAGGCATAGGTGAAAGGTTGTGACAATTGTGGAGGAGTTCACATAGCTGGCTCATTTATGGCAGCAATATGGTTTCATGGATGCAAAAACTTTGAAAAGCTGAACAAAGTGAGAGTTTATGTATTAAATGGAAAATTGAATTAAACGGCAACTCACCTCAAAATAAACTTATTTTTTTGTTAAACTGTATAAGTTAGTCTATAGTAGCACCATCTACATGTCCAGTCATTATTTTATGTATTTTACTACATTTTAGTGAAAATATAAATTTTGTACCAAAAACTATTAGTTCAGTGCCCCAAGTGGTTAAACAATTACACTACACTGCATTGGAAATTAGGGATGGGAATCTTACAACACCTCACGATTCAATTCGATTTCGATACTTGGGGTGACGATTCGATTCAGAAGCGATTCTCGGTTCAAATTAATTTTTTTTTTCTTAATCCAAACTCTTTCATTCATCATTGTGTTTGTAATACACACAACTTGATCTGCCAAGTGTCTGTTATGAAGTGAGCCATGAATGTAACAGGGCATCAACACAAAATGGATTTTACAATCTATGTTGAGAGAAGGGAACTGGTTCAAAAGTAACAAGACATTAAATTGCAACTGGTCATCCAAGACCTTTTAAACAAAATTTCTAGTCTGGAAAAAAAAAAAGCTGAAATATTTTAAGAAAAAAAAAATAATAATAATATGTATTTTGTTTGTTCTTTGCTACGTAGTAGAAAATACATTGAACATATTTAGAATGCACCAAATGTTGCTTATCAACCATAATTAAACAGAAATGTATGGCTTATGTTATTATTTTCATTGTTTTTGTTAGAAATTTTAAAAGTCCTAATGTTATTGAACTCAGCATATATTTCGGACTTCCTTGAAAGCGCCACAGGTGTGCAGCGCTGTTGGATGTTTATGTGTAGCTTATAAAGAAAGATCGCTCTTACTTGCAGATTTATTTAAAAAAAAACTTTAAAACTTTTCTGACGTAGGCTTTTGTTTAGTGACGACAGGGTGCCGTCTCGGCCACACATCCGTAACGATGTGCTATGAACTGCCTGCAGCACAATCGGTTCCAAACCTGCATGCTCCGTTATGCAGGTGGTTACCCCTACTTGCTGACATTTGCTCATTACCTATGATAAACGAAATAACTGATATAGGTAGCCTAAATGGAAAATGAAATATGGGCAAAGAGTTCATTTTTAATGCAATAATTGTGATGGTGTGAATTTTTTTTTTTTACACATTTCTGAATGATTTTCTCATCATGGTTAGAGGCTTTATACCTTGGGCATCTCTCAGCAACACACATTTTCTGCTGCAGACATTGACGTACAGTGGTCGCAGGTGCACATGTCGAAGCAGGGTCACACGAAATCACTCGAGCTAATCTATATTTAGCATTAAATTTAGCCAACAACAATCTACCACTCAGAGGCGGCGTTCATTCGATACCGCGATGCCGCTACAGGCTCAGAATCTGCTGCTGCCCAGAGAACGAGACAGCGGCTGGAAACGATATGGTTCAGCGCTGCTCGCCTCCTCCACAGAACCTATGTCCCTTTACTCTGTTCCCTCCTTTTGAGCAGTTTTTCAAAAAGAAATGTGGGCGGGCTTATACTCTGGTAGGGGGGAATTGACATCTGTAACATTAAAAGTAGTGATTGGGATTTTATTTCCCTTAGCACGCCGTGTATCTGCTGTAACGTTAATGTTTGTGTTCATAATAAAGTCATAAATGTTCATTTTAACTGTCAGTATTTTAGATAGCACATAATACCTGGAGAAAAGACTTTCAGCTTGAAGCTAATGATGTATATATTTGAGCAGCTGCTGCCATAAGATACAGTTTATGGGTGATCCGATTAGTCGACTAATCGCCCAAAGAATTGACGATTAGTCAGTTATCCAAATAATCGTTTGTGGCACCCCTACATTGTGTTCAAGTTCAAAGTTGAAGGTTGTTTTTTATTTAAAGCTTAAAAGTACTGCTCAGATGGCGTTTGGAATAAATGTAGGCAAAAGCAATAGTTTATGATTTCATTCTTCTCACCACTAGCAAAAAAATGTTCAGGCTGAGGATTCTTTTATTTTATTTTTTACTTTAAGCCCTGTCCAGTATTCTTTAAATTTTCTGTGCTGCAGCGTTGTTGTCCGTTTCTCTGCTTCTCTGTTCATCGTTCATTTCTTGCTTCTACTTTGTCTGCTTCACTGACTTTTGCATTTGTTTACCATCCGTGTGACTTAAGCCCAATGTAGGAATCTCAGAGTTAAAGGGCGCATGTCGCCACCTAGCGTCACAGAGTGGAATAATCCGATTTTCTGACTGACTGGGACTCGACTCTCAACTCTGGCTAAACCGTTTTTCTGCTAAAAGCTCAATTTGCTTCCACTTCAGGGACACTCAGTGTCCCAGCAACTCAAGCACAAGGAGCCCAAAGCATTAAATGTAGTTAAGGTGAAGGCAACTCGCGTGCAAAAACAGTAAAGTTAAAGATTAAAAATTAGATAAAGTCAAATTTGTGTTGTCACAATACTAAAAACAAAAACCGGATTCGATAATGACTCAATTTCAATTTCACTAGTAAGGTGATTCAAAACCTCAATTTATTGAACAAGTAGATACAACAAGCAACATTCCTGTTATCTAGCTACATTAATTGATTGTGCAAAAATTAGATTTTTAGTCGTTAACAGTTTTGCTTAAACTTTACAAATATCAGCAGTGGTTTCAAAAGTCCTCACAAAAAAAACTGGTGAAAGATAACTCAATTTAAAACTTTAGATATTGAGGTCTTAAAATAGGAAAAAGCACAGCACTCAATATGAAAATATAAAGTAAACATTGAAAAAATAGCATCAGTCAAACTTGTACATTTGGAAAGCTTAAAAATAAAACAAACAAGGCTGTGTAAACGTGAGACTCCAAAGTATCGATACTACATGAACAGTATATCTATTTTAGATACCAGTTTTCTTATAGATTAATATCTAGGTATCGATTGACAACCAAAAAAAGCACCGAGCTAAATATGGCTGGAATTAATTGGTCACAATTAAGGCGATAATTTGACCCCCCCACTACGATGTCTCTGTCTGCAGAGAACCAGATTGCCGCCCTCTCCCAGATGTCGTGGCTGATGAAAACCGCTGCGATCGAACTGAGAGTGACGTCACTGAACCGCCAGCGTTCACACACACAGCGCCTCGTTAGCCTCCTGCTGGACGACCAGCCACACCCTCAGCATTCAGGTACGTTGTCACAGATTCTCTGAATCCTCCCAAGCAATGCAGTTTGTTTCCTTTATATTAAAGAATTTTTATTTTTATTCCTGATCCGTTATGAGAACAAGTTTTTCTGGGAGGCAGAGAAATGCTTTGCATCATAGTTGACCTGATAACTCTGTTTTATGTCCAGCTGATGGAGAGTCTGGCATGGAAGACGATACCCGATCAGCCAGTGGTTTCCTGCATTTTGAGACGGTTTCTAAAGGTTTGTGCCACTTTCATCCCATGCATTCATCTTTAAACTCATGTAAACTGGGATTTAAGAGTCGGTGCTAACGCAGGAACCGATCGTCTCTGGCTTTTCCCCCATCAGTGCGCAGGAAGCTGCTCAGTGTGCTGGACGCCATCGACTTCAGTCAGGACATGCCTGAACTGCTGCAGCTGGACTTCTTTGAGCGCGCTCAGATTGAGCAGGTGATCTCCAATTGCGAGCATGTCAACGAACAGGGACACACCGTGTGCAACGTCAAGGTGAGTTTGTTTTTTCTGGTTCTTTGTTTCGTCTGCTACATATTCAGATGTATGAGTTCGTTCTTGTTCTCGTGTTATGTTCCCAGTTACTTCATAGAGTCCTGGTGGCCGAGGTGAATGCTCTGCAAGGAATGGCAGCAATAGGACAGAGGCCACTGCTGATGGAGGTAAGAGAACCTACAATCAGTAAGAGCATTGAATTTAGACGTGGACAATTTTTAGCATTTTTCCAAATGTTGAGATCTGAGGGATGTTCCACGAAGCAAGCTCAAGAAATCAAAGCTCAATTGAAATATTTATTTACTTGAATTAGGCTAACAATTCACTTCAGGCTTATTTGATTCCATAAAGGAAGTTAAGTGGTTTTGATCCCTGCTAATTTAACCCAGGATGATGTGCCTCAGTGCTACATTAAAGGCAGCCGCTGTAAAAAGATACTAGGTCGCTGAGAATGAAAACATTTTGGAATAATTTCCCCGAATCCTCCCCGAGTTTGTTGATTTGGAAGAACGAAAACGTCTAATAAAAGTTTTAACTTTTATTTAGAAACAAAAGATTAGATGAGCAACTTCTCTTTCTAGACTGTGGTTCAACAATAATTGTTATTGTTAGGAAACTATTTAACTGTTGAAACACAGTTTTTTTTCAATAATTTTGCTGATTAATGGATTATTAGAGATCGGCCTGTAGTTCTGCATTAACCTGTTGTCCAGGTTGTTCTTCTTTAATAATGGTTTGATAACTGCTGTTTTTAAAGCCTGGGGGACGACACCTGACAGAAGGGACGAGTAAACTATTTGAATCAGATCAGACTTAATGACAGAGAAAACTTTCGTTAGAAAAGCTGTGGGTAATACTTCGAGGCAGCAGGAGGAGGAGCTTAATGATTTCATCAAGGTCTATTTGGTTTAACTCATGAATTCAGACATTTTGTCTACATTGGTGGTGATTGGGAATGACGCTGGTAGTGGGTTCTGTACTGAATTAAAAACTGAACGTCTGATTGTTAGAATCTTTTCAGTAAAGAAACTGGCAAATTCATTGATGGCCCTAGTGGAGTTTAGTTCAGTAGCTACTGTCATTGGAGGATTAGTTAGTCTCTCAGCTTTTGCAAACAAAGTCCGCACATTATTAATATTTCTGTCAGTGTTTTCAGAAAAAAAAACAATTCCCTTGCATCTTTCAAAGTTAAATGGTATCTGTCCAACCTGTGTTTGTAGATTTCATAGAGAACCTGGAGTTTAGCTTTAGTTTTCCACCATTTTCTTTCGGCTCGTCGACACTCTTTACACTACGTACCAGTGGATCCGTAGTCCAAGGAGACTTCTTTCTACCCGAAAATACTTTTACTTTAGTTGAAGCAATGGTATAGAAAAGTTCTGAGGCTTTTGCGAGTTAGTTTTCCACCACCCTGTTTACAGAGGTGGAATTGGGGGATCAGGGGTGTGTGATAGAAGAGTAGATGTGTTTAAAAGTTATAACGGAGCTGTCCCTTAAAAAAAAACGCTGTTTTACAGCGGTCTCATTTTGTATCAAAATTTTGGTAGACCTGGAGCTTTCAAAGAAAACATGCAGATGGTCAGTTAGCGCAGTATCGACTACAGAGAGATATTTAAACCTTTGCTATTAATTAAGTCTAGAGTGTGTCCTCTGTTGTGTGTTGGCTGTTTGACATTTTGGGTCAGGCCCAAGTTATGAAGAGTGTCACTTAATGTTTTTGCTTGTCTATCTTGTTGGTTGTCGATATGGATATTGAAGTCACGCACAATGATTAGTTGGTGATACTCATACATATTACAGACAGAAGGTCCTTCAAATTATTGACGAAATTAGAGTTAGGTTTTGGTGGTTTATATAGTGTTAGAAATAAAGCTTTGTTAGAGTCCTTTATAGCTAGATATGTATAAGAGTTGAATTTACCCAGGGGCACTTTTCTAGAAGTTATTCAGTTATGAAAAATTACTCCTTTACCACCTATTTAGTGTTTCCTGCTCTCTCTTAGGAAATTGTAATTTGGAGGGATTCAATCAGTGCATTTGATTATTTACATTTAACCAGGTTTCCGATTTAAAAAATAGGGCCTGTACATAATGCTCAGTAATAAAGTCATTGATTAGAGACGCCTTGTTTGATAAGGACCTAATGTTTAATAGAGCTAGTTTAATCGGTTTGATGCTGGTTAACTGAGCTTTCTGAGTGGATCCGGGGATCAATTTGAGATTTTGTTTACTACACAAATGTTTGGATTAAGCTTTTTGTTTTTCTGCTACTTCTAAGCACTGGGATATTACTTTTTTGTTCAGGGGGGCGGGGAACTTCTGGGAGACGATGGGAGTAGAATTACTGTCCGGTTGCCTTCGTATTCAAATGTCTGTTACTATCAGTTGGGGAGATGGTCAGGATATTAGTCCCAAGGAATTGATTTATTCCAAGTTTCAGTGTTAGTTGTGTCCCAATCATGACTTGTGCCCTCATTTTATTTCAGAGAAGCTCCTAAAGGGTGAGGCATTTGGTGTAGAGCCAGGTGAATGGGGCGAATGCTGCAGGTCTCTGCTTGATCCCGCTGCTCAGCTTACAATTTTAGCTTTTGTGAATTATTTTTGTCATGGTTGAGTTTTCTCTGGTTGTGCATCTCTGAAAGTGGCTGTCATAGCTGCTTGGGAGTCAATTGTGTTTTGTCTCTATGTACTTCTGGTTTTGTGTGAAGATGCGTTTGGCTCTACACAATATTTTTTATTGTTTGTCATTGATCGACCAGCACAGGTGTTTAAGAATCTGTGGAGCAAACGCAACCTTGAGATTTCCTCATCCGATCCTGTTGAGAGAGGCTGGGACAAATAGATGGGAATGTCCTGTCCTTGTAGTTTATCCAATAAGCCAGAAATGTCTTGTTACGATAACTCTGACTGTCTTTTGCCTGTGTCTGTAGATCCTGTATCTATCTCGAGCTTTTTGGTGTCGATTTATAATCGTCAAAATGTTTTCATTGATTTGTTTTACTGATTCTTGGGTACAGCTGAAACTTTCAATGCCATTTATTGAACCATCATGAATAATCACAGAACTTTTGCTAGGGACGTCCTTACTTTCTTTTGTGGTTTATTGTGGTTGGATTCTTCATTGTGACCTTGGCTGGCTGCCTTGCCTCCGTCGTGATTCCGGGAGATGAGAGCTGCAAATCTGTTATTCAGGGGAATTCCAGGAGAGTGATGGGATTTGTTATGTCTGTTCCGTCCTGGAGCAGGTGTTGAGGAGCGTCTTTTTTAGAGCTGGCCAGTTTTCTTCATAGTTTGAGTTGGGTCTCCTTCCCATTCCACGCTTAGGTGACAGGATAGTGTTGTTCTGGTTTTGACTGAGACTGGACCGAATGAACACAAAGCTGCCAGGTTGATGTTCTGTCCGTGGCACCAGCAGCGTAGTCTCGTTTCCATATCCAGTGTTGATTTCCAGGTGCTTTTCCAGAAGACGACTCTAAGCGTGTCCTTCCTGCAACGCGCCCCAAATGAATCTGTCTTTTCTCTCTTTTTCCCCTCAGTATATTATACAGTTTCATGTCACCTCATAAATTGACCACATCCACAGCTGGTAGGGGCTTTATCAGGCTTAGGTTGTTCTACAAGTCAAGATCTCCTTGGAATCTTCCCTTCTGCTTCTGGAAGTTGTTATAAAGATGTTTTTTACAATAATTCGAAGCTGCAAAATACTCTTCGTCACTTAACAGTCATACTAAGCATAAGATAAAATATGTAAGCCTTAATCATAATATAATTCCTTCACACTTTTAAAGGTAAGATAATAGTATTGATTACTATGAGGCTTAATAATCCTACAAAAGGAAAGAGCCGCATTCTTCTTCCAGTCTAACAAAATATAAAAAACGCAGCGTATGAGTAACACATTTACACCATAACCAATAAGGTGAACACCAGCTGGAAAAAAAAGATTGCTAAGCTGCGTTGCGTTATAATGCTCATTAGGTGATGTTGCTAAACGGACGGTTTAGATGTGGCACAGTGAGCGCTGAGAAGCTTTTATAACTGTAAACTTTTAAATTCATGTTAAATCATATTACCTGGTTTGGTAGGGCAAGATAACCTGGAGTCTGTTGTGAATTATTAAAATCAGAATATAACACATGAGAGAATATAGCTATAAAGTCAAATGTGTTAGAACATGTTTTAAGAAAGTATGTAAAAAGTATTTAATGAGAACAATTTCAAATCTTCAGAATATAAAGTCATATTCATACAGTTTTTTATTTTACATGTGTATTTTGTTACAAGTTGCAAGATATTTTAATGCTATTTTAACACATTTAAACAGGACAATTTTTTTTATTTTATGGCTCAATTCTTATAAAAATGTTTCATTTATAATTATTAATAATGCTTAGTGTCAGGAGCGACACGAGTAGGAGCTACAAGGAAAGATTAAATACAGTAGTGTTCTTCAAAGTAGTAAAAGTAAAATCAGTCAGATTCATCAAGCTAACATAAGCATCACTGCCACTGCCCTTTGAGCATGTGTTGCCATGGTGAATGGGCGGAGCTTCAGGTTAGCTTCTTCTGGGGATATTTATCCAGGAGTGTCAAAATAAGCCTTAAGACATTACCTCTATTCGTGGAACAGCCCTCTGGTAACTGACACCTTAGTTGATGGTTCTATGGCTGAAACTGGACAATTTTCCCCACAGGAGGTGAACTCCGTCCTGCAGCAGGTGGTGGAGCGCAACCGCGTCCGGCGGAGTCTGAGTGCGAAGCGGCACGCGCTGCAGTCCTGGAGGAGCCTGGTGGAGACGCTGCTGACCGCCTGTCCAGCTGATCTCATCCCTGCTGACGACAAGCAGCTCATCATCAGAGACCTGCTGCTGGATCTGTTTGATAAGGTTGGTGAGAATGGTCTTTTAGGGTTTATGCATAAAAAAACCATTTAATCTCATCCTCAGCGGGATTAACATTCTTTGGATAATTTAAGAAACATACCTATGTAATTATAAATGGTGATTTCTGATGCCAGAAAAGAGATATTTTCCGCTCTAAATGTACTTTTCCAGTAAAATTACTTTCTTAATCTGCTTCGATTGATTGAGCACCAATAATGTGACGCGTTGTTGAGACAATCCTCTGGAGAACTTGATGGTTTCATAGCTAGGACTAATTTCTGCAAAGCAGAGAGGGAGCTGGTGTTGGGCCTAATCCAGGAATGGGCGGTGTTTAACCTGGAAGTTGGTCCGGCTATCTTGAAAGGGGCGGCGCTTTTCATTGGTATGTGTTTTTAAGCGTTATATTGATAAGGGTTGAACAGAATTTTTTATATTTATTGGTAATAAGAAAACTATTTACATAACATCAACATTGATCCTCAGATCAAATGTTTTGATAACAAACAAACAATATGCAGAACAAGTTTTGCAACAATGAATACAACACTTGCGGCTACAATTTTGAAGTAAAATGTAATGAAGAAGAGTTTTCATAACATGACTTTCATTTTTAAACATTTTTTATCTGTGTTTGTTTTGTGTGTGTGCTTTTTTATTTATTTTATATCCACATCGGATATGTGTGTGTAGATAATTGATTTGTAATATAATTTTATGCCATAACTACATTTTATTTATTTAAAATAAATAACATTTTATTATTTTATTTAATGTTATTAAAAATAAATAACATTTGATGTTACAGTCCCAGACCCACCCTGGGTCCTTTTTGCCCCTCATTATTAACCTCCTGAACTCTTTTATATCTATATTTATCTATATCTAAAATAAAAACGTACCTATTTAGACTTGCTTAGGGGTAATCACTACTATTATTATTATTATTGCTAATAGTACTATTAAAGGTTTTTATATTAAATTGTTTTTTTTAATCAAATGCTATTGTTTGTTTTATAAATGTTTGTTTATGCTTTCTTGTATTGATTTTATGTTTTAATTTTTACATTTCTGTAACAATGCAAAGCACCTTGAATTGCCTGATGTTGAAAGTGTGCTATACAAATAATATTGCCCTGCAAATTAGGGATGCATTAATTGGTAGCAGGAAGAAGGGTGGTTGACACCGTAGGCTGCGCTTCACCGTCACACTCCAAAATAACAACATGGCTCAAGTTCTGACCTAACCCGACCTAAAGAATTCAGTGCATTCAGTAAATGTTTCCTACTACTACTTTCTTTGTTTTCGGCAGTTCTCGACCTCTGAGTACTTCAAACATGGTCCCCACCATTCCCTATAGCCCCATTCGCAGTTAGCTGATTGTTATACACAGTAGAGTAATAAATCAACAGCCTTAGCGTCTGAATTGCAGGGAAGTCTCTGATTGTTGGAATGGCCCCCATTTCCAAACGGAGCTTCGATCCCATCTTTGTCTGATATCGTCCCAAATGAGCAAAGTATTCTGGCTTAACCCCTTAACATTCCTGCAATTTAAGCCCAAAATATTTTAAAAACGCATACCAACATTAAAGCTGTTCTTGAACCGTTTGGAGTCTAGATATGGCCGAGGTTTCGTTGGAAAGAAAACACTGAAATATTTCACAGAACAGTGAAAATATGTCTAAGTGCAATTGTTGTCCACTTATATGATTTTTAATACAGAGAAAAAGATACAATTTTGTGTACGCTTATTAAAATGTATAAAATAAATGCTCAAAAAATGGTTTTAGAAATGTGTGGTGACCCTAAAAACATTGTGAGTCTAAAATCTGATTTATTACCTTTATCCACAAAATAAATGACAGCAATAAACCAGAAAATTAGTATTTTACATCATATATAAATAAATACCATAAACTAAAGATCAAATGTGCCCCAAAAAAGTACAAACTGTGCCAAATCTGCTTTTTCCTTGTAATTAAAAAAACTCCCAAAGTCACCTCTCTCTTGTCTCAAACAAAGCTCCACGGCTTCCACCATGTTGTATAATAACAATAAAGTGTGTTTTGACCCAGCACTCAAAGGGTTACTTACTGTGCGTAACGCTGTGTAATCCTTTCCTTTCTTTGTTTGGATAAATTCTTTACGCGGGCTGTTTCCTAAAGCAAAGATAAAGTCCAACCCCTCGAGTGACCTATTGCTGTTTTGAGCATTCCATTGGCTATTTGATGCTTCAATCATCATTGTTCTCTGCCACGACCAGTTTGAAGCACGTAGAAGAGAATAGGGGTGGCACTTTTCAGCTATCAGCCAATAGCTGATGACTTTGCCACAGAATACCGGGGTAACCTGTCAGCTATTGGATCATGTAAGTTATGAGTCATAAGCTAAGCCCTTCAGGAATGCTCAGTGTGATTTGTAGCTAGAAATCCACATGATATAAGAATCTGTGATTAAAAAACATTGAGAAACGTACTCCTGGGAAAGGAAAGTTGTTGAATTTTTTAGAGCAGATTATGTTAGACTGTGGATGTAGGACTTGTTGCTGGGCAACAATGTTATTGGAGAATATCAAATGGATCATTGTGGATAGCTTTCCAATTATATAAAACATTAAATTCATGGAAATTGTAAATCAGAACATCATGGATTAAAAAGTACAAATGGCGAATAGTCCCGCCGGCAGGCCGGCGGAACGTTAAGGGGTTAAAGTGTTTAGCACAGACTTCTATTCCAGTAGAGAGTGTTGCAGCCTTGAACACGCCAGGTTGCTTGGGTGGTCGACAACAGAGCAACTCGTATATGCGCTTTGTTTCTTCATTTTCCACACTCAAGTCTGTAGCCTACTGCTAATCCGAATCCCAAAAATAGACCAGACGGCGCCGCGTGTCCATATATGACCTATCCTCTCCGAGATAAACTGAGAGCGCGTATGCTGGTTGAGGAAGCCATGGGTAAATAAACGCTCAGTTTTTTTAAAAACGGCTTCCCGGCCGGTGTAACATCATTAGGAAACCATAATATACATGTTTTTTTTAACTTGGAAAAGTGGAAATTTCAGTTTATGATTCCTTTAACATACATACATATTCACGAGTGGTCATCCGTGTTTTGATGACATTAAAAATGTATTTAATCAGATGAGCTGACTTCTGCAGAAACATAATGGGTACATTCTTTCTCTAAATCCAGTATCTTTACAGCCAACATTTTATGTTGATGTGGTTTTCCTTCTTCTGTTTCCCGTCATCTAGGTATTATCAGAGGATGCAGCAGGAGAGTTGATGCCCATCGTTGCAGGAGCAGTTTTCACCCTGACGGCCCAGCTCAGCCAATCGGTGCTCTCTGAGCAGCAGCAGGGGGCGGGATCAGAAGCGTCTTCAGGCTTCGCCTCCATTGCTAACTCCGCCCTTCACCTCATCCTCCGCAAGCTGCTGGACTTCATCCTTTGCACCGGTTGGTCATGAATTATTCAACGTTTTTCCGTCAGACGGTGTTTGGCAGGGAAGTTTTGTTTGAATTAAAATGATATTTTAATGTCTCGAACTCCTAAGGGGGCGGATACCAGCGGCTTCGTGCTCACCTGTACGGATCTCTGCTGTATTACCTGCAAATCGCCCAGAAACCAGAGGAGCCAGAGACCCTGCAGTCAGGTAGTCTGTAATCCGTTGGAACAGTTCTCTAATGATGTATTTTACCTGTTGGTAAGATTACCAAAGATCTCCTTTTTGATGCTGCAGCTGGGAAAGCCATGTGGGAGCGGCTCACTGCTCCCGAAGACGGATTCTCCAAGCTGCAGAGGGAGAACCTCGCCATCATCGAAAGCTATGGCAAAGCCCTGATGGAGGTCGTGTGTAGGGACGCCTGTGATGGCCACGAAATAAGCAGGGTGAGAACCGGAACAGCTGGGAGATCAATCACTTTTGTCCCCCCACGTTTGAGTCATTTCCCCACCAAACTGGATCCAGTGCTGAGAACCGAGTAGTTTGTCTTTCTTACCTCGGTCGGTGGCACAGATGAGCTCAGAACCTACCCGAAGGTGGTTCAGGTGAACTTCTGCAGATCTGCCACCAATCACAAAGGAGCATGACGTTTAAAACTCCTGATTTAGTTTCAATCACTGAGTCAGGAATGATTCAATTAATAGTTTTAATTAATTGTTGTGTAGAAACTGTGAAATTAATAAGATTTAAATACACAAGTCCATAAATAAGAGTTTCATGGTTTATTTTCTATTCCAACTCATCATATTTATTTACTGTAAATGGAAAATTATGCAGAATTCCCATTAATTGTTTGGTCATGTTGAAGGGGAGACTTTATACCCTTTAATCTTACTTTCTTTAAAAGTACGAAACTACCTCTGATCATTTTCACGATCTGGAAGGAAAATGTTTGATTCGTCTTCGCATTTTTGTGTTAATCTTAACTCCTTTATCTCTTCATTTGTCACATCATTAAAATTTTTTAACATTATACCCGTCAGTGTTGTTGTTTTACACCTAAAGATTTAAAATGTGCCAGTGAGTCCTGAAGCCAAAAAAGCAAAGAAGAAAGATGACCCCAGTGTATTGATTTAAACACGCACAAAAAAACAAGACATAAACCAGCTTTAACATTTAGTCGCATTTTTATTGATAAAACCAGCAGATAAAAAGATTACGTCAAGCAGATTTAAGTTTAATACTACAAAAATGTAAGACGAGGCAAATTTATTTTTATAGCAACACTTTCAGCAACTGGGCAATTAAATGTGTTTCGGTGATTAAGGTTTAAAATGAAAACAGAAAAACATACTACTGTTATAACATTCCAGCTATTATTAATCGGTTACTCAAAGGCAGCTCGAAACAGATACGTTTTTATCTTATATTTAAAGCAACTCAGTTATTCAGCAGCGTTGCAATAGTCTGGAGGTTTTTTCCAGATAAGGGGAGCATGGAAACTGAAAGCTGCTTCTCAATGTTTGGTTCTGATTCTAGGGATGAGACATTCGAAAGCTATACTGTTTGCAAAAATAAGTCTTCATGCACAAACCCTCACTATGGAAAACACAAGAAGAAATGGATATGATGTGATATGATATGAAGTGCTTTTTTTGGCTAGTTTTTCCAAGCGTAGGTTGCATTAGCTGCCCTCTTTTCATTCTCTGCGGTGAGCCTCAAAAACTCGCAATGATCCGTCAAGAATTTATTCTTTAAATGTCGGATCAAATTAGTTGTGTTGAAGCTTTTAGACGTGCTTCCTCCGGGGGTTATTTTTTCGTTCCAAGTTTTGCAAGACGCAAACTTAACATGATTCTCACAGACCAAAATTATTATTGTGGGTTTGCCGCCATGCGCACTAAGTAGAGTGAAGGGGAAGGGTAAACTACAGCGCATCAGCTGGCTGGGAAGAGTAAGCGCTTCATAGTCAGTACATAGACTGTAAAAATAAAGTCAGTACCAGTACTTGGTGATCGGGAATGAAAGGCATTGATCTGCGAACACCGATCACACACTTTTCCACGGAAATCGGCCGATGATTATCTGTGGTCGATCAATCGGAGCACCCCTAGTTAAAATTCCTGCGTCTTATAATCAGGTGCGCTTTATAGTCCGGAAATTACGCGACACTGAATTTCTCCCTTTGTTTCCCTTCCTTTTTGGACAGATGTTGGCTCTGGCAGTTCTGGACCGCATCCTGTCGATAGATCGCCAGAACCAGTGGCTGCTCTATGTGTGCAACAGCGGCTACCTGCGCTCCCTGGTGGAGAGCCTGAGGCAGGACGACGACGCCCTGCAGAGCCTCCTGGTGCCGCAGCCGCCCCTCCTCAAGCCGCTCTACATCTATGAAAGCAAGATGGTGAGAAAAAGCAGTAGATGTCTTCTCCGTTTTTTCTGATACGGCGGACTCCCCGAATGTCCGTCTTTGTGAGTGGAGGTGAGAAACTGGTTGTGTGGCTGCAGGCTCTGCTGACCCGCGTGGCTAAAACCGGCCAGGGAGCCGTGGAGCTGCTGCGCTGCGGGCTGGTGGCCCAGCTGATCGAGTGCCAGGTGTTTGACATGGTTCCCGACACGGATTCCCACAGGTATGGAAGAAGAGAGGAGCTGTCTGTAATAACGGCAGTATTTACGTCACTGAGTGTGTTTGTGTCTCTGGGGCCTCAGGATGATGAGGGACCCATCAGGCTTCATTCCAAGTCCAATCGACCGCTACAGGCAGATTCTTTTACCAAGTTTGAGGCTTCTTCAAGTCATACTTACATCTACGTCCATGAGTCACCAGCAGGGGGCAGCACAGGTAAACACACTTCTCCTACCTTCTAGGAAATGCAGGTGATTCCTTTCACACAGCAGGATAAATATTAAAGGTTTATTTCTGTTGCTTTTGATGATTCTGTGTTTCAGCTGATGAAAACTGATGCTATATCAGACCAAAACCAGGGATGCACCGATACTGGTATTCGGTATCGGCGTAGATACCGTCTGATGTCCATGTATTCGCTAAAGTTAACTGATGCCATGAACTGATACTTAAAATGTGGAAATTCTGCAGTAATTCACAGAAAAAGTTCATGTTTAACATTTTTATTTTTACCAAATTCACCATCATTTGTTGTAACAAGCAGAGGAGAAAATAAAACCTGTTTTCCACATCATAGTATTTTTTGTGTGTGTGGTAGAAGTATCAGCATTATTACTGGGTATCGGTAAATACTCTTATCAAAGTATCAGTATGGTGTCGTTTTTGAAAAAAGTGGTTTCGTTGCATCCCTAACCAAAACAAAACGTTTTCTGACAGAGTTCTGGTTCAGTCTGTTTTTTTTTGTCTACTGTAGCTGCAGGAAAAACCTTTAAAGGGGAATTCCTTCTTCTTCTTTTTTCTAACTCGACCTTATTTTTGAGCAATTTTGATGTTTTTTTTCACTCATCCTGAGAAGTTTGGAGCCAGTTTGAGCTGTTCAGCAGTATTTATACATCCACTCTTGATCAGCTGTATCCGTAGAATTGGAGTGTTGGGGGCAGAACAAATGCTGCTAGTAATAAGGTTTAATCTGCCGCAAATGCCTACATTTTACTATGTCCATATTCTTCTTGGACTTATGAACGAATCGGAAGTGCTTCTTGATTGTCTTCCTGGCGGATTTGGGGGCTTAACAATAATAAAAAGCTGACGAATCTGCCAGGCGCGTATACTGCCGCGGTAAAACAGACTGGCAGACCTGCTGCAGCGTAATTGTGCATGACGTCCAAATCAGTCCGGAAGAAAAAACAGAAGCACTTCCTGGGCGTTTGTCAGTCCAAGGAGAATATAAAGATGGTAAAATCAAGGCCTTTGGGCCAGATTAAACCTAATTACAAGCAGCATTTGGAATGCCCCGAACACTCCAATTCTTCGGATACAGCTGATCAAGACTGGATGTATAAGTACTGCTGAACGGCTCAAACAGGTAAAAAAAAATAATGTAATGTTTAATGTTCCCGGATAACAGAGCTTAGTGATAGCTGGTTTGTTTTTAGTGTCACTTTTTAAAGTTTCTCTGTGGAAGTGTTTCACATGTTTTCAGGTAAAAAATCAGATGGATTCATTCGGTACCGGATGGATATGAAAACACAAAGCATTTTAACGCCTTCTAACTTCTAGAGTAAATTGGATGTGACTCAAGTTGTAAACTCTGTGTGTCTGTAGGTTCTCCAGTGGCTGATCGTCCATGCAGACACAGTTCAGTCTCTGCTGCGTTGTCAGGACCTCAGTATGGGAGCTCTGAAGGAAATCTCTCTGCTTACTGCAATCATCAGTAAAACGGCTCTCCCAGGTATAAAAACCTCACCTGGAGATGAGGAGAAAAAGACACTTTTCTCTTTTCGTTACCTGTGCGTCGTTCCTACCTTTTCACCCTGTAAGGTATGGTATATTCCTTTTCGACTCGGCAACAATAAGTGGGATTTTTGCTTTTGTTAGGTGTGCTTGAAACGGGCGGAGAGATCAACAGCGGCGCTCTCTTGGAGTTCCAGGGTCACATCACAAGATTCCAGGTTGGTCACCTTCTTTATCATGAAACGTTTAGTTGTTCCTGCAGTATTTAGAAAGGTCTAGATGTTTTACGAATGATTTTCCAGCTTTGATTTGGAACGGACATTAAACTGAGTTGAAAATGTCCAACAAAGCAAATTAATGTACCAAAGTTCTGGAACTGAACTTGACTGCTATCTGAAAATCCGAGGACAGTTTAACCTTTGTGGTGTCTATTAGGACTCTATTAACATCCATGCAGGTCCACAGCTAATATTTATAGTTTATATGTCCAGAAATTGATTTAAAAAGTTCCGAAAAATAAGTTGTAGTCTGGAGAAGTCCAACATTTTGTAATGAAAACCTTACGAACTAGGGGGATGACATAATTTCATCTTTTTTTTTAATTCATTATTTTTTTCTTCTTCTTTTCATTGAAATTGATAAAAATTACATCACAACCATGCATATTGAAATCCAAAAGAGGATCTTTATCGTCTCCTCCCATGTTTACATCCTGTAGCGTGACTAGCATCCCACTCGGACCTCGTAGCGCCAGTAAACCGGCAACCGTCTATTTACTCATAACAGATTTAGTTCCTTATCACAAAGTACCATACATTGTATTTACCCTAATAAGTAACTCTCAACAGTTCGCCTACGACTAACAACAACACCTGGTAACATTAATATCTGCTGTATCACAATAAGAGCATCACCCGTGATCAGAGCACATTAGCTGACGCTAGCTAGCAGCTATTAGCTAAGCTACAGTTAAACCATGGGGAAGGCAGATGAAGAAAGAAGTAGCAGTACCGTAGCTAAGACGCTCCTGCTACTCTCAAATCAACGTTGTGAAAATATGTTGCACTCGTGGTGAGTTAAGGTGACAGTGTGTAGTTTTTAAAAATAGCCATTAAAATATTATGTAATATTAATTACGTAAGGCACAGTAATTGCAAAATATTGGCGATATTGTAAAATATGAATTTAAAAATCAGTTTTATAATGCATAGGCCTGGGTCCTCTTTTCAGGGGAAAGCCATATTAGATGACGTCTTTACTTCTACAAGAACCCGGCTGGACAAAGCGCACGGAACAAGCCCACTATTAAAACATTGATTTCCCCTCAAAATGCAAAAAAGTTTCTCCATAAATACATTTTTACCTCTTCGCTAGTTCCAACCAATGAAAGAGAGACTGATGTGCTCGTCATGTTGCTTCAAATAGATACATCTCAGGGAATTGAAAACAGCACTAGTTGGACCTCCGTCGTTGAGTTTCTTACTCGAAGACACAGATACCGCATGCTTGTGATAAATTAGGTATACACTGGCCCCTTCTGGCCGAAAATTACACACTGTGCCTTTAAGTCGACATTCGTGTTGCAAACAAGAACACCGTAGTCATGTCTCCATTATTTTTGTGCATGCTGCAGTATAAAAAGAGTCACTAGATGGCACTACTCATTTTTGCTGTGTTTCACTGCGTTCCAATTCAATTCAGTTCAGTTTATTTATATAGCGCCATTTCACAACAGATGTCATCTCAAGGCACTTTACAAAAAGAGTTATTACAATACAATGTTTAGTGTAGAAATTACAGAACCACAGAAGATTGCGTCGTGGAATTCTCAGCAATCCCTCATACTGAGCAAGCATGCAGCGACAGTGGGAAGGAAAAACTCCCTTTTAACAGGAAGAAACCTCCGGCAGAACCAGGCTCAGCACAAGCGGTTATCTGCCGCGACCGTCTGTGGTTTGGAGAATACAGAACAGAGACACAGAAAGAGCAACAGAACTGATGCAGAAGTTTGTTGCAGGACGTGGAGAATTTCCGTCACTGCAATGCCATCTTAGTCAGGGTCGTCAAGCAGGGCTAATCCGGAGCACCTACTATAATAGAAAACAGGTTAGTGCTTGAATTGACAGCACATCAAGCAGTTGGGAAGAAGTAGGAGAGAAAGTAGGAACAGACCCTAATAATGTCCTCCAACAGCCTAGCCTAAAGCAGCATAGCTACTAACATTAACCTGTCTCCTAGCTACTAGGAGACCTGGCTACCAACACTCTGTCTGAGTCCTCCTGATCGAGGCTCAGCCCGTGGACGGTGTAGGGCCGGTAACGGCCCCCGTCATGCCGGGGTCTTCTCGGAGTCGGGTTGTTTGAGAATGCAGCCCAAAGTGGGTGGTAAACTCCATCTAAGGCTAAATACCGGCACGAGACCGATAGTCGACAACTATCTTAAGGAAAAATAGACAGAACTGAGAGGACAGAGTTGAAGAGGGCGAGAAACGTTTAAGAGATAAACGGGTGGGGTCCGCACAGTCTGCCCGGGGGATTCAACCCGGCAGGTAATGGGCGGCCGCACTGTGCGGGAGGATCCCCTTGAGGGACCTCTCTCCGGCGCTGGCTGGCCCCCGTGGGGCGCATTTCTTTCGACCGGCTCCGGATCTTTACCTGGCTTACATTAATCTATCTCTACCTAGCTACTCTACCTCTTCCTATCTCTTCCTAACTTTGACACTCTGCCTGACTACTAACATTAACCTGTCTCTTCCTATCTACCTGTCTGACCTGACTCTAACTACCTATAAACATATCTCTAACTGTAAGCTTTGTCAAAGAGGAAAGTTTTTAGCCTAGTTTTAAAGATAGACAAATTGTCTGCTTCACGAACCAACCCTGGGAGCCGGTTCCATAGGAGGGGAGCCTGATAGCTGAAAGATCTGCCACCCATTCTACTTTTAGAAATCCTAGGAACTACCAGTAAACCTGCAGTCTGAGAGCGAAGGTCTCTGTTAGGAACATATGGAACAATCAGGTCTCTTATGTATGATGGAGCTAGATTATTAAGGGCTTTATATGTCAGAAGGAGGATCTTGAATTCTATTCTAGATTTTACTGGGAGCCAGTGAAGAGAAGCTAAAACAGGGGAAATGTGATCTCTTCTTTTAATATTCATCAGAATCCTAGCAGCAGCATTTTGAACTAACTGAAGACTTTTAATTGTTCCAGTAGACTGAACAAGATTGTTAGTTATATTGTAAATAATTTAAATTTGACCATTAGTGCGTAATGTGAGACATCTCACAAGAATGATGGAAATTACATCACTTATATGTAGTCCATCTTTTGAAATCAGATTTATTGTACAAAGGGTAATGAGTAAAACCAATGATTGTGTACTAGTCTTGAGATGGCGCATGGCTATGTGCTGTAAGGAAAAGAAAAAATAAAATAATCAAAAATTGAACCAAGGGTTTGGAGAATCATGACACCCCTATTAGGAACCCTGGTTCACTCCGTGACGCTCGTGTTTTCTCTCAGCGCCTGTGTCTGTGCTTGCTGGGCCGGCTGGCAGGAAGCGAACGGGACAGGCTGCTGAAGCAGGCGGAGATTTCTTCACCCGGAGACCCGGCCGAGCGGCGAGAGGAGATGGAGGTGGCCATGATGCAGGTCCGACAAACATTGTTTACTAAAAGAGCGTTTAGGTTAGCTAAACATCTGGCAGGCTGTAGAGCCAGGATGAATTGCCGGTTTTATGTCGTCTCTGGCCTGACGCTGGAGTTCCTCTCTCCTGTAGGTGTGTGCCAACATCATGGAGTACTGCCAGACAATTCTGCTTCAGAGCTCCTCGCAGGCTCAGTTCAGCATCTGTCTGTTCAGCCCGTCGGGCAGCGAGCCAGCTGGCAGAGATGGAGGACGCTCAGGTCAGTGACCCTCGGCTCCAAATCACGACCCGGGTCATGCCTTGAAGTTGTCATACTGGTCAATGAAATCTGCGCCTAAATCACCTTATTTATTTCAAGGCTTTTGTTCATTCTCATGCTTTTTTTTTGTCTTTAAAAGATGTTTCGACTTCTCTGCAATCACTTGCTCCCTCCCGGGTCCCCAGCCTGGGTTTGGTTCTGTACCTGCTGAAGAACAGTGCGGCAGATTTCTTCCAGTTCCACCAGAGTCACAGACAGAGCTTGGGAAAGCTGCAGAGCCTGGATCAGCTGCCTCCAGAGGAGCTCAAGGAGGTAAATCAGCTGTCAGCTTAGATTCTCTTATCGCTCCTCTCCAGCAGAGGATCTTTGTTGACATCTTTCTCTTTGTGCACGAGTGGTTAGGTGGAAAGAAAACAAACAATTACGGGCCATGAAGACACGACCAACACTTCCAAGAGAGTTAGAGATTCTTAATTTGGCTTAAATTGAGCAACGGTTTTGACAGAAAAGATTTTTCACAGCAATGTGGGGAAGGAAGTGTTGTCTGACCTGTGTCGTCTTCTCTCCTTGCTGCTCTATAAGACACCAGGAGGAACTGTGGCTGGTTAGCTTTAGGCTTTAACCAGGGGAACAACTGGTCATGAATGGAGAAGAAGTTGAAGAAATGCTGTAGTGTCGTCAAAACGCTTTTGAAAAGACGTGTTTTTGTGGTGTAAAACTTAGAGTGCGTCTTTCACTTTGTCACACAGACAGTAGTGCGGTCTGAAATATTAATTTTATGTCCCAGATTGTCTCGACTTTGGTAGAAAACCAAAGTATTAATGTTTGCGTTTCTAAAAAAAGAAAAATATTTAAGCTTTTTAAAAGTTCATTTTAAGTTCTCCCAGAAAAATTTGTAGGCAGATATACTGTAAGTACAATTTGATTATAACATCTTAACAGAAAGAATTATATTTTTTTCAGTTTTTTCCCTGACTGAACCAAACAGTGAAATTGAAACTGAGATGCGTACAGAACCAGGATTTAGGCGCATCGTTACTCCCCTAGTCGTTAATAATACTGTCATGACTTTATCTTCTTCTGTATATTATTAATTTCAAGAGAGGAAATTTAACTTATAATTCTGTACTTATCCTTTAGCTGAAGGTTGTAAGTGCAGATTGAATGCACCGCCACTTTCACAGTAGACAGAAACATTGAATATCCTGTATGCAAAATTAAATCAAAACACAAAGGATTAAAGGTTTAGAAAGTGAAGTTTTTATCTGCAGACGTGTTTTGTGAAGGAAAAGTAAAATTGTTGTTCAGTCGTGTCTCCATCCTGTTGCAGTTCACAGAACATTTTTGGAGCCCCTGAAAATCCGACATTCGGGTCGACACAGACCCACTTAAATGTTTATAACTGAGGCACAGCTGACTGCTCCCGGTTCTGTGTGCAGCTATGCCAGGGCCTGGTGTCGGGTCCAGGAGGGGTGGAGAAGATCTCCTCGGTCCAGAGGAGCTTGCTGGCCAAGAGGCGACTGGTGCAGTTCATCAACAACAGAGCCAAACTCCTGGCCTTGTGCTCCTGTATCCTTCTATCTGTCAATCCTTTAATCAGAACGAGAAAGTTCAGAGACTTTCTTCTAGTTTTGTTGTTTGCTGAATTTTAAAGCTTGTTAAACTTCATTCTGTGCCACTGATCAAGTGACTTGATAATCACTGATTACCTCTTCCTCATGTCTGTGGTTCAGTGCTGTTCTGTTCTGAGTAAATTATAAAAAAAATCTCAAAATAGATTTGGATGTCCAAAAATTTTACATTGTTTGCTTGTTTTACAGCTAAAAAGGGAGGGAAAAGTCCACATAGGAAGTTGGTGCTGGTTCTGATAGAAAGTTTGGGGCCCAGATCGTTGCGTACAGATTTGCAGACCTTAACCTGCCTTTTCCTCAGACGTCATCGAGACCTGCCTGTTTGTACTGTGGCGCCATCTGGAGTACTACCTGCTGCATTGCACGCCCAGCGACCCGAAAGACTCCCTGGTGCTTGGAACCGGCTTGTTCCGAAACCGGCTGATGGATGGTAAGACGGGTTACCTTTGACAGTGTGATGAACATCAATTCAGTGGTCGCTATAAATGCCTAACAGCTGATGTGTAGAGAGTGTGTGTGTGTGTGTGTGTGTGTAAGTGAGCTTTAAGAGCTGTTTAAGGTTCTGGTTGATGGGTTTGATGGGGAGATGAGGGTTGTGGTTTCATCAGAAGTCATTTCCTGTGTTTTTATCATCTATAGGAGCTTTTATGGTTCCTTCTTCTGTTCCACTTTTAATCAGAAATCTGCATCATTTTTGTTTTTTCAGATTCGTTTGGTGGTTTGCAGGCCGGTGGCGGCCGTGGAATCGGACTGTCCAGAGTCAGCCAGCAGGACCTGGACCTGGTAGGAAGTGGTTACCAAACTCGATCCGATACAGAAAGAAAAAAAACCCTCGATTTTCAATTTCACCACTAAGGTGGCTTAACGACAATTCATTAAACAAGTAGACACAGCAAATATAATTTCTTTAATCTGGCTACTTTAATTTATGGTGTAAAAATAAAATGTTAGCTATTCTTAAGTGTAAACCGTTTCACTTGAAAAGTTGAAGCGAAATTGTTTACGCTTATCAGCAGCTTTAGTTATACTTGTCAGTTTTAAAAAGTGCACACAAAAAAACGGTGAAAGATAATTTAAAACTTTCAATAATAATAAAGTCTTAAGAAGAAGCATTGCTCTCAATATGAAAATATATTAACTATATATCGCTAAATACTAGGGCTGTCAAATGATTCGTTTTTAAATCTAAGTAATCACAATTAAGATTAACATGAAAACTCTGATTCATCAACATCAATGCTGCCATTGTAAAGAGCACTACTTTTCACACAGCCACTTCCGCTAATAAGTTAACACTAATTTAGGTGCGAAAACATCACTCTAACCGAATAATGCACATTTTAACGCAGCGGTGTAACACAATTAAATGTTCTGAAGTGGGCCACTATTCTGTTTTTTTTAAGAAAATGCTCTTAACTATAAATTAATCGACCTGCGTTAACGCGTTCATTTTAACAGCCCTACTTAATATATTTCCGGCAGGCTGTGACACGGCACCTGGCTGTCAGGGAACGTGGATGTCTGTGTGCTCTGAAGGAGGCTGCGTATATGTCAGACTTGAAAAATCAATACCATGGGAACAAAATATCTCATTTAGATGCCAGTTTTAGTGTTGATTAATATCTAGGTGTTTATTATTTTTACAACCCTAATTCGCATTCATCAGTGCGGCGCCGTCGGTTTATATACGCAGCTGTCCTGAACTACCAAAATGTAACGTTTTCGCAGGGAAATTTAAAAAAGTGACACTAAAACGAACCAGAAAGGTCTCCCAACTATCAGTAAACTCTGCTATCTGGGGGCATTATTGGTTTCTCCTGCAGCTACAGTAGATATAAGAGAGATGGACCAAACCAGAACTTTGTCAGTGAACGCATCTCTGTTGCAGTAAAGTCCATAACACACACTATCCGAATGGAAACATACTTACTGAAGAAAAACCAGCAGATGTCACCATGGCTACCGTTAGCATCCAATAAGACCAACCTCCTGATTCCGGAGCCAACACACTACCCATGCTGCATTTAAGTACAGCTGGGACACTAGGCTGTCGAAATATGAAAACAACTCCAAAGTGATAAGGGAAAGAAATATTTTAACATTAACAAACCGTTTTTAAGTAGTTCTGTTGTTCTGCTCTGGCTAGGTCTGCTTGTACTATTTAGAACATAATATAATCAAATTAATTTCAGGAATTGAAGGAAAGGAATTCAGGAAAAAATGTTACTTGTTTAATGCTGATCAAAGTAAAAAAAAAAAAAAAAGTAATATCCACATTTGTTATTTTTCTTGATTGACGTGAACCGAAGACGTACCAAACCGTGATGTTTGTGTACCGTTACACCCCTAATCAATCAGAATGATTAATGTATCTGTAGATGATTGGTCTGATTGTGTCCTCTTGTGTCTGTTTGGTGGCTGCAGCTGAAAGGCGACATGGCTGCAGGTTTCGGGGAAGCGCTACAGCGGAAGCTGCTGGAGGTGGAGGGTCTTTACGGCCAGGTCCGCTCCCGCTACACCTTCATCCAGGCTCTGGTCCGCAGGATCCGCGGTTTGCTCTGTCAGCCCAAGAGCTGATCGCCCCGACACAAAGAGACTGATGAGGAAACCTGGTGTGTTTCAGCGGGATGATTCCTGCTGACCAGCCGCTCTGATGTTGATGATGTGACACTATGTCACAAGTCTAATAATGATGGAAGAATGCACCTACATTTTTACTTGTTAAGATTTTTGATATTCTTTTGGTTTATCTGTTGTTTTTTTGTTGAAAATAAATATTTTCTAAATGTGTAAAATGGTGAATATTTAACATTACTCAAATATTTCTACAGCTATAGGTGGGGGATAAATTAGAGCATCTTAATTCTGTTGAAGTAGGTCAGTATCTGGTCCTGCTGGGGAAGGAATCTAGCGTCTGCTTGAGGATCATTAGCAGAGAGGGGAAAAGTTTCAAACCATCCATCAGGTAAAAGATTATACCCCTCTACTTCGTCGTCTCTCGGACAGTCCCTACAGAGCATTTTCGCGATAGTTGCAGCCTTAAAATGCCTGATGTTGCAGCAGCATTTGTGAAAAGTCGAAATGTTTTTACCTGTGATTTTTATATATTTATTCAGCCAATAACTTTAAAGTTATTTGAAAAGCAAGCTGTTTTTTTTTTAGAATATATATATTTTGTAACATTATTAGCAGAGTTAAGAGGCTACATTCTCACATAAACCTTAGTAAAATAAAATTAATTTAAAGGAAATGAACATAAAAATGAAAATGTGACTAGCTCAGATTGGGTCCCCATTAGAAGAACATCTCTGCTTTTATTTTGGTGCTAAAGTCCCAGATCCACCCTGGGCCCCTTTTAGCCCCTCTTTATTCACCTCCTGGATACGCCCCTGCTCAGCAGCACTACACGTTTAGGAATAATCAATTATTAATCATTCTAAACACTCATAGGACTTTGTATGGAGAGAGAGAAAATATTTTTTTTATGACTGTAGTGAAGAAACTTTTCTCCTTAGCTCCTTCCTTGGCAAAATGTAAATGAAACATGTTTTATTCTCCATCCCTCACACATAACAAACAGGGAGTGTACATAATGTGATACCGTCAGAAATAAGAGAATGAAAGGCAAAGTCATAATCGGTAGAAAAGTGCGGTAAAGTTGTGATAAATTGCGTTAATAGTTGCGATGGCAAAATCCTGAAGGGACTGATGAGCTCAGCTGGATTAGCAGAGCTAGCCAACAACCGACGGTGTCATCCAGGACGCAAACACTGGACATGTCACAGGTTGGGGGTAAAGTCCCGCCTTCTACGGACTGTGATTGGGTACTGTAGGATCACATTAGGTTCAGGCATTGGTCCTCAAATATTAGGACTGGGAAAATAGTCAAGCTAGGTTTATGTAATGCTTCTCAAATGTTAGGATTAGAAAGTGACTCAGGGTTAGATGATGGTTCTCTAATGATGGCAAACCGGACAAGAAAGATGGGACCTGTGATGATTCCAATATTCGCATCCAGTTCGTGTTGCTGCTGCATATCGTCTCTACTGCCTGTCATACAGCATCAGTCTTCAATCAGAGGCCTATTCAGAAGCGTTGCATCACTGGCTGCTACTGCAGATCTTTCTGACAAAAGGGTCTTTTTTTGTTGAATAATTTGGATGACCTTTCATTTCCCTTTCAAGACGAAGTGATATATTAATACCGTACCCTATATGGATGTTCGTACCTTTTGATACATTTGTGCAGTTTTGCTTCTATTATAATTGCTAGAACAGCAAAATATCAAATGTGGATAAAAATATGCGTAGAGATATTTCTTTTACATTGTGCTCAGCAGCTTTGACTAGAGGAGGAAAAAAAATGTAGCCATTTTAAATGTATCCACTTCTAGATTGATATGCATGTACACATCAGATGCATTTCTCTAAAGAGAATATGTAACTAGATGTTTAACATCAGAACAAAGGGTTCCTCTTGGGTATTAAAAAGCATCGAATTTATGAATTTGGCAATACCCTAAAAATCTTGGAATTTTGATATCTGGGTTTTAATATTTGTGGTATATTTGACTTGTTTGTATTCAATTTTTCCTGAAAACTTGAATTGGTTGACCGCGATTATTTTTGATTAAACACTATAGCACAAATAAAGAGTGGCACAACCAAAAAGTGAGAACGTAACAAAGCCTGGGGAAAGTCAAAATACTCCAAATGTGACATCTTCAGTTAATGAAAATTAAAATAAAACCTAACCAATATTAAACATATATATATTTTTTGCGATTTTTAGGAAAACTTTCTCGTGGCCAGCTGAAATGTTCGTTCACATGTTCCAAATTTTCCTGAAACAATTTTTTTTTTCTCTCTCTACCGGTAGAAATGTGAAAAAGGGTATAATTTTTTTCCATAAATTGTCTTAAAAAGAAGATCTTCATGACCTTGAATTTAACCATGAAACCTGTAGGAATCCTTTCAGTCGGGTAGTGTGTGTGGAAACAAAGATGTGGTAAAAGGAAGAGAAAAGCTGCTGCACAGGTATAATATGGAAGAAAACTGATATTTTGATTGATTTAAAAAAAACAATATCCTGTCTGATCATAAACCACCATGTCGACCTCTAATCGGCTTAATGTCTGATTTTATTAATGGACTTTTCTTACATGTACAGGTACAAATTCGCTCTCAGGGTGTAAAGTGCGTAGATTGTCACACGTTTGGCGGAAGGCGAGGGGGGACAGGAAGGAGTTTACATTCAGGTTTTTACCAGAGAGTTTGTGCTCCTCGTTTGCTTTATTTGGAATACCGAGGAAGGGAAAGAGTTCAGAAAGAAGAGCAGCCAGCAGCCGGGTGACACATTTCACCGGCCGGTGTAATGCGAAAATCTGTTCCCCTGAAATATTCTGTTCCCCCGTTAGGTTTAGGCACTGGTTCCCGAAGAGCAGGGTTGGGAAAATTGTCAGTTTATGGTTAGGTAATGCTCATCCAATGTTAGGGTTAGAAAATGACTGAGGGTTAGGTAATTGTTCTCGAATGTTAAGATTAGTAAGAAATCAACCGGTCAGCCAATCAGAAACGACAAAAGGTTAGGGAAAAAATACCACGTAACACCAGGGGGAACAGAATATTTCAGGGGAACAGATTCTCGCACAACACCGGTGAGAGAAACAGGAAACGGTTGCATTTCTTGGCTCACCGTGAAGGAACGGGCGTGTGCTGCACTCAACAGTCCGTGCTCATAAATTACTTTAAATACAAAGTAATTACAGCATTACAAAGACTTTTACATTTATGGTTGTTGCGTCGGCTGGCCGAGTCTGATTGTTCTGATTTCCCATCATCCTCGCTCGTCTCCCTGCAAACCTGCTTCTTTCATACAAACGCGAACATACATTTCAATCAAACACGCTTTATACATAACACACACTTTGATTTTTACACTTTACCTGTGCTGATTTCCCAAAAGAGCTTTTCTGTATAAAATAACTTTGATCAAAAAACCTGGGTCAAATCTAGTCAAAGTTCTGAACATTAAAGCTGGAGCTGCACGATCTGAGACAAACCGGAAGAACACCTACTAGTGTCAGACTTTATTCTTCAGATCAATAAAATTAGCTAATGATATAAAAATTAGGGATTTTAAATTAAACAAAGCTTTTGGCTCCACCACAAATGTATGTTTTAACATTTTCTAGCTGAATCTTTAAATAAATAATATAATTATGGGTATAAGGTAAGAACAAGATGAATCCCATAATTTGTTTAGCTATAAAGGTTTTACAGATGAGCTGTGTTTAATATGGGGAGATGTTTGTAAAGACAGGCAGCTAAACATTAAAAGCAATTTGAGATATTTAGCTTTTCATCAGAGAAAAAAATGGGGCTTCATTTTTCAAAGTCATATTTGCATTTATTAAAGTCAGTTTGAAAATAAATATTTCTTTTACAAATCCGTTCTCATCTGCAAGCAGATTGACATATTACTTTGCTCTGACAAATGTTTAGTTTATTATTTTGAAGTTAAATATTTGGCTAGCTAGCAAGTTTAGCTTGGAAGCAAAAAAAATTAAGGTTAGAATAATATTTTGCTTGCTAAACAAGTATTTTGTTAGTAAACAGAATCTTTAGTAAACTAAATATTTAGCTGGGTAACTGAATGTTAATTTGGAGCGAAACCTTTTATTTGTAAACTAAATATTTAGTTTCAAAGTAGGACATTTATAACCTAATATGTATCATGTATACAAAATACAACTCTTGCATCCATGTTTTGTAGTCATTTATAAATGTCAGTTTGAAACTAAATATTCAGTTTACAAAATATATTTTTTACGTGGTCCACCTGTGCTTAGTGACAGGTAAGATTTGCATATTAGCTTATAATATTTAGCTCTGATATAAAGTTTTAGATTGATGACATATTAAGCTAGCAAACTGCTAAATATTTGTTTAAAGCAAAATATTTAGCTAGCTAGCAAGTTTAGCTTTAATAGAAAGAAAGATTTAGCTTGTTACCTGATTAATTTGGAGCTAAACGTTTAAAATAAAATAAATACAAAATATGACTTCTGCATTCATGTTTTATAATAATGTATAAATGTCATAGTTTGAAACTAGTTTACAAAAACATTTTTAGGCGGTCCACCTGTTCTTATGTCGTAGATTTGAATTTTAGCTTACAAATAAAGATTTAGTTCGAAGACAAATATTTAGCCAGCAAATCTAGCTGGCTAAATATTTGTCGAAAGCAAAATATTATTTTGAAGCTAAATATTGTAGCTAGCTAGCACATTTAGCTTGCTAGCTAAATATTTAGTTTCAGAGCAATATCTAGGTTGCTAAACAAGTATTTTGTTGGTAAACCAAATTTTTTGTTTTAAACAAACTGAATGTTTAACTTGTAAACCAAATATTTATTGTACAAACTTAATTTTATGTTTGAAACTTTGAAATTTACAACTGAATAAATAACATGGATACCAATTTGACTTTAAAAAATAAACCCCATTTATGTTATAAGCTAAATAACCCAAATGTTTTAAATTTTGACTGTAACTTTAAAAACGACTTCTCATACGTTTAAATCATTTTAAACGTGTTCAGCCAGTTTGCATCATGTCAGTGAGGGATGAGGAGATGATATTTATCCATTTTTCTTGTTCTAGTTTTAAAACAGTCTCCTCCAGCGCTCCAGTGAGGGGAAATACTGCAAATATTTTCCATGACTTTTAGATGTTTCTCCTTTACATAGAATAAAATCTTAAGACTGAATGTTTGCACATAAAACAACCAAAAAAAAGTACATTTTTATAAAAAAAAAAAAAAAAAAAAGCACTCTGTACAAGAAACATATTTACAGCACCAGCAGACTTCGTTTGAGTCACATCTGTGGAGATCCGAGGGGCTCCGCCTCCTGGAAGACTGAGTTTGAGTTTTTATTAATAGTGATCCGTTGGGGGAAGAAGATTCATCATCCCTCTGCTCTAGTGTTGATTGTACCAGGAACGTTAGTAATCCAGCACAGTTCTAGCGGGAGAGCATCCCGGTCACACGAGGGCAGCTTATCCAGCACTAGTGGTTCAGAGAGGGGCGTCTCTTTGACCTTCATCCATCCTGACCAGTGCCGAGCGTCCCACAGCGGTTTAGTTTGTGGCGTCGTCAGGACCGGCTTCCTGCTCGCCGCCGTTGGTCTCGGGCCGTGCCGGCATCTCCCCCGTCACCGCCACTCGTATGACCTTCAGCCAGCGCTGCTTCAGCTCGTCGGTTTCGGCAGCGAAGTTGTGGACGGACTTGGACTGGGAGAGGCGGAAACTGGCCGGGGCGTCGGCGTGCCGGGGGCTGTCCTCCACCACGTAACCCAGCAGGGGGATGGTGCACAGCGCCTTCACGTCCTGTGAGGAAACGGCAGAAAGGATGTTATCAAATTTTAAACTCAAAAAGAGTGTTGTTGTTGCTCATTACTAATTGATTCTTAAAGGAGTTGTTGTAGAACATGATGGCTGTGGGGAGAAAGGATTTCCTATAGAGGTCTGTGTTGCAGTGAAACTGATGAAGCGGCTGACTGAAGATGCTCTGTTGCTGTAGGATAGACTGATGAAAAGGATATCAGAGGGTAGCCGCAGGATATCAAAGTACTAAAAAGCATTGAATTAGATATAGAAAATGTATCCTTTTAATCATAGAAACATCTTTGTTTTCTCGCAAATGTTCTCCTTTCTACATCAGAGAATCTCACTTTCTTTCCTAGAAAATATCTGAAATTAATCTCAAAATCTTTTAACTCGTAATTTTACTACTTTTGTCATAGAGAATTTTGTTTGAAGTTTGTTTTTTTTCCTGGAAAATACGTGACTTCAATCTAATTTCTGATTTTTTTTGAGTGGAAATTTACACCAAAATATTTTTTTACTTCGTTTACTACGGCCCTAATATTTTGTTGTATAAATTTGACATCTTATTTTTTGAATAATTAAACATTATACATATATATATATAGATTTGGTATCTATAATTAAACTTGACTGCAAAGTGCACAGAGCTGCTCCTGCGGGAAGTCCAACATGCTGTGTTGCCAATTTAGCGACTTTTCATCCCCCTTAACAATTTATTTTGAGAATTATTTTTTATTATCCACACAAACATCGTTCTTCCTCTTTCAAACCTCTCTTTAATAAAAAAAGCAGCATGTCTGTATCTAGGCTGTAGCTGAACACCTGTGACACATTCAATGAGCATTTGAAAAGTCTGGTGAGTTCATTAATGATGGACATTTAAGACTTATAACAAAAAAACGCTGAAAATAATACCATAACCAAAAACTAATGTTTGATGGCAGTTGGCAAGCAATGTTTGATGCATACTAAATATGCCCTACTTTTTTTTGTTTTTTCCAAAGTAATAACAGACAGACAAAAACTATATTATCTCCATAAATTCTGTCGTAATAAGATATCTCAGATTTTTATTCCAGAACTAGAAATTAGATTTCGAGTTGCAATTTGGTAGGTCCCTTCTCTTAACAGAATGCTTGTGGCAAAATAATATAACATCTTCTACAGTTATAAAAAACAAAAGTTATATAAAAAAGTAATATTTCCCTGTAATTCAATAATATTTCCCTGCTTACATAATTTATAGTTTAACCTTGTGTGACTAAATCCTCTGTATTTGCATTAATCAACCAAACAACTACTACTGCTTTAATTTGCACCTTATTTTCTGACTGAACGTGTTTTTTTAAAACTATTTTCAATGCACAGTACAACGCGAAACCCGTACTTCTTTTTGAACATTCCGATGTAAAAATTTTTCTCTTCTGTAAAATATTTTCTTTTGAGTTCAATACGTTTGCATATTTGTTGTTTTTTGGCTGCTGCTGTTATGACCAAATGTCCCCCTGTGGGACCATAATAGGGATTATTCTACTCTATTCCTTCCTTTCTGTTTCTCTTTCCCTCATTAAACCAACGTTCCTTTAAATGTTATAAAGCCACCTACCATTTACCCCCACCCCCCCATATAGTTACTGCCATCATTCCTTGACCTTTGCAAGTTTCTCTTTTCTGTTCTTTTATTTTGACATGCCTGAGCATTCTGGTTTTGCACACTGTTTCCTATCATAAACTGGTTTTATTGTTTTTGGATGTTGGAGGAGAAAATAAAGACTGCCACATTATTCACATGTGGTAAAAACAAGACTGCCTGCAAAACCAAAATTGGACTTGCATCATTTATTGCAAAGGTGTCAGTTAATGATTTCCCAAAAAAAAAAAAAAAAAAAAAAATATATATATATATATATATATATATATATAGAGAGAGACTGAAATGGCATTAAAAAGCTATTACTCTTCACTACTTCATCCCTGGAGGTACCCTGTATAAGAGGAAGAAGTCTTACGGAAGCGTCCTCCTGTCTGCTTTGGTTGATTGTCTCACCTGTGGAGCTCCGTAGAGGTAGAGCACCAGACACTCCTTCTCAGGTATGACACACCACACCTTCTGCCAAAGTTTGGCTTTCTCCGAGTGCTGCAGGAAGCCACACATGATGCTGCTGTCTGTGATCTGAGCCGCCTCGATCTGCCCACAGAGGGATGATGATGATGATTAAAAGGCACTCGCTCTGTGTGTGTGTGTGTGTGTTCAGTGTTTGTTACCTCCAGGATGCCCTTCTTTTTGCCCTCGGTGACCCCTTCCCCCGTCAGGATGCAGTAACAGTCTCGGCAGACTTTGTTCACCTTGTTGTTGTCGTATTCAAGCTGAACCTTGTTGTCCGAGCATTTCCAGCACACCACCTGAAAGAACACACAAGATCTCAGCCACTCTTTGTTAAAGTTTACAGCAGAAGCCGTACAAAGTTTTATGCAACGCTACGCATGTTTGACTAATACTGAAGGAGCTGCACAGCTCCTCCAGTGTCCAACTGCTGCATCTTAGACGCATGAAGCAGCATTTTCTCAGCTCCTTTCTTCCTCCTGCAGCTGTTAGACTCCCTACAACCAGATCTGCCCCCAACAAATTCAATAATTCTTACATCTCTGCTGTAATTTCCTCTATTTAACTCCCTTAGATAACATTCTGCTGCTGTTATTTGCACATCTTTTCAAAGTTTATATTTTGCTAACTTCTTAGATAAAACTTTACTATTTAATACACAACTACACATGCACATTCTGTAAATACTCATATTTCTAAATATATATTTTAATTATGCTACTCAGTTACACTTTCTAATCTTAGTTTGAGCCTTTTTTTAAAACTGCACAGAACTCTGTTCTGGGAATTTTGTCCTTAATGAAGATATTGTTCAATTCTTAAATTCAGTTATTCTACTTTGTAAATAAAATGGTTCAATTATCTGACATTTTTCTGCTGTTTATTTATTCACATTATTTATTCAGATGCACACACGATAATATATATATATATTCTTACATCAAATACAAAATTATGCCAGCTCAGAATATATGATCTTCCTGCTAACAGTTAACACGTTTCATTTATTTTCTAATTCTAGTTTCATTTATTCATTCTAGTTCATTTATTTTTAATTGTATAATTGTTCACATTTTTGTGTCTCTGTGTGTCCTCTACAATCACTCCAGACACCAATTAAAACCATCCAATCTTTTTTGTCGTTAGAAATCTTATGCTTCTTCAGGCTGACTGAAAAAGAGCAACGCTGTCAGAAGCTTGAACAATCAAGTCAATAAATAAACATAAATTATTAAAACAGTAAATATAAAATATATTTTACAATATGTAATAATAGCTGGGACAGACTCCATCACAGCCACAAAAGCCCTGATTTTATTTCTTTTGTCATCTCAAATTAAGAATGACTGAAAAGTGTATATATTTAGTCATTCAATGCGAGAGGTTCATTTAGATCGATTACAAAGATTATATATTTCAGTTACTTATTTCTGCTCATTTTGATCATTCTGGCTTAAAGTTGAAAACAAGACAAAATTCTGTTTCACAGGAAAGTAAAATAACATTTAACATAATTAAAATCGTCATTTTTAAATGAAAGTTATTTTGATTTCCTGGCCACATTTTGGCCTACCCCATCAAAAATGATCGAAGCTAATGAAAACTATGAGAATAATTGTAGAAAGTTTAGTGGAAGAAAAAAAAAGTGGTATAAAAAGCAAAGCCTTCTAAGGAGTTCTGGAATCAGAGGTCCAAAGTTCTCTTTTCAGGTGAAAGTTAATTTTTCTTCTGTGGAAATCAGGGTCCCAGAATCTGAGAGACCTGGGCTTCTAGAACCTCGGCAGAACCACACGCAGGACTGATTAATGTAAAAGGAGCCCAGATTGAACCTGGACATGCTGTTTAGTGGGAGCACATTATTATTGGTCCTATGAAAACATTTTAATCTCCTGACAAACTCAATTTAGGGGTTTCTTCAGCTGTGAGTCAGAATTATTGTACATAAAAAGTTAACCGTTGCTAAAATTAAATCTTTTTTGTCTCAACTTAAAGAGGAGGAAGAAAATAATAAGGTATCTGTTAATAACAGCACAACACAGTAAAAACAGTAACGTTTAACACAAGCTTCAGATGATCAGAGAAAATGAATATTTAAGCCAGATATCATCCTCGTCTGGATGCATTGTGCAGCAGGAGGCGGACTTACGTAGCCGCAGGCTCTGCAGTGATGTCTCCGCCGCGTGATGGCGTTGAACGGCTCCTTACACTTCATGCACATCGTCACTTCGTTGTCACGAATCCAGCGAGGAGCCCGCTTCCCCAGCTCGGCTTTCTGCATCCAAATTAAACAAACGAGTCAGCATGACAACCTGAAAAACTGGCTCTCTGAGACGGCTGTTTGATGCAGCGCTAACCGAAACTTCCTCCACGTCCTTCAGAGCGTTCTTGAACGACTCGTTCTTCTGCTGGAAGATCTCGATGGTCTCCCGGAAAGCCTGCGAGCGACAGAAGAACAACGAATCAGATTTCTTTAGGGTTTTAATTTTAGACGAGAGAGAGACTATGACAGGAGTGGCTTTACCTTGATCCAGCCGGCCTTGTCTTGCTCCGAGCTGAGGAGAAGAAAAGACTGGAGGTTTTTATTACAGTAACAGTAACAGCACAGGCGACTATCGGCTGCATGGACAATAAAAACAGCAGTTAAAGTTGATTTTTTTTAACCTCATTTGTAAAGGTTTTTTGGGCAAGAGTGTCCTTAATTCATAGAGAGAGACACAGAGATTAAAGGGGGAAGACATGTGGCAAAGGTCGTCTGCGATGGGACTCGAACCAGGGACGGACCGAAGCCTCTGCATATGGGGAGCCCGCTCTTAACCACTGCACCACACGACAACCCTCAACCTTATTTATAGCCTTTTTTACCTTAATTTACTCAGCCAGACAAGTTTGGAGCCACTTGGTGTCCTCCAGGAGAAGTTTATATCCAGTTTGATCAGCGTATATCCATATAATGGGAGCCAATCAGGGCAGGAGATTTGCTGCCTGTAACAAGGAATTATCTGCCCCAAAACTCCTTCATTTAACCAGGTTTTATTATGAATATTCAGCGATATTCCTCTATGAGTTCAGAACGTCTCAGAGGTGCTAAGCTATTAGCTTCTGGGTGTTTTACAGGCTTTTAATGTAACTGATTCCGACTTACACTAACCTGGGATTTCAGTGACGTATCGGCCGTCCTCCATTAAATCTATAGTCTGTGTAGGTTGTAGAAATGGAGCCTATAGAAGCTGGACTTAGTCCTATTGGTCATTCTGCTAGTGCAGTTTGTAAAACCTGAACCAAAACCTGAACCAAAACGATGATGTCTGCAGTAGTTCTGTCTAACAAACCGCCGTAGAGCACCGAATTTAAAGTCCTGCTCAGACTACAGCTGTTATGGAGCACAGCAGTGAGGTTATTGTAATATGTGTTACTGTTGTTGGATTATAGCCTCTAAATCCCCCTGGAACCGAACTAATAAGCAACACAGAGACGTTCTGAACTCCATGGGACAATTAATGAAAAAAAAAGAAAGATGGGTTTTGGGGGTGATAATGCTTTATTACAGACGCTGAATCTCCAGCCCCGATTAACTTCCCTTATATGAAAATACGCTGATCACGATTGGATATAAACTAAAAGAAAGTTTGAATTTCCCCATGATTCATAAATGTCAGTTTATACCAAAACATTTAATTGGCAAGTTAAATATTTAGTTATTCAAACTAAACACACTTTACTTCTAAATATTTGGTTTGCAAGCTGAATATTTAATTTCTAAACTAAATATTTAGCTTCCTGACAAAAGTATTGAACTATTTAACTTAACATTTAGTTTCTACACTAAATATTTAACTTCTTAATTAAATATTTAGCTTCCACATTAATGATTTTGACTTTTTAACTAAATATTTATTTTACAATCTAAGTACTTTGCTTCTTAACAAAAAATGTCATTTTAAACTCTGACAGTTATAAATGAATATATATTATGGATGCTAATATGTTTCTCTTATGACAGGCTAAATAATCTAAATCCTTTACAAATGGCGCACCATACTGCAGTATTAGTTTCAGAAACGTAATCTATTTAGAAAGAAATGTGAATTGTAAACTTTTTTATTTCTGCCTGAATTATGTATTTTGTAATTACATTATTTCCACTATTTCTCTCAGTTTAGTCCTTAAAATACTAGAATTTTTACAAAAAACTATAACTTTCTGGATATGATGAAATCATATTTACTTATAAGTAGCCTTTTTAGGAAATACTTTTTTATGTTTACTGGAGTAAAAACACGTTGCAGTATTGCTCTTTACCAGAGGAGAGTTTCCAATGAGGCGTTTTTTGCCAGCATCTGATCAGACTACAACTATCTCACACCAGTGCGGATTTATTGGGCGCTGTGGTTTACAGCGGGAGGAGACAAAACGTTGGTCTCACCTGGCCTGAAGCTCCAGCGTCCTCTCTTTGCCCGACACCTGGAAGGTGTGAGGGTAGTCGTCGTTGCACGTTTCCAGGACCTTCATGCCGTCGATCCCAATTCTGGTCCTGACCGTGTACTTGGGTCCGCCCAGGCTGAATTTAGGCACGCAGTATAACAGCATGTTGTTGAACTGGTGGGAGAAAACCGCTCAGACGTTAGAAGATGGAGGTTCGGAAAGTTACACAATGAAAACTCGACACCAACAATTTAGATTATTCATCATAAGATAAATATTTGCCATATTTGGATCCTTGCTACAGATTAATTCATGAATTTCAAACCAAATATTTAGCTTCATCTGAAGCTCTTTAGTTTCTGAAGATGACAAGCACGCACACACCCACACCTAAGGATAATTTAAAATGATCAATTAACCTGATAGTCATGTTTTTGGACTGTGGGAGGAAGCCGGAGTAACCGGAGTGAACTCCACGCATGCACAACCTTCTTGCTACAAGGCAACAGTGCTAACCACTGCGCCACCATGCATAGTGCAGCCCCTGCTTTCCTTTGTGGTTGTGGTGTGTGGTCCTCACCAGGAACAGGTATCTCTCCATGGCTGAGGTGTTCCTGGCTGCCAGCTTCAGGATATGGCCCTCCTTGATGAACTCGTTCGAGGGGTGAACAATGTCCTCCTCTTCTCCCAACATCTCGTATATCTCCATCAGCTTCTTGAGGTTTTCCTGAGCAGTTAAAGATAGAGATTTTTGGTTCCAGAGAGGAGAGATCCTTGCAGATTCAGGAAATCTGCTCGGCTACTTACAGATTTCCTTATGGCGCTGTTGGAGTGGGTGGCTGCTGTAGCGATGATCTCTAGTGATTCTGGAAAACAATGAAAGTTTCATTTTACATTTAAAAGAATCGAACAATGCCTCTTTAAAGTCTACATCAGCGGTGTGGACTGATTATGTGCGGCTCCCGACTTCAATTCAGGATTGATGCAAATCTGGCTCCACAGCACAGGCGGTCAATCCAGACAGAGACTTTATTTTCAATTAGTGCAAAATAGATCCAGATAAATTAAAATAGTCTTGCAACAGAGTATATTGGCAACAACACCAATTATTAGTCAATAAATAACCGCGCTTTGTGCCATCTCCTGCAAGGACCACATTTATCCAATTATTTTTAATCAAAAGCAGAATTTGCTGCACTCAAAATCTGCTGTGAATGAATTTAAGAAACTCAAATACAGCAATGGTTTTCAAAGGAAGAGTAGCCTAAATCTTGATTTTATTGGTTCCATTTTTGTTTTATTTATTTCTAATTGAGATGTAAAAAATTGCAACATTTTTTCCGATAAGGCAAACCTACAAAACCCTTACATAAACATCCCTTTCCAACAAAAAAAATCTGACTTTTCAATCAATCCAAGTATTGCATACTTAGTTTATTGTTGTTTATGTTAAATTATACCCCCCAAAACATTGTTTTCTGGCATTCGAGTAATTTTAACTCAATGGGGAGCCTAAGTCTCCTCCCCTTCCTGTATAAAGCATAAGCTCCTCCCCTTCCTGTCGGAAGCATAAGCCCCTCCCCTTCCTGTCGGCCTGTGGGTCCCCTGGCTGATAAAATAATGAATGGAAGTCAATGGATGGTTAAAAGTTATTTTCTGGTCTCCTTTGCTTTACGTTCTGAATCACACATATGTTTTACTTCGATCTAAATGATAACCAATGATGTACATTTTGACTGTGTTTGTCCAGTGATTTGGGATTTATTTGATTGTAAAAATGTGTATTTAAAATGCCTACAAATCAGAACTCGCATATATAACGTCATTTGGCTAACGGGAGCTAGCACTAGCTATAGCACGCTAAACACCTAGAGCTTGTAGAGCTTCTCCTCCATGCTGGCTCTCACTCCACTGACTACTTTACCCCCGACATAGCTGCTACTTTCCACATTTATGGAGGTTTTCTCCATGTTTAATACTACTTTCTTCGTCCTGGAGGCTACGACCCTCGCTCTCTTTCTTTTTCTTCTTCTGCAGTTGTAGTCCGCTAAACATATTTACACAAAACCTAAAGTAACTTTGGCCCCCGGTCGAAAATCTGCGTTTTTTTTCTGCAAAATTAGTTTTTAAAATTCTCGGACATCATACGTTCGATCCACGGCGCATTTCAAACACGATCAGAAAATAACTTTTATCACTCCATTGACTCTCATCATTTTTTTTGGCATTAGGGGACCCATGGACAGGAAGTAGAAGGGCGTGACTTAGGCTCCCCATACCCAAACATTTGGGCCAATATCTGATATTAATATTGATATCACAGCAGAGAACAGATATTTTCTGACATTATATACATATATTTCATCCACAACCTTTTGTGTAAAAAAACAACAAAAAAACAACCACACCAGTTATCTGCTTGAGGTAAACAACCCACAATCCTGTTCTGCACAGAGGTTGTACATTTTTGTGTCCGTCATTTTGGCAGACGGGGTAAAAAAAACCACGAACTTTAATCTATCAGGTTTTTCTTATTCTAACTTTTTCTATATCATTCATTTTGGTTATTCATGTTAAATAAAAATTTACTTGAACGATGTGAACAGAGAAATACATCTAAAAACTTTACAGCAATAAACAAAGAAAATTACTAAAAAGCATTAAAACAGCAGAGGAAAAGAAAGACTGAAGAGTAAAAACAGTACAAAAAAACAAAGTGCAAAAGAAGAACTGAGGTTATAAAGAGTAGGCGGCTTTAAACAGGCGGGTTTGAGTCTGGATTTAAAAGTGGAGAGGCAGTCAGAGCTTTGGGAAGTTAGGAGAAGAGCGTCTGAAAGCTCTGCTCCATGTGGAGATAAGAAGGAAAGATGGGACAGAGAGGTGGATAGAGGATGATGATCTGGTCAGGCACATTTTAGAAAAAGGTTGAGGAAGAATCCAAATTCAATATGTTGCTTTAAACACCATCTAAAAAACTTCCAAATAAGACTAGTCTGAATGTTTACAACACAACTCTAGCTGGGTGGAAGCCAAACATAAAAACCAAGGTTTAACTGAACCTAACTGATCAAACTGAAACGTACTTTCTGCATCCGTCCGGTCGGGGTCGTCCTGAGGCAGCTTCTTCAGGTAGTCCTTCAGCAGCATCTCGTATCGAGGAACTCTCTGCACCGGCTCCAACATGTGATGCTGCAGCGTCAGATTCCCGCAGATCTCCTGACTCTGTTCGCACACAAACATCGGAGAGAAATGCGTAAATGCACCCCTTCGGGACGCAAGATGAACGCTCCAGGTTGCCATGCTCAGCGCGAGTACCTGTATCTCCTGAATGATGGCCTTGAACGGTGGCGAACGGTCAGTCCACTGTTTCAGCAGCTCCATGGCTTTGTCGAAGTTCTTCACATACTCGGCGTACATTTTTAGAAAGGGTGTAAGTTTCTGGAGAATGTCGCCGATCCGCGGTGTGGACGTCCTGCAGAGGAGGAGCAGTAAGGATCACAGACTCAGTTTGAGAGAAAACACTAGAAGCTGTGGGTATTTATCCCCAGCAGATGTATCAGGTTTTGGTTTCAGATTAAGCTAAATGTGATATTGGACAGCTATAGCTTGATACAAGATAGCAGTTCCATATTTTTGGGGTCAATTTAGTATTAGTTTTAATCCGTCTCAAATAAGACTCATAAAATCCCCCCAATATTACGCCAGTACCTGATTGCCGACACAAAAAGGGATAAAAGATCCTTAAAAGAGGAATTTTGTCCTACTCTTTACACTTTTACTCAGCCTCATTGGATGATTTGCCGTGTTTAGGACCATAGCATCATATCTCAAGCGGAATAACCCTCCAAGACAACCATAATCTATTTCTGTTTTCAGATCACACCTAAAAATTACTCATTACTATAACTGGCTTTCTACTCGTAAACTTGGCCTCTAAATCAAGTTGCAGTGGAAAAAAATTAGAAATGTGTAATCTGAAATGTAGGAATTTTGTTTTTGCCATGTTATTTATATTTCCAGTTGTCATTGTGGTATTGTACATGCTTACTACATTTCATTAATTGGAACCCAGGAAGATTATAACCAATCCAGGAGAAACTAATGAAGATCCATGCGGATCATAACTCACTGCGTACAGCGTACAGTGAGTTATGATGCGTTTTTTGGGGTAAAAACAGGTAAATATTTACCTAACTGTCGGGTTTATGGCCATTAGAGGGTTAATTACTGATAAGTTATATTGTGATTTACTTTTTTAATTTGTTAAAAATCCTGTATTGAATATGGTGGCGCAAGTTAAGGCATGCCTTCCAGAAGCGGTTAAAATAGATGCTAAAATAGCAAGTGCAAACATTTTGATGTTTAGTAAATCACGCTGCGCCTGGAACGGCTACTTATTCACCTGTTCTCCTCCCAATATGATGAGTCTTCTCACAGAAACGGCCATATTGCATATTCATCAGGGGGAAAAGCACTAAATGGATCGCGTGCGTCTTGTTCTGGGTTTAACAGGCGCAATGCTCTCTGCGTCATGTTAGTAGATCAGCTGCAGCCTGTTTTTGCGACCCTGTGCGGTTTGCCCCAGGCCCTTCCTGCGTCTCTCATCTGATGGGGTCATACCAGGTTGTGTTCCTACCTGATTCCAGGATTTTCACAGCACTGTTTTATGTCTTTTTTTTTTTTCTTTTTTTTTTTTTACGTGTCCTCTCTAGCAGTATGCTACTCAGAATTGGTGTCTGAGTACCAAGTACAAGCCCAACAGTTTTACTTTCCCAAGAAGAGTATTACAGCTTCGCTGTAGTACGCCACTTGATGTATATGTATGAAAAATCTTTATTAGTGATTACTGTAGGTTCAATTTCCTGACGTCATGGACATTAAACTGAGACAAGAAGGGAGAAAGGAAGAAGGTGAAGAACTGTAAACAAACCGGACCAGCAGAGGCGCGAACCGACGACACAAGACAAGGATTCAAATAAAGAACACAAGAAAACATCCCAGTCCTCCACCTCTGCCGGACGGCAGAGAAACAGTAATACAAAACAAAAACAACAAAGTGTACAGAACCAAACCAATAGTTCGGATCTAGTAGAATAAACTAAGAATTACACATTCACTACACACAAGCATTGATTAACGAACATAATACAAATGTTTCTGGTAAGCTCCTGTGAACAACTAACTAATGATGATAACCTCAGCTTAAGATATGCCCGTCCTCACCAATGTCCCCACACCTATGTGTGTGCGAGCATGCAGGTCTGAATAAGGTTTCCCCATGCAAGTGATTGATAGCTGGTGTAAGGAACCGTCAATCCGTCCTACAGGAATCGGCACAGACATGGAGGAGGCAAGAGATGTATGCATCCAGGGTCCCACAGAGTACAGAGGCCACAGGCGGATCAGCGCAGGGTCGATCACCCACCAAGAGGGGAACAGATGGAAGCCCCAGGGGAGCACCCACCAGCCGCAAAGCTGGGGCCCGAGAGATCGCAGTGACGAGCCCACGGGCTCCGCCGGTAACCGGCTACGCCAGGGCGGGCCCGGATCAGGAACCGGAGGCCACGGGGACCAGGGGCACCCCGCCCCCCAGCGGGGCCCCAACCAGGGACCAGCCGACAAGGGCCCCCCGCCGCCGCCGCAGGCAAGGGGGATCCGCAGCCAACCGACGGACAACACACGCCGCCGCCACCCCGGACCAATACCCACCGCCAACAACCCGGCCCGCCCCCACACACCCACACGCCAGGGAGCCACAGCAAGAGCCACAGCGGATGTACGCCGTCCCCAGGCCGTGCCCAGCCGGCACCTGGACATCCGGATCTTCCACCTCCCGGGTCCAGATCCCGCCCCACATAGGGTGCCAAGATCAGGGGCCCAGCCAATGCCGGACAGCCCCACCAGGTGAACAGACCAGCCAGCAGAAGTCCTGGAACCGGCAGGAGGCCCAGGTGCCAGGCACGGTCCCCACCGATCCACCGGACGGCACCAACCTGTTCTACAACCCCCAGAAGAGGTGCCCCAGTCAATCCAAGGAGGACGTCGGCCCGAAACAGCGGCCGCCCGACACACCGGACCACCCAGGACCCACCCGACATGCACCAGGACCGAGCCGGGCCACAACCGGTACCCCCGGCCCCAGGCATCGAGAGCCATCATCAACCAGCGGGCAGGAGCAACCATCACCGACGGGGAGTGACGGGGAGGGAAGAAGATGCATCAGGCCAGAGAGCAGCCAAACACCCAACCTGACAGGTAGAAATAGACAGACAGAGACACTCATACGTACCCTCCTTCTCATGCGTACACATTCTTACAGACAGGACATACGAAAAAAGGACGCTATACACTCATTCATACCCCCCATACGTACACTATACTCCCAGGCCCAGGGACAGACGCCCCAATAGAGAACCCTGTCCCTGCACCCAGGAGACAGACCCCTTTGCCCACCAGGACGGGGACAAGGAGACCGCCAAGGCCCCCACACCGGCAAGAGCAGCCCACCAGCCCAGGACCCCGACCAGACGGCGTGATGTTCTAACCGGGGTCCGACCCCTGATGGTCCAACGAACAGAGGTGTGGAAAGACCCCCCAGCCTCTTTCCCCCCGCTCAATGTGGTGTTGTTGCGTGTTGTTTTAATGTGCACTTAAAACAGAGGGGTGGGACATGGGAATACTGCCGGGTACCCCCATCTCCCCCCCCGGGCCCTCGGTGTCTAGATGCGTTTAACCAGTAGGTGCCGGCACCAAAGGCGAGGCCCCCACAACGGGCCCCTATAGGGGGCCCCCCATGAGGGGTCCCGCCCCCAGCGCCAATGCGCCACACCGCCAGGTCCCTACATGTGCGTTCCATGTAAATGTTGCAAGTGTAAGTGTCTAAGGCCGCCACCGGGTAGCGAAGACGGAAGCTCCATCCCGCACCCCAGTGACGTGCCCACGTTCCAAGGCCTTGTGAATGGTAGAATGAAGGAGCAGGTGGACAGAGGCATGGGGATGGGGAGAAAATAACTGGGGTGACCATTATGTCTTTAAATGCTCAGCTGTAACCTACCATTCCCCCATGCGTTTCTCCAGAGCAGGAAGCAGAAACTGGCTGTGAAAGGCATGGATGGAGGTGATGTTGGAGAAGATGTTCTTCACCACTTCCACCGGGAAAGTGCCTTTGTTCGCCTCCTCCATCATCTTAGCACAGAACTCCTGGATGCAATGAATGCGGTTATGGTTTAGTAAAGTCTGTCTCATACTGTGGTGTGTAAACAACATGGCTCAAGTACCGGAAGGCTGAAAACAGAAGTGAGAGGGAGATTTGAGCGGGTTCCTCACCTGGTCCAGCAGCTTGAGTCGGGCCACGTAGGCCTTCTCTGTGTGCAGGAGCTCGTTGGCGATGTTCAACAGCTTTTGTTCATTTGTCTCCTGAGAAAGAAGAAACAAATGTCCAACAACCCTGAGAAGGTTTCAGTCTGTCACCCCTCTAACAATAAGGAATAGAAAGTGGTTGACAGTTCAAGCATCACAAGACAGTCCTGCAGAAACCAGGAAATAGATTCTTCTTCTAAAAGCGTTCCTGTGTGACTAGAGAGCTAAAAAGATCAATGGTCCATATGGTTAAAACTAACTGCACATGCTGGCAGTTATTTGTGTGAAACATTGTCTTGGACCGTGCAGTGGCTCTGCAACTCGGAGCTCTCAGAACAGGAATTGAAAACATGGAATACGGGAAATGACACCAGATAAAACAAAGCATCAGTTAACCATGAGAGAGAAGTCGGCCGCTGCCTGTCACAGACAATGAGAGACGCATTAAGAAATGAGCGTGTTGCATGTTGGGACATGACAATGAGGTGCAGAGCCGCAAAGAGGCACCATCTTCCTCTGCAAAGCTGGTCAGAGCGAGCTGAGAACAACCAGCCACACTCTTCCTCATACCAGTTTGTCCATACAGAAGATTGGTGACGATTATCTGGTCTGTTGGTTTTCTTTAGCAAACAAAAAGAAAAACGGTACCTTTTCTATAGTGAAACAGCAGTAATTGAGACACTTTAAGTTAGAAGAGGACAATCTAAAAGGTACAACTTGCCTTTACTGCAATTTCCGCCCTATATTTTAAAAAAATGCATACCCAAATTAAAATCTAAGCTATTCTTGAGCCATTTTGAGTTGAGACATGGCTGGGGTCTCTTTGGAAAGAAAACACTCTGAAATTTCTTCCAGAACTGTGATAATATGTCTGAGTGCTATTGCTACCAAGCAATATGATTTTTAACACACTGAAAAAGTTAACATTTTGTGGCCACTTATTCATATATTTCTCCTTTCACATAAACATCCACAGCTTCCATCTAAGTTGTATTTTTTACAGAAAATGGGTGTTTAGACACGTTTCTGAAGCAGTATATTACCGGTGCGCCCTGTGCATAAACAGGTGAGCAATGACAATAAATACTGATGTTCAGTGTTTGTCTGAACTGTAGATAATGCAAGTTTATAATTTATTGTTTTGCATTTAATAAAAAAGAAACCTGCTGAAGCATTTTAATTCAAATATGTGCAGGTTAAATAAATAAACCAAGAAAGCCAAGAATTATGAACTTCACGTTTCACAACATTTACCTTTTATTTGATTGAAAATATTTTCATCTTTATGTTGTGAGAATTTTTGTGTTGCATCATTTTATAAAAAGATTTGAATACTTTTTAAATGAATTTTGAACAATAAATGTTATTTTACTGGCATTCTAATCAGTTTTGAAGTTGTCGTTCTCCTGCAATTTATTTGGAAAGAGATAAAGGTATAATTTAACAAACAAAAAATATATTGCAATACATATATCATTACCACACATGCTTTAGATTATATCGCAATATAGATCTAAGGCCACATCACCCAGCCCTAGTTTAAGTGTTTCCACATTTACCACACTACAAAAACATTTAGAAAGATGTCTTATGGGATCAGTCCTGTACATAATGCTGTTTCTTACCCTATATTGTAAATAAATATCGATATACTTTATTAAATCCAGAGATGATGTCATTGGTTCTTGTGACCTCGTCAAATTCCCCTAATGAGTACTAAAAATACACACCATACATTTTGTATACATTTGGATTGGTTAAATGTCCTTAAACAACTTTAAACTTTCTCAAAACACAACCAGGTTTAAAAACATGTTCAGGGTTTTTACTCTTGAATTCAGGGTCTTAATTACTTACGACATAACAAACAAACTGCAGGCAAAGAAACATGACAAAAAGAAGCAAGATATTACATATTTTATGCAGCTGCCTGGGAAAACGTTTGAATCCGGCATTTGGCTCTACATAAAACACCCCCAAATTTCATACATTTTCAGGATTTTTACTCTTAGATTCAGGATAATTCAGGGTTAATTATTTATTACAAACCACAAGAAAAACAAGATATGTCATATTTTATGTAGCTTCCAGGCAAAAGGAATTTCCAACATTTCTCATTTTTTATTTTTGAAAGAGAAGGAGTATTTGGATCTACATAAAAAATATCAATGCAAATAAATAACATATCCAAGAGTCCAATGTTGTTATTTTCTTTTTGCACTCAAGTCAGATCTTTAGAGTTCAAAAATACAGCAAAAAAAAAGCAAGATAAAGTCAGAATCCTGTGTAGTTGGAGCTGACCGAGCAGCCAAGAGTTTAGTATCCAACATGGCTGCCACACATATAGAAAATACTGATGCATGTTGTGATTGACAGAACCTGGACTCTGTTGTCCTTCAGCCTGTCTGGGACATCTCTGGTTGGACGCTTAGGGTAATCGTCCACCTGAAAGACCCATTTGGACCCAAACTTTAACTTCCTGTTGCTTCCGTATTTCCACATAAAGATCTTTCTTTATGATGCCATCTATTTTATGAAGCGTCCCCCTTTTTTTCCTCCATATGTATCTATGGTGATTATGTCCGAACAGTTCCACTTTAGTTTCCTCAGACCTCAGGATGTATTTGCTGTTACTTTTGAAGTCATGGCTTCCTCCTCGCTAAGTTGCCCTCCGGCCCGTTACAGGAAACCGTTGACGATGACATCAAACCAGCTTCAGCTGCAAGGTTCTGCTTTTGTTCTGGGCTCAATTTGCACATTTTAGACCAGACCCCGTCTCCTTCCTAAGCGACACAATGGTTGCCACTTTCTCATCATGTCCATTGCTGCGTATGATTGTTGGAACAGAAGAACGCGGAACCATCGAGCCTCTGGAAATTGTTCCCCAGGGTGAACCAGCTCCACCATTGTCCTCCTGATATCTGGGATGATTTCTGTCGTCGTTCCCATCGTGCCAAACCAGAAAGCTGAGTTTCGAGTGTGTCCTTAAAATCCATCCACAGGTGAGTCTCCCATTTTTATCTGGAAAGCTGTTACACGGAGTGTTAAGTCTTTGAATTACAGGCATGAAATTAAGATAACAGCTAGTTATGGATGGCATGGACCCATTTCCATAACAGGATCAGATGGAATCAGATAGAATTGGATTGTGATAATCCTCCCTGGCCATACCTCAAATGTATAAGTTAGAAGCTCCAAAACCAATACATCTGGGCTTTCCTCTCATTGTTTAAAGAGAGCAATCCTTCTGAATACAAACATCTGAAGTTTTTAGACATTAATGATTAAATTACAGATTTTTTTTTTCATTATTGAGGTTTTCAGCTAATATGAATAACATTCATAGTTGATATTCTTTTAACTTCTTGCAAAACAAGCATTTACTTTTTTAACACATAACTAAGCATGCACATCCTGTTTTAATTATCCTTAGTGCCGCTTTATTTCTAATAACTGCACAATACTAGTTTTTTATTTTTCCCCTTAATGTACATATATTATTCTTACTCTGTTTTTTATTTTTATCTTGTGGATCTAAATGCTTATACTACATGTCACTCTGCTGCTGTTACAGGTTTATTCTAGCCTGCTAAGTCTGACCTGAAACAAGCAGAAGTTTGGTCCGATCTGAATGTGCCTGTAATGGGAGTGTGTTACGTAGCAACACTAAAGCTCAGTGCTTGTATGTGACAACGCTCTCATCTGCATCTTCCGGGTACCTTCTCAGGCCTCTTGTTCTCGCATTTCTGCTTTTTACTTTTTTTTTTTTTTCTGAACGTGAAAAGCAATAAAAACCACAATGAGCTACAAGTCTGAGAACAGTGAAAAGGGGAAATATCTAAAAAAATATCGCTTATGCTCTTTCATTTATCAGTGCTGTAGAACAAATGGAATCTGCAGCCTCAGTTTCACATAAAACATCCTACAGACTGTGTCTCATAATCATCTTTTTGTCTTTATTTGGATTCAAGCTCTGACCCAGTGAACATTTATTGACCTCTTGGCTTGGTACAGCAGGACTAAACTACTTAAGCCTGTTGTTTACTGCGGCTTATCTACTATCATTTCCACACACCTCACTATACCAGGTTGCAGAAAAGTAAAGCCTGTTCTGCTGTGAAACCCAGTGAGGTTACTGGATTAAGGAAGGTCTCTGCATGAAATTTACATCAAATTCATGGGAAATTTTTTCATCTTACCAGGGTTGGACTGGGACCAAAAGGTGGCCCTGGCATTTTTTGTCATGGCGGCCTACCATAAACATTTAGAAAATATGAAGAGCACACACCATTGAAAGGGATGCTTAAAGTTGTATCGTTTAAACAAAAATAAATGAATCACTTTTTTTTTTAAACTTCACGAGCCTGCGCTTCTCAGAGTTCTTAATTGTTGGTGAATAGCCACAGTGTCACAATTCCAATCTTAAAGTAAGATTGGATGTCAAAGAAACACTGTTAAAGATGTCTCTTCTATGTTTGATCAAAATATACTGTTTGTAAAATAGCCAAAAAAATGAAGCCTTCAGCATAAGTATATTTATTTGTAGAATTATGAGCTCTAAAATTGGCACTGAGGGAAACAGAAAGCAGAGTTAAAGCTGAACTAGATCAAGCTGATAAATGCAAAATACACATCCCAAAATATCATCTATAAAAATAGTAAAGATAAGACTGTGATGGAATATGAGTTGATATTATAAAGAAGATTGTTTAAAGGCAGAGCTACATGTGCTTAAACAACATTTGTACTTATTGAGCAAACAAATCGTTTATACCTTTCAAAGCAGAAACAGAGACAGCCATCTAAAAATAAAATGTACAAATTTAATAATGAATTAAATAAATTAAAATGCATTTATCTATTTAAATTTAATATACATTTATCTAAATTTAAATTAACCTTTATTTGAATGAAAATTTTAATTAATTAAAATTTTATTGAACAGAAAATTTAATTGTGACTAAATCACGTAATGTAAAATATATTTTTCCATATAATAGTCTATATTATCCATTAAAATAATCCTATTAAATATGAAAAATAATATGTATTGTCAAATTATCCACTTAGTTTGGTGTGACCGAGTTATGAAGTGAGAGTTTTGATATTTTCCATCTTTTTTCATCAATTTATAGACCTTCTCTAAACCACACTGATCAACACTGAAAACACAGATGATCAAGCCACTGATGTCAGAACGTTGTAAAGAAAGTGCTGGAAAAAAAAAAGTCTCAAACTGTGGTGAGTGTCCATCAATCTGAACCTAGGAGCAGAATGAGGGCTGAAGCAGGATTCAATCCCCTGACTCCCGGGGTGAGACTCATGCATGCTAACCAGTCAGCCAAATAGATATTTTGGTAGCAAAGTAGACAGGGCAAATTATGAATTGTCAATCAATCAAAATAACTTCAGCGCCATTTTGTGAAAAAAAAAAAAAACAAAAAAAAAAACTCGTGCTCTTTTATTATTAGGCTGCTTGCAGTTAACTGCAGTCCGTTACTGTACTTATTGGAAACTTAAAATCTGAACTACATCCAAAAGACTATTGGTTTGGTTTCTTTTTCACTGTGTCAGACTATGATGGAGAAAACAGCTGGGGAAGATGCGTGAAGACACTGTAGTTAGAGAGGGGCGGGCTGAGGAGGGCTGAAGGATTTCATTGGATCGTTAGCCAATATCCTTTGAGAAAACATCCAATGGGCAGCAGCGGTTGATAGATACGTTTATAATATGCTTCTGGTTAAACTATAACAGTCCTGAATCGGCCCAAAAAGGAGCATCAGCCAACCAGGTGCCCGGTATGCCAGATGGCCAGTCCAGGCTTACATCTTACTCAATATTCGATCTCCTAGAGATCGAATATTTTCACAATATTGTATCAGATTTGATCTCCTAGAGATCAAATCTGATACAATAATGTGAAAATATTTGGAGTTCAAAGAGTGAATAATCTGATTTGGTTTACACAGGTATGCGCCTTGTCAGCAAACTGATGAACTATCCATCATGAGGTGGTGAAGACTAAGCATCACAAGTGTATTAGAACCCACTGATCTCCTGGGATTTTAACCCACAGCTTTATGTCAGGTTCACAGAGAGCAGTTAAAAAAAATAAAAAGACAAAATATCCATAGAGCTGTAGGAGAAGGAAGCAAAATGTCTTGTTGAGGTCAGAGGCGAATGGGCCGACAGCTGCAGCTACAAGAAACTTCTGGTTCCATCCGAGTTCTGCAGAACACCAACTCTAAATTTAGAACATGTAGAACCTAAATATATATAGATATATAAATTGTTATCAGACAGGAGAAGCCTGATTGGTGAATCTTTAATTATGAAATTATAAATTGGTGATTACTATTACCCCAACTCTGAGCGAACCCTCTGCTCCTAAACCACGGCGCTTCTCGGGTGCTGCGCTAATCACTCCGCCAAAGGAGCAGTGCTTCGCCTTCTGAGAAAATAGTTCCCAGCATGGGCGATTTTAGCCCATTTTTGGGGGTGCTGGAGCACCCCCAAAAATATTGATAGCACCCCCAAAATATTGTAAGGAGCTATTAACTAGCATTAACTTAATGTTCATTTCAACATGCTGGAAAAATGTGAAAATACAGACAATGCAGATTTTTAGTTAAAACGATTTTTTTTTTTAAACTACGCCAGCCCCCTATTTCCTTGAAAGTGGTTTGATCCATCACATCCATCCATCTCCCCCCACCCCTGTGTAAGCGCCTCGCGTTGCTAGGGGAAACAGCACCTGCAGTAGATTTACCGAAGAAGTTGAAGAAGCACAATTTTGCCATTGCAGGTGAGACCCATAGTCGAACACCCATATGTGTTTGTTCCGATTACTCTGTTCTTGTATTTCCCTACACTTCTTTTGGTTTATGTGTTATAGATGGAAAGGTAATAATGGTAAACCGAAGCAAGTTTCTTCTGTTAGCATGTTAGCAGTTAACATAGTTTTTATCTGTAGTCTGACGTCAGTGTAATTGGTTATTGGTTCTTGTTTTTATTTGTGTCCCGTATCACTAATTTCCAATTCCTTGTCTTCACTAGCTGTAACATTTAGCTGTGTTTTAATTTAAATGAATCCCGCTGTTTAGCACTGTTGTCATGGTAACTAACTGCCGTTAATTCCTGAAAAAAGTGGAGCGGTCAGGCAGAACAGTAGACCGTGTTAGAGTGACATGTATTGTTCTTGTCATTGCAGACAGAAAGACAAAAAAGAAAAAGAAAAAAACCCGTCATGGACCACCGGACTGTTGCTTTCGCTTCTGCCGTTCAGTGAGCAACACTCGCTCACCTTTAAGGTGAAGAAGCACTCCAGTCCAAACCAAGGTAATAACTGCGGGTCGGCGGCCGTAAAACATGCCCATTATTCCACTTTGGTGTTCTCGTTTATGTTGTTTCTGATCTGGCCTGACAAATAAAATAATAAATTACTAAAATAAAAAAACAAAATAAAAGAAGTAAGGTTTGCTTAGTAGTCTTGCTAGCTTTTCTCTTCTGTTGTGACCATAGACTGTATTGTTGTGACGCGCTGCGTCTACAGTTAAATAGTTTTCCTTGTACATTAAACTGTGTCTGCAGTCTTCCTCAGGAGCGTCATCTGACAATCCTTACACAGACTGATAAATAACATAACACATGATCCTGTAAATACTGGTTGGCTTTTTTTAACCAATTCTGTATCATTTGTAACTGTACTTATATGTGTTGTTAAATTTTTATTTTTATTTTATTAAACATGTTTAAAACTCAAATACCGGAATTTAGTCTCTCTGTCCCAAAAGGAAATAGTTTCATTTACTCCTACACACATATACACACACAACATAGTGTTGTTTTTCATTTTCCTGTTTCCCGACCGGTCTTCAGTGCTTTAAAATGGTTGATTGATGTCATGATATGACAACTGTTCTGGTGTGATGGTTCACTTTTGGAGAAAGTATTTGAAATTTAGGTTCAGAGTTTAAAGTTGTGAAAGAATGAGGGAGCACGTCATAGAGAGAGAGAGAGTGTCTGTGTTGTGTTTTAGCTATTGTTTAAGTTTAAGTTTATATTTATTTATTATTTCTTTTCTAATAGGGGCCCTTTCGCCAATGTCTACAAAAGGGCCTGGGTGCTCAGCACCCCTAAACCTCTGATCCTAGAATCGCCCCTGGTTCCCAGTATTTAAACGTTTAAAAAATGTCTCTGTCTCATATGACCTTGTTATTTGTACATACTGTGACCTCACAAATCACAACACTTACACATCCAGTCTTTGAGCTAATCTAGGCTATCGGTGGGTGCGTCAAACAGACAGAAAGGACGCACGGAGATGAAAAAGGTATGTATAGACTTATCTAATTCTGGGGGATACAGTGAATAAGCTAAAGTCCCAAAAAACCGAAGTGTTACTTTAAGGGGAGGAATTCCTACTACAGCACTAGACGCCTGTCTAAAATTATTCGTTTTACGCATTTTCATCAGATGCACAAGGTGGTTGTTCAGAAAAAAATCAAAGTGTAAATTCGAGTTAAAATTGGGAATAAATATCACAAAATTCTACTATATATAGACAATATTCTTCTGACATAGCTTGACCCACCGAACTCTTTACATCTTTAGCTCTGAGTAGACGTATTATTAGGGAATATTTCTTATGTAATTAGGATTCGATTATTTATTCCCCGTTTTAGTGAGTGCATCTAGAGAAAACAGAGGCCTTTCTGTGTCTAATGTTCTGATATGTCACCTATCAGACGGCCAGGCAATCAGACGAATGCCTGGTTTTTGGCTATCGGAAGCTAAATCTGGACACGGGCGCTGAGCTCACGGTGGTAGAAGATAAACAGTGATGCTAAATGTTGGTTAAGGTTGTGAATTAAAAGGGCTGTGTGGGAATATAATGAAAAACTGGAGTCAGTAGACTCTTTCCCTAAATGTTTGGCCAAACATTTACTTTATTAAATACCGAAAAGCTTTGAGCTATATTGGAGGAAGAAAACCCAAGATTAAGTTAGAGACACGATTACAAAAAGACCTGAGCATAAGGCGAGTGGCAAATATAAAAAATGATATCCTGTACACACAAATGAGGATTCTTTATTCCCGCATACATGAACACTCTGATACGCTGCGGCTAAATATGGAGGAAGTAACATGTAACCCATCCTCACCTGTTAAATTGCTGGGGAAAACGCCTGAATAACTTCCACTAAAACACAACGCTCTGTGGGCATGGGGAAACTGTTTAACAGTACCTACTGTCAAGATTTCAACAACACTTATGAATAATCTTCTACTTCCTTCTACTCTAAAGCACTGGATCGAGTTTTGTAGGATGGCATTAAGCAGGCATGAACACGTTCTATAGATTTAAGTCATACGAATCTTTGGAGTCCCAGTGGTCAACGTCAAATACTTTTATAAGTATTTGCAATAGAGACATTATGTGTAAAAAAAAAGAAACAGTTAAATAATTACGAGTGTCAACAGATTCTTATTGCTTGGAGAAACGTACTCTGGATAATAAAACGCGCAAAAACATTTAAAATCTAAGTTACATTCTGAGATTTATGGCCCAATTATGGATAAATTGTCATAGAAAAATCTTGGGGGATATTAATTAATATACTAAAATAAAAAATACTGCTCCTTCCATCCAAAATGTAAGTTTTTAACCAGTTTAAATAATTGCATTTTGACTGACATGGTCAAAAAAAAAAACTGTTACCAGGCAAATTTGAAATCCTATGCTGTTCAATAGTATTTTTTGTTGAATTACTTTAAAATATAATTCAGTCCAAATCAGCTGAACAAAGAACTATTTACAAATGAAATTAAATGGAGGACAGAAAGTAAGTTTCGATTAACTTGTAAAGCTTTTTACTAGAAATGCAGCTCATAGAATCCTCTAAAAACACACAAACAACGTCTGTTTTGTTGTTTTCCGTGTTCTAAATCAACAAAAGGTCAGATTAGATACATTATTATTTCAGTATAAAGCATGTAGGGGCCAAACGCTGCATTAACTACTGATTACAGCGACTACAGAGGCTCATTCTTGTGAAACTATCTCTGGCTGTTACTGAAACTGACCAATCAGATGCACACGCTCTTCGTTGACGGAGAGGGATAGTTAAAAATGGGGCTCTACTTCGTGCGTCCTTATGTAGGTGACAGAGAACCCTTGCGTTGACGGATAATGGTGTTGCCACACCAGCCACAGTCGCGCTCCAAAGCCTCAGTAACGCATCAGCCTGCACTCAGCTCCCGGTCAGCGAGACCCATCGATTATAGGATCTGGGAATCTTTTCTTTAAGTGATTTATTTACTTGGACTCTGTGTGTAAAGTTGAAAATATTGCCGCATTTGCAGCAAATGGTCAGAGGTGTGAATAGTAATCTGTAAAAACATTATGAACAGCCTTCTGATTTTTTTCATGAAGGTTCTTAAAATTGTTTTAAAATAACGTAAAATATTCAGTTAAAGCGACCCCTAAAATGTTGATTTTTTTTTGTGGTTATTTTGGAGGAGTATGCGTTCAGCCATTGACCATCAGGTGACAGAACAACCCCTGTTTTGTTTATTGGGACACATACCTGCTCGGCTGCTATAGCATGTTAATGTTAGCCAGGAAATGCATCATGATGAGATGGGTGTGCGAGGAACCTCCCCCCATTTCTCTATGGTAGTCACGCTGATCAGACGCTGACATTTATATCGGTGAGAGCGCTCAGCTTTGTGTGAACAAATAGAAGAAGCCTCTGGTAGCAATAGGGATGAACTGGATTCTAATGGACAATCATCTAAATTATCTGTAGTTGCTGTGGTCCTCTGGAGAATATGTAATATTTTAGTACTAAGCAATGTTGCTGTATTGGTTATAAACCGATCTGTTTTTGTTAAGTAAATAAAAACACAGCGTAAAAAGTTTAAAAGAGGGCAATAGGTCAAACACCTGGAACCAGAACCAGATGTTTCAACGTTTTAAAAATGTTTTAATGTTCTACAGTTAATCTTTAAAGAATGGCTTGCTGTGAGGAGCTTCCTGGCGGCCCAGTGAGAGAGAAACACCTGTGCAATGAAATATCCTTGTTCACAGATCTGCACCGTCAGCTGTTAGTGGCTTTATAGGAAAGTGGAAGCGATAAAACCTCAATAGCTCGATAGCTGAAGAGCACAGTCTAGATAGATTAGTGGAATTGAAATGTCGGGGAGTGAGGTAGGTCACATCTGGACTCTAGTGTGGGTCGGTGTCTCAGGAGTTTCAGCAAACAAAGACATTTCAGACTATTTAATTGCTCCTGCCTCTGTGCAAACAGTTTAGGGGATGCCCCCCTCCTGTTCTGACATGACTCAGCACCGGTGCACACAATCAAAGGCCCTTAAAAACGCAGATTAGTAAGTTTGGTGTCGAGAACTATACCAGGCTGTGCAAAGTCCTTACCTCAACCTGATGGAACACCATTAGGATGAATTAGGGCTGGGCGATATGTCCACAAAACCATATTGAGATATAAACATAAGCATGTGGGGAAACGATATCTATTGCAATATATTCTTTTTTTTCCTTCATGCATGTCAAAATGTCTGCTTTCAGTCTCACTTCTCAAATACGTTGCAGCCGAATAACTTCCAAAACGTTTAGAAAGCCATGGAGAGAAAATGTACTGCGTAAAAAGAATTCGAAAAACACAAAAAATTCTCAAAAAATAACGAACATATTTAAATACTAGCTAAATGTTGTGAAAATAAAGTTCAGAATTGTCTGCTTATTTATAAATGTAATATTGCACAAAAAAAACCCAGCATATGTTTGAATTAAAAATGCTTCAGAGTTCAACAGGTTTCTTTTGCGTTAAATGAAAAACAATATATTATCAACTTGCAATATCTAATGTATTCATCTTCCTTGTGCACCTGGTAAATAGTATGTAGGCACGGCTTGATGACGTCATCAAAGTGCGTAATCATGGTATGGATCTATCTTTGGCTAAATTTATATCATATCTACCTTATGCATTTTATATTGCCCACTCGTACTTCAGAGTAAAGCTAGGTTTTTCACCCAACATCAGTGTCTGACCTCATGAATGCACGGTCACTCCTTTACCTCTTGGAAAGCCTTCTTAAATGATGTTACAGCCATGATTCCCTCATACTGCTGAGGTACACGTTCAGCTCAAAAGAATGTTAAAGGCAGCAGCGACACAGAGAAGCTACATGTTTCTGCAAATGAATTAAAGCTAAACCACAGAGAACTCATTCAAGCAGGTATTTATGTTATATAAAGCTTCTCTTCAATCATTCTGCGCAGATTTCTTTGTTGTTTTCCTCAGAGACGGATCTGAATACAAGATATTTTTACTCTATTCAGACAACAGCCGGCACCGCAGATTCCCATGGTGGTGTCAGTGGGGGGGTGGGGGGGTGGGGGGGTGTGGAGTTTGGTTATTAGGGCACAAACTCAGCTGCTCAAATGTTCGACATCTGGCCGAGCTCCTCACAAAGTAACCCTCATCACCCGCAGAGAACTACTGGTGGTTAGTGCGTAAAAACGAACAGACAAGCAGCAGTGATGAACGTACCTTCTGCTCTGAGTTCCACTCTTCGGTCTTCTGCTCAGTTTCTGATGTTTTCTCGCCGTCCTCATCCTCAGCGTGGCTCTCTGCACCAGTCCTGTCCATGCGCTGTGAGGGTGAGTGATCGTCCACTTGATCTGCACCGTCCACATCCCCATTTACAAGCTCAGCAGTCTCTATCCTCATCCTGCTATGCGACTTCTCCTCCTCCTCCTCCTCCTCTGCCTCCTTGTCCCGCTCCATCTGCATTAGCACCCCGTTCCCGGCTGGTTTCTTGGCATCCTGCGTTGCGGCCGGCGCAGAGGAGAACTTTTCCTGGAGCTTGCTGATGTCCGTCCTCTGCTGGTAAGGGCGGTGAACCGGGCCGCAGTTAGGAGCTTTGAGCGCAGAGCCGTCTCTCTTGTTCTCAGTGACGCTGGGGGAAGAGATCGAAAAAGGCAAAAGTAGGAAGTGTTGTCAGAACCACAAAAGCACAGGAGGAATATAGAAGAACTTTCATTTAAATAATATAGTCAAAGGAAGAAGAGAACGATCGCAGACGCCCGGCTGGTAACTGATATTTTCACAGCGAGTGTGGGGCACGGCGGTGAGCAGGGTGAGATTGCACGTGGGCGTCAGAGATAAAAATAAAACCAGAGGAGGTGCAAAAAAACCCGTCTTGCTGTAACAGAGGAAGTGTGAGCAAATAGAGGTACAATAATAAAGAGGTTCTCCCGGAGGTACGCACCGTCCTACTTCTACACACAGGAAACCTACTTTCCTCCCTGCTCAGAAACAAAATGAATCAAAGAAGATGTTTTTAAAAAAAAAAGCAGCACAATGTTTAATCCAGCTGCTCTGCATCCTGCAGCTGCTTCCCCTCCTGAACGAATCGCCTCACCTCCTGCATCACAAACAGCCGCCGGCGGAGGATTAAATCTCTTCAGCTGACTTCTGCTCCTGTTTTAAGAAGGAAGCCCCTAATTCGAACCGACGTCTGTCGAGCGAATCCTTTATCTGGAACATAACCTTTACTGATATAAGACACTTTCTGTGTTGCAATGAGCTTTTGGTGCTCATAAAACAGGAAGCGTGTATAAATAGAGGAACAACAGCCGGCTGTACATGAATCAGTTGTGAGCTGCAGGCCACCTGAGAGCTGTCTGAACGCAGAGAGACTAAAATACACCGAAGTAGCTGCTGAGGGACAACATTTAGTGTTCAAACATAAACTCTTTTACTCTTTGTTGGAGCCTGTGGGTTTCTAAGTAAAGCGAGTGAACTGAAACCAACCAAGCAAGAATAGAGGCCAGTTTCCCTTCCAAGCGAAGCAGTCTAGGTTGTGTTTAAAGCGGCCATGTGAATCAGATTAGGAAATTAGTGGGCTAATTCTGCTCTCAGAAGCAGTGGGCGTTTCCTCTCTTTCTGCTGCAGCTCGGCCTGTAATCCCCACAAACAGCATTCTGAGTGGAAAACATGCAGCAGACTTGTAGCTAACTGGTAGCTAACTTCAGGAGCTGAGGGAGTCAGATTCTGATGTACTGATAATGGATCAAGTTCTGGTCTCATTGCTTTACAAGTAAATGCTAATGATGAAATCCTTTTGAACCTACAGAAGAATTTACTCCCCAAGTTCTAAAAAGATCAAATGAAAAAAATAAGCAGGAGATTGTGTGGAAATGATTTCAGGTCAGAGACATTTTCTTAACAGCAGCAGAATGGACAACAGAGTCTCCAGCGAGGCGTCTCCATATGCAGTTTAGCTTTGTTGGGCCAAAAATAGTAAATGATGAGCATATCTTCTATTCGTTTCCATTACACTAAGTCAACAACTTGTCCCATTAGTACTTCAGAGGATAACAAACATAGTCGTGCATTGCTTGTTGTGGTTGCTGGTTGCAAGGGAAACTGATGCTTTAAAAAGCTCAATCATATGAGGCGCTGTGCTCGGTGATTCTCTGAATTCGGTGCACACTGTGTCCTGCAGGTTGACAAAAACTTAGTTTAAAAATTTATTTTTTAAAGTTGTATAGGTTCCTAATGAGTAGAGGTAAGCCAAATAAGCATGCCACCATTTACCAACGTTACACTTTAAGTGAATCAACTATAAATGCAAATAGAGAGTAACCAGCAATGTTTTTCTGCTAATATAATTATTTGCCTGTCTTTTTCATCTTAAAAGCAACTATAAAGAGTTTGAACGTTTTTTTTTCTCGCGAGTGCCCCCTGAGGCCAAATGCGTAACCGCAGCCTGAATGGTAGGCTGGTGCATGAGGCAGCCATATTGTGTTAGAGCTCACTCCCAAACGAACAGAAACAACAGCTGAGTCAGCCCCGTCCTGGACAATTTACTGATCTGCAGCCATGACTTTAACTGAGGTAAGAAAAAGTTTAGTTGGGGTCTGGGTTGGAGTTTTGCTGCAGCTAAAGCTGCTCTCTGCTCTGCTGAAGCCATCCTTCAGTTACTTCTCGCCCTGCGGTTGTTTATGATGAAGACAGTGAACGCTACACCTGAGTGTGAACTCGCATGACGCCATTACGCTGGCTGCCCTGGAAAGCAGTCTGAAAATCTGCTTTTTCGACCTGAACACTTGCTATTCAAGTGAATTTACAGGCATATAGAGGCAGTGAAAAGTCCAGGGTTCATTCTACTGATCAGGGCATTGCTGGAGCATGTATGAGGAAGAAAGTTTAAATTCTTATATTTTTATTTGTGGTTAAACTTATTTATAGTCCCTTTAAATATGAAAATATATATTATGTATAAAATGGCACAATTTAATCATGACCTTCTTCTAATTCAACCCTGTAAAGCAGCTTTCTAAAAAAACTTGTTCAGTTAAACTTTATTCCTTTTCCTGCTCATGCAGTAAAGGGAGCTAAGTATTACTTTCTGACCTGTATTTTATCGTTTTCATCATCAAACTGACATTGTCAAGCTCTGTCATTAAAAACTGTTATATGCAAAAATTATATTTGTGAATTTTTTTTGAAACAGCTAATGATTCTAAATATATGTGCATTTCCTGTTTTTCTCATGCTATATACTACTCCAAACTAGGGGTGACCCTGAATAGTGAATGATTAAATTAATCGATATGCGGAGCCCGATTCCACCAGCAATCTCCAGGTCGAAGCTACGCAGATGAATCGAGCATCAAACATCCACATGTATATTATTCAACCATCGTTTGGCTATAGAAAGATTCCAGAGTTCTGATTAGAATGGTTAAATCCTTAGTCGGGGACACCCCTACACACGAGCTAATGTGGCTACTCTTAGCTAAAATCTTCAAACCCGTAACAAAAAGCTACTTTAGCACAACCAAAATAGCAAACGAAAAAAACTTAATGTTTTAGATTTTACTCCATCAGATGCAGTGTTTTTATAAACTATTTCATGTTGGTGGATCTTTTAGAAACCAGAAGCCCTAAAGTTGACTGAATTTAGAGAATGATCCCGCAATACATTGGGTTATTTAGCCTTTTATAAGATAAATAAACAGGGGTTTACTTTTCAAACTCTTATTTGTGTCCATTCTATTTATTCATTTATAAATTTCAGTTCTGTACTAAATATTTTGTTTACAAATGAGATGTTAAGCTCCAAACTAAATAGTTAGCAAGCTAAAACATTAGTTTGAAGCTAAATATTTACCTAGCAAGCTAACCTTGTCAGCTAAATACTTCACTCGAAGTGCAATATTTTGTCAACAGACAAATTTACTCTCTGATAAGCTGGAGCGGATAACCACAATAAAAGCAGAGTCTTGTAAACCTCTATATAAGCTGCAGGTGAGAATTAAAGTCTCTTCTTTATTTTTGCTCATTTTCCTCCCTACTGTCTATCGTTCCATCTTAAAAATATGGGATTAGAAGTTTTTACAGCAATACAGACGCTTAGGGATGGATTTTCAAGTGTTTATGTGATGCACCAGTAGCAGGAGGTTATATAGAGGTTTGCAAAATTCAGATTTTATTTTAGTTGTCTGCTTCCTCTTATCGGTGGGTAAATTTGCAGATCAGCTAAATATTGACTTCTTTATATTTAGCTAGCCAGTTTACATTGCTAGCTAAATATTTTGTGTCAAACGAAGTATTTAGCATGTTACCTAAATATTTAATTTGAAGATAAATATTTAATTTGTTAACTAAGTGTTTTGTTTAATATACAAACATGTCTTTGAAGAATTAACCTCATTTTTCCTGTTATGACAGGCTAAATTTTTAACTGTAACTCTATAAGCAGAACGCCTTACAAATATGCTAACATTTCCCTTTACACCGTTCCTCTGGCTTAAACTCTTTTAAATGTGCTGGACTGACTGGAGTTTTCTGTGACTGCATGGTGCAAAATGTGTCCCAGCATCGCCCCTCCCCTACCTGTTGCAGAAATATCTTTAGTTGCAAAGAATCAAAACAGATATTAAAGGTGCGGAACCTTCAGAGGCTTCAACCAACCCTCTTCATGTCTAGCCCTGCTTTAAAACTAGAGCGAACAAACTACAAGCACAACGCAGAATGGCTACCACAGCAGATTGCCTGACTAATGAACCCCTTAACATTAGTTCAAAAAGCACTCAAGCTACCTCTAGCTATAGCATGCTTTCATGCTAGATTTTTGCTTTCCCACAGTGATTCTCTGACATCAGTTCATTTCTAGCTCATTGTACGTAGCCAGAACCACAGTTATTGAATCCCACAGGTTGGGTTGGATGTGTTGTCACTCTGAGACCATTTCTGGAGTCAATGAAAATCAGGAAACCCTGTAAGCAGATGTAGAGCTGAAGCTCGGAGGCAGAAAAAACAGATGGCTTGTTTATGGTGAATATAATCTCGCTTCCACATGGGAAAAACAAACAACAAATGAACGAGTGCTCTGGTTGAAAACACTGGTTTTAGTAAAATAACAGCTTTATACCGGCAAATGGCTAATGACCGCACAAAGACATCGTCTATCCTGTATAAGACAAAACACACACAAAAAACAAACCGTAAACATTTATTCAACTTTCTCTGATGCAGATTAGATGTTCTTTTAAGTTGAACTGTATGAGCTGTTGGAACAAAGACATCATTGTTATGACTATCAGAGATGAAGCTGCAGCCAGAATTTACCCATAAACCCACCAAACACTGGACCAACAGGACAGTCCTCCTCTTCATTTAGACCAGGCTAGCAAAATAAAAGCTCCAGTCCACTTTTGGTCTGACCAAAGATCGTAAAAAATCTAGTTCACATTGCTTGGAAGGTGAACCTTTACCAAAACATAATTCCCATAAAAGCTCTCAGATTTTAAACATTACAAAGGCCATTTGTCTCAAGTTTATAGGTTTAAATGTGGCCGCCAAGAAAAAAGTGAAGTCAACCCAGCAAAAGTTTAGACGACGATACCAAACAGGCAGTTTAGGAGATCCATGCAGAGTCCCTACCTTTGTCTCTGAGGTTTAATCTGGCAGCAGTGAGTCCTGCTCTCCGACGGCTGAGTGAGGAACCGAGTTTCCCCTCGCCTGCACAAATCTCCTCTCATCCCCTCACTAACGCTTCGACTGTCAGACACAGACTAATCTCTGTCTGAGGTACGCTCCTTCTCACAGCGCTTAGGACTTTAATCTGACTTCTGCTTTTCGTTTTCTTGAAACAAACTCGGACGCTGGCAAAGAAAAACTCTCCCGTCGGTTACTTGATTACGGCAGCAACTTTGACGGTGTTTTATTACATAAATAGAGTTAGCCAAGAAAACCAGCTGATTATATTGAGCTCCCGAAAGTTAGATCAAGAGTCTGCAACTGTTAGGATCCATGGAGACATTTTTACCTTCAGTCCAGGTAAATAAAACAAAGTATTTATTATGCATTAATGAAGGGCAAGAAAGAGGCCAAACTATCTGGTTCCTTGCAAATAGTGAATCCGATCTGTTCACTTCTGCATTTCCTCTGGAGCTGATGTTTGAAATATTTCAGACTTTCAGTTACTACCTTGTAAGTACAAACACTTCTCCCCATGATGCGAGGCTGCATTACGAGGCAACGAAGAAGTGAGAAACTAAATGGAAAGGAGGAAGGCAGCTGGTGCGTCGCTTTTTATTAGAAGAGCCAAGTCTGTGTGGGTTCTAAGTCGTTCTGTTTGTTTGCTGCAAATCGAAATGAAATAATGGATCTGACCAGTTTTCAAAGAACTGTGAGGAGTTTTCCACACAACTAAGGAATAGGCCTAATATTTAATTTTATTGTAGTTTTATATTTGAGAACAAGTATTTGCTACACTGCTGATTTCAGAAGTTTTCCCACTTACAAAGCATGTAAAGGTCTGTAATTTGTATCAAAGGTACTGTTCAACTGTGAGGGACAGAATCTATAACAAAAATGCAGAAAACACCATGAAGTTGTCCATCCCAAAATCCATTAAACACATAAAACATATTTTTTATTATACAGCACTGTCCAAAACAGAAAAATACAAACAATACAAATTCAAAATGCAAAACGATGTGTTTTTTTTTATTACGGTCTACCCCCCTTCCCATTCCTTAAATTGGTAAAGTCCACATAGGCTCTACTGAAGCCATAGTTTCATGTAGAGCAGGGGGGCCCAAAGTGGGGCCCGCGGGCCAATATGCGCACCCCCCGCAACAAGTCATTCAATTTTGCCCGCCAGATGGTTGCTGAGGGTATTACATAAAAGTCTAAATTGTCCGATTGTCCAAATTAGGTTTAAACATCTTTTTTTTGTGTGGCATTTTTCTGATACCGGAGGACATGACTCAAGAAAATTAAACTCAAATTTGCATTTGTGAGGATTCCTGTGTTCAAATCTCTGTGCATCTGTAGTAGACACTAACACAGCATTTAAAACCGACTCATGTTTTTGACGTAGCAACTGGACTAGGCGGGCCACGAGCTCCTGCTCCGCTCCAACCGCCCGTTCAGCAGGAGACTATGATGAATCAACACCCATTTGTTGCAGCTGTTTGCAATGCATTAGCCCACAACACAGAGGTGAATTACTAATGAGCTAGTATTGCTCTGCAGAATCTAGGTCCAAGAAAACAGCATCGGTTTTGTCACTTTAGCTTAAAATGGCATAATAATAATTTAAAGACCACTGAGAAGATTTTAAAATGGCTCAAAAGATGATCAGCGTCTGTCTTTAAAATTGAACTAAAATGAACTACAAGGTTCAAGTACAGTAGATTTGTGCACATATTTACATTTGCTCACTTTAAAAGACCACAAATAGTAAGTAATATCTGCTCAATTTACAAAATATCCCATGAGCCTTTGCTGTCACACCAGACTGGATCAAACTACTTCCAAGTTCGCAGGTTACCACGCTAGCTGCTAGCTTAAGCAGCTATTATCAGCTTGGAGCGTCAGTCTCAGTGGTACGCAGATGAAAGACATTTTAAAAAATACCGGGAAGAATATTTTTTTTCACTGACATCAATGCTAAGTCAATCAAATAAGGATGATTAGATATTGTTTTAAATCGATAAATATGACTTATTTGTATGTTTTTTGTTATTTACACAGAAACGAAACTTGAATAACTTTAGAAAAAATAAAATTTCTTTACTATTTGTATTTTGAGTAAGATATTACATTTATAACTGATAGATTAAAATGTTTGCCCTCTGAGGGAAAAAGTTTGGGCACCCCTGAGGTAGAGAGTAGGAGCCAAGCAATGTGTGAAACCAGTAAACCATTTCATCTCCCCACTTGTTCAATAAGCTCACATATCTCTGATGTGATCATAAAGCCACATATTGCTTGGCATACTCTTGATATTTGAGATTTTAAAAATGACCTGTCAATAATAGATTATAACATGCCCCCCCCCCATCAGTTAAATAACGGGAAAATAAATACAGACAAATTTTCAGATTCAATGTTATGTTGATGAAACATTTGTGCATTTTTAATAACTTCTAGTTCTTTGGGCGTCGTCGCATTTTAATGTTGAAATTTTCTTTCTTTCTTTATTGTGAAAAGTTAGTTTTAGTATTTGTCCACACCTGATCTACACAGTTGTTGTTCCGCAAGTAAAAGTAGCCAAATTATTTCAGGACAAGTTTGATGTTGGATAATTCTTGAGTATTTTCAAGTATTTTAAGTATATTTTGAGCTTAATTTTTTTTTTTTTTAAGTAACTTTGGTAGACTGTAGTTGTTAAATGTTGTTAGATGTGGTCATAAAGGTGCATCACTGCCAGCTTCCACCTAATACGATGGTTTCTATCACCAGTTAAACATAGATAATTGTTTACAGGTAGAATATGGACTAATACAGAACAGTGCTATAGACACGATAATGTAAGATTCCATAACATTTAACATATGCTGAAGGTGTACACACAAGGCAGGTCGCAAAGAAACAGGAGTTCAATTTTTTTTCATGTCCTCCCGAAAATGATTCTCTAAACTTTTACTGGTTATTGTCCCCTCTCCCCAATACTGAAATGGGATTAACACCCCTGGATGGATACATTTCATTCTATGGGATGTTTATACTTACTATACGTACTTTTATTGTTGCGAAAATACAACAAAAATATTCCACAGGTGGCAAGGCGAATAACGAGAGCCCAGGCGGGATTCGGCCCCATAACTCCCAGGTGAGAGTCATGCATGCTTAACCAGTCAGCCAAAGCGATATTTTCCTGTTACCAAGCAGCCAGGGCGCATCATCAGTCGGAGCCACAGAGACAGGACCCTAGCACTGCCGCACACAGAATAAACCGAAAACTTGCTAAAAGCTGCATTTATTAAATCTAAAAACACGAGTTGGTTCTTATTGGAGCTACTGAAGAAGAGCGGAGGCTGCAGGTTCGGAGCACAGAGCCAAACACCAGAGGGCACAGACAGTCAGTACCTGTTCTCCTCAAAGCGGCTGATCAGGTTGGACACCTTGGATTGTTTGTCTCTGATCCTCTCGCGGGTCATAGCTCCCGGTTTTCCTCCTCCCTCCTCCATGATGCGTCTCACTGGGGATTTCTGGACGCTGGCCAGCGGGGACTGGAGCGGCGATACCGGACTCAGGAGGTGAGTTGGCTTTGGTGGCACTGAAGAGGAGTCAGAGAAGGAGAACATGCCTCAGCGCTGATGTTCAATCATTTTCACCGGATTAAATCTCACCCTACAGTTTTAATCTAATACTGCAGAGGGCAGCAGAACCTATCCTAACAGACAACTGACAGGCTGGGAAAGTTTCTGCTGCTTCTGCTTTTTTGATACACCTTAAATGTTTCAGATGAAAAAAATAAAAATAAAACGAGAAAGCTAACTGAACTAAAAACCGAAAGCTGTTTTTTAATGTCGATTTTGTTAATTAAAGTTAGAACTCTAGCCTCTTTCAAACCCAACCTAACCTTATGTGAAAAAGTTATAGCTCCTCCCTCATACTGTATTTAACGAGCCTGATTCCTGCCAGACCCAGAAAATCAAGAATCACTAAAACAGAACCCTAACATGAAGAAAAAAATGTACTTTTAGGAGTAGTTTTACTATAGCATACTTTTTACTTTTGCTTGAGTAAAAGTTCTGACAACACACATTGAGTAACTTCATGAATAAAGAACAAGCTTGTTGTAACCAAAAACACATAAGACTCTCCCTGACTTTATGAACTGTTTGAACAGAAGCTTAATCATTTTAATATTGTTTTCTATCTGCTGAGACTGTCATTTAATTTGGAAGTCATGTGGGGGCGCTCTACCCTGGTTTAACATACATACATAACCTACTGTAAGTATTGGTTTAAATAGTTTTACTTAAACAAAACATTGATTTGGAAAAGCTGTCCTATTTAAAATTGTTATTCTGTAATGATGTCATGTATTCTATTTATTTTAGTCTTTAAAATGTGCACATACTTTTATATTTTTGTCAAATTACATTATTTTAAAATAGGGATGCACCAATGCGATACTGGTATCGGGTATCTGGGCCGATACCATTCTAATGTACTCATATCTGTATTGGTTAGTTAAACAACACCATCAACCGATACTTAAAATGTGGAAACACAGAACTTAGTGTTGTGCTCATTTTTATTAATATTTTATTTTCTATGTAATTCATCATCATTTCTTGTAACAAGCAGAGAAGAAAATGAAATCTGCCTTCCAATTCAATGCTTTTTTTTTGTAGGCCAGAAGTATAGGCATTGGTACTCTACAGATACTCAGATCAAAGTATCGGTACCTTATCGGTTTGAAAAAAGTGTTATCGTTGCATCCCTATTTTTAAATATAAAATAAAATGTTATGACCTCGAAACAAGTACTCTATATTTGAGTAGATGCTAAATACTTTTAATCTTAGTTCAGTAACTATTTGGATTACTACTTAGTACTTAGTGTTACTTTTACTGGAGTACAGTGTTTGGCCACTAACCAGCTTTGGCTGTGGAGTTTTTCCTTTAAACGATTAAATCATTTGTAAACTGCGTATATTTTCAGCCTGGTTATTTTTCTCTGATATTAACTTGTATTTGAGGGTCTAAAACAAAGAAAAGAGTGACAGAAACTACGAACCCAGCTCAGGTTTATCATGTGACTGGTTTACAGCAGCTAGAAGGGAGAAGTTCTTCAGAATGATCTCTGTGAAATGATTAACTGAAGTTAAACAGAAAGGTTCACCGCTCCCACGGCTCACTGATATACGACAACACACTGAACTGTTAAACTTAAATACTTATTTAGCACATTATGTTTTTCTGCTGATTTATAAAACATCAGACTGCATCTGTAATGTGAACCTTGTGGTTTAGACTGTCGCAGCGTCCTGCTTGCAGGTACTCTTCCATTGACCCCTCCCCTGCTCCTGTCGGCTGCCCCTCCAATCGCCCGACTCAGACACTCCTGCAGGATGGGTGAGCCGCCGCCGGCTTTTCTGGGCGAGCTGCAGCCTAGGGCTGAGGGACAGAGAAGCACGTCCATCAGAAACATCAAGATCACCACAGACAGGAGTGTGGACAGCAAGACACAACGTTCCCAATGCATACCACAGCACACGCTACACAGATGATGCAGAGGGATTTCATTCACTGCAGAGGTTCTTCAACTTCAAGGGATTTATTTAATGGACTGTAAATCATAATGAATGTTCGATATGTTTTGGGGAAACCTTGACTCGCAATAAAACTTTCCTAACAGCAGTCCAGATAGTCTAGTCGTTTTTCACCTCAACAAACACCTGCAGGATCCTCATTAGTTATCAGCACAACAATATGCATTTATCCTGGAATCCACATAAAAAGACATTATTATATCACAAAAACAGGAACAAAATACATGTAACGTGTACAAAGAATCTTAAAAACAGTATTAATATTACACATATCTAAACAGAATGAAATAGCTCATCCACACAAAAATTGTCATCTTTAATTGCTATTCAACACGGATTTCTTTAATACATTAATTTTGTATCTGTGCCAGTCAGTAAACTGTAAAAGTAGGCAGGTTCTTTGGACAGAGATTTCTTTTTAACAATCTGGACCCATCAACCCATTCGCGGTTCAACTGTTAGCCATGATAGTCTGTTATTTATCACCTTTACATTCCCCCTAATGGATCAGCTCAGTGCAAGTCAAGCTGCTCTATTCTGGGTCAGTGGAATCTCGTTTGGAGGAAGAGGAACATACAAACACACAGTCTCAAATAAAAGAATCAGAGGAGTGAATCTATTTCAAGGCTGCAGTAGCCATAAAAAGGAGGATTTGCTGTTAAATTTGGGGATGCAACGATACCACATTTGTCAAACAGATACGATACCGATACTTGGATCTGAGTACTTGCCGATACAGAGTACAAATGCCGATACGTCTACCATGCAGAAAAATGCGTTGTAGATTTTCAGGTTTAATTTTATTGTTATAATTATGGTGAATTATATCAAGATAAAACAATAAAAATTACAACAAAACTAAAATTTTAAGTGAAAAATAAGCATTTTCTATGAAATTATTGCAGAATTTCCACATTTTAATTATCGGTTCATGGCATCAGTTAACTAAGAGATAAGATAAGAGTACATTAGAACGGTATCGATGCATGCCAGGTTGAATTTGGATACAATTCTTGCAGTTATAGTTTTATTGAAACTGTAATTTGCTTATTGCTCACTGAAGAACAATTCATGATTTGTTGGGGAAATCATTTTACAAACTATTTGTTCTCCTTTATTATTTTCTGAACTTTGCTTTAAGTGTTGTAAATATTAACGAGCAGGGATACAGCTGCATGCTGGGCTGCTTCCAGCTCATCTTTTTTCCACAGTTTTTCTTTTATATTTGCAGTCTGCATGAAATAGAATTTTTTTTTAAGAAACATGTTTATTAATGATAACTTTTATGTAGTTTTGTGAAAGAAAAGTATATTCAAAGGTCAGATTGGTTCGATACAACCAGAAAGGTTTCCACGTTTTTGTGGTTTGTAAGGTCGCCTCACTGGGAGAACGTTCTGGGTTTTTCCCTTCTAACGGTGGAGGTTCTTTTCTGTCTGGAGCTGCTGCACAGGTTCTTCTGCAGGGTCCAAAATAAAAATATTTGAGGTTGAGTTGTTCCTTTAAACTGTGAGGGCTTTCCAAGAAGACGGGCATCTTCGGAGGTGTGGTTCCTCACCGCCTCTTCAGCTGCAGCGACGTCACGCAACCAAAAACCATTTACAGGACAAAGCAGGTCTAACAAGTGGAAGCTTTCCATATAGTAAAAGAGAAATCATTAGTCTTCTCAAACGGCAGACATGCCTGAAGCCACACTGTGTAATAATATCGCATACGAACGGATGCCTGTAAATGCCAGAAACAGGAGGAGTTGCTGCTCCGTTACAGCCAGAGACGTGAATGTGATCAAGATTAGCAGACCAACACCAAATATCAGCCTGTCTGAGCAGATTATCTCACCAGTGATTAAACCAATGAGCTCAAGCAGAGAGACTTTCACCAGCTGGTCCCAGACGGACCAATGAGAACGTTTAAACGGAGCCACTGACACAGACGGCCAGTGTTTACAGGACGCTGAATCTTTCTCTCTCTGACCTCACAGAACACAAACACACACACACACACACACACTGTAGATGTAGTTTTGTTGAGTGGCAAGGACGGTGGCCTTATAAGGAGTTACATTTCCACAGGCTCTGAATAGTTTCAAAATATACATTTTGTTCATTTGTGTAAAGGGGCACCTTTGTTTGTATAAGCTGGATACAGAAATCAGAGTACGGTGGATTAATCGTGGTTAAAACTAATGAAAAGCTTTAAAATAAAATTATCTTTTAATAAAGCAGCAAAATCTCCCTGAAAGTTGAAGACTGATTCATTTATTAACATTTATTCATTGGAAGAAAAAAAATCCAACATTAGGGACTAATAATTATAATTTTTGTTATATATTTTTTTACAAATATCTGATTTCACATTCTTGGCTTTAAGTCAACATTTTGACTTTTTAATTTGACCAAATTGCCGAGGAACCTCAATAACTAGGGATGCAAAAATACTGTTTAATGTAATTGTTAAAGTTAACTGATACCACGAAGCGATGCTTAATGTGGAAACTCTGCAATAAATTCACAGAAATGTTCTATTTTTCACTTGAAATTTTAGTTTTGTGGTATTTTTTTATAAATATTTGTATCTACTTCACCATCATTTGTTGTAACAAGCAGAGAAGAAAATATCTTTCTTCAAATACGTTGCATTTTTTTCTGTGGTAAAACTACTGGTGCTGGTACTCTGTATCAGCAAAAACTCAAATCAAAGTATTGTTATCGTATCAGTTTGAAAAAAAGGGGTATTGTTGCATCCCCACCAATAACCATGACTTCTTTCTTCCACAGGATATAAACAAGACGCTCGTTTCCCTTAGCCGCTTTTCAAAATGGATAATAGCGGAAAACATTTCATTCACCCCGAGACAAACTTGAGTTTGTCTAGATACGTTGGCTAAACTGCTAGAATAAAATCACTGCTAGTGGAAATGTAGCTATATGTAAGCGTCAGCGCAATACCTTTAAAGTTTAGTCACAGATGACAAATGAAATTCTATCGCAGAGACACACAGGATGAGCAACCATGCACACACTCGGTGACTCCTCTGGACAATTTAAAGAGACCGATTCACCTCACAGACAGTGTGAGGAAGTCAGAGTACCCAGAGAGAACCCATGCACGCACAGGAAGGACTTATAAAATCATGCAAAAGGAGCCCAAGCTGGGATTTGAACCAAGGACCTTCTTCATGCAAGGCAGCAGTGCTAAAAGCTGGCAGCTCTGTGCAGAGACGCGTTTACAATAAACACAAGACACTGGGGGATTCTTGCTGAACATTATTTCCAGCAGTGGGAATTCAACTTTATTGTTATAGCACATTACACGAGAGCAGGGCAACAAAATGCTTTTTTTTCCATAAAGTCAACATTTTATCACATTAAAGGTTAGATTTTACTTAAGTTTCCCATTTTTGTTGCCACAATAAAATCTGAATTATTTCAAAGTCATTTTACGTGTTTGTTCCCAGGATTGTTGTTCAGAGTAGGCAGAATTTACAGTTTGAACTAAACTAAAAATGGTTTTTGTTTGTTCCATTTTTAATAAAAATGCTGCAGATTTTGTTGTTTGCCCAAAACTTTCTGAACGAACACACACGCATCATGCTGCAGAAAACTACGCCACAACACGAACGAGTAGCTACTGTAAAACTCATAAAGTCTACAAAACTAAACTGTTTCTGACGATCTCTGCATTAAACATCTATTGTTTGGTCTGTTGCATAACTACATAAAGGTTTAGGCACAACTAATAAGCATTTTTTTTCCAAGTTTGGTCCTTTATTTAGGGAAATACACGCAGACTGTGTAAACACGGAGAACATTAAGTGTCTGCTCTGTGTGGAGCGCCTCTCAGGATACAGTTTGTTTGCGAAAAAATTGTTGGTTTGGGTCAAAATGCTGCTTTAAGCCCCATATTTATTTCTCCAAACATGATCTTTATTGAGCCAACCCTGAACCAGAAAGAGGGAGAAACAACCACAGAATCCCAGTCACAGTTTTAATTCCATACAGTCTGAGCTTAATGAAAGGCAACGGCCCGAGGAGCCGTCTGCCTGGAAACGATCCCACGCTGCGATCCGACGGCCACCGTCCTAAAATAAACGATTAATTACGAAGACGGTCTCGGACAAATTTCTCTTGATAAGGTGGTTGGCTTCCCCTCACAGCCACATGAAGCCATCGAACATGTCGTTATAAAAATAGGGCTCAAATTGTTCCTTAAAGTCTCTGCGTGTGAACTGATCGTTACAGACGGCCTTCATCCTGGAAAACTGCAGGAAATCTACTCCCCTCGTCCTGAGACTGGAGCTCCAGGAACTGCAAACCAGCTTCAGGCTGGACTGAAATAACTCTGCAGCCGTTCTGATATCGGCTCCAGATAAGACAAAGGTGATTTAAACAGAGATAAAGAAGTCAAAGTGTCTATGCTTGCTCTTGCACCTGCCCACTCTATATTTAGCATCTTGTAGCTGTCATTAAATTAATATCATTACTGCTGTAGTACAATACACCATAATTTGAGGTATTATTGTAATGTGAAGTAGCTATTATTGCTTCCTCATAACTGGAGAGCTTGGTGAAAGCTGCATCTCCTGGTCCCACATTTAGTCTAGCGTCTTATTAAAACCATCATGATTGATGAAAGTCTGCTGGAAAGATCAGATTAGACATTTCTGCAAAAAGATGACAAAATCGATTGGAATTTTAAGTAAAATAATACATTTTGGTCAAAATTCATGCCTTGTAATATTATACAATAGTTTGATTTATCCTGACGTTACTTACGTCAGGATATGGTTTGGGGATCAACCTTTAAATCTCAACTAAGCAAAATATTTATTTTACAAAAAAAGGTTTTTAAGAATAATTACCCATTGGTGTCGTTCTGTTTCATAAATAATATTTTGATATTAGCACACTTTTCACCTGTGCTTTTGTTTTTAAGGTTCTTTTGGACACAAATTTGCAAGAGTTGTTTTCATACTAATGCTCAAATTCACAACTATGGAGGACCAAAACTGACATAATTAAAAATAAAGCAGGAATGTATATATTAGTTTTTCCTTTTCCTCATTCATGCATTCCTTGTTTCTACATTCCTCCGTCTCCTCTTTTTACTTCATCTTATGCATTTCTGCCTCATTATGTAAATAAGGAGGGCTGTGCTTCTTGGTCCAACTCCTCTACTATTGGTCAATAAGCAGGAAGGAGCCGGATCCATGTGCAGATCGTTGCCTGCGCTTTTGGCCGTTTCAGGAGAAGTCCTTGTTTGATAGGAGGTGAAGTCTGACCAGAGATGTCTCAGAAGATTGCAGAAGAATTAATGCACGTTGCTTTCTTAGCTGAAAGTAATACAGTCAGTAGCTGCGTTTACATGTGCAAAATGTCTTTAATCCCATCATTGATCAGATTAGAATCCGCCACACGTTCGATCGGATTAAATCATTTTCACATGCGCAGAACTATCTGAAAAACCGAAAGCGGTCGCAGGAGAAGAAATCGGCAGACTTCTGTTGTAAACAAACATGGCTGTGTTCATTTAAAATGGAGCGGTATGATCTTCTTCTTAGCGTGCTTTTATTTTTTCTGGAAACAATTTTACATTTCCAAACCCAAACAGTATAAACTTGTTCAGGTTTGTTTCAAACCCGGCATGCTTTCATCCAGCTTCCGTCAACGCCAACATAAGGTACGTCAACGTATGAGTAACAGACATGCGCAGTAATGACCTACATTCGGAATAAGAGTTTACACGAGCAGCGATCGGATTAACTATCGGCATAAACAACCTGTCTCAATCGGAACCACATTATGATCCGAATGAGCGTAATCGGGTCAGAGTAAGGAGGGAATATAAAAATTTGTAGTTTACAAGTAAAACTTTCTCCAAGCTGAAATGGGGGCAGAAGCAGGAGACAGCAGCGCTTGGGACATTTATCACCCCTCAAAGAAGACAAAGTTCGAAGTATGGACATATTTTGGGTATTTGAAGAATACAGAGGGACAGTTGATAGAAGACAGCTATCCTGTTTGCAGAACATGCAGGAAAAAAAGTGTCTGAGAAAGGCAGCAACACTTCTAACCTCATCACACATCTGCATGAATATCAGCCTCTACTCTACAGTCAATGCAAGCTACGTTAGTGTTAGCGTTTTAGCTGAAATGCATGATGGGAAGACTTTGGGTTGAGGGAGCATGCAGCGAGCCGCCATATAGTGCAGCCACAGCGCTCCCTGCAAGAGAATAAGCTGTGTCGCGGACACCTACATAACAAAATGACGCTGTGCATTATGGGGCTCCATGGGGCAGATAAGAGTTGGTCACCAATGAAATAGATCGACTCTCGCCGCATTATTATGAAGTCATGAAGGATTACTGACTGACGTTTCCCAAATCTGTGAAACTCACTGGAAGGACACAAACTGCGGATGAGATTTTCCTGATATAGAGGGTTTATTTAGTTGTCCGAAAATATTATAACACATTTCTGGTGCTATATTTAGTACATGCAATACCCTAAAAACGACAGAAAACACATAGTTATCATGAAATATTGGAATCAACAGCAAATATACCTTAAAATTCTTATCATTTTCCCTGTAAGACAATGAATTTATGGGCAATTGTTTTCTTTAGATTTAGCAACAAAAAAGGTATAGACAAACTCGTATGTATATTAATATGAACAGTAGAATAATGATAATTATTGTTTGCATGCTCAACACTTGTTCCTTTACTTTGATTTGAAAAGTGTCACTTTTGATAAGAATCTGTATTATTTTGAAATATAATAAATGCTGTTACACTTTTTCAAAATTATTTCAGTTTTTGTAGGAATATAATTGCTTTTTAAACATGTTAAACACCCTTTAAAAAAAATATTGCGATAATACCAAAAACGGTGATGATTTTGGTCACAATAACCGTGAGGTTACATTTTCACACCGTGACAACCGTATAAATGTCGTATTAAATATGAATTTGAATGTTGTCCTAAACTGTATCTTTTTCTTCTTTTTAAATATTCTGTTTTTCCTTTTTTTTTACTGTATGATGCTGAAGAAAGTTTTAAAATGTAATTTACAGGCAGGCTTCTACCACTTCTGTCCACATGAATTTTATCTATCTATATCTATATTTTATATACATGCTTTGTTCCCATATGTGAAATAAAACAAACAATGGGTGACACGCCGCTGTGTTCAGTAAATTACAGGCAGGCAGCGGCCACCCTGCAGAAACACTTTGGTTCTCCATCAACCACGGAAGGAGCTCTGCTGCTACAGAAGACAGGTCCGCCTGCTGCTGTTCCTCCACAGTTCACTGGTAATCTGCTCGTTGAACGGAGATGAAGCCGTTCTGGGTGAATAACTGAAACCTGAGCTGACCTTTGCGTCCGTTTCTGCGGCTAGCAGCTGGATGGCGACGATCACAACCAGCAGCTCCTCTGATGATGCACCACAGCCTACAGCGAGCCTGCAGCCATGTCAAAGCTCTGCAGCCGGGCTGAGATATTAGTTAGAGGCTTTAAAAAGCAGAGTATCGAACGTGGAAGTTTGCAAAGTGCAGTTTTGTTTTCACACTTATTAAAAATAGTATCCACCCCTCACACTTTTACCACATCCCTGTAAATACAATACAGCTATGGTTAAAGGGCACGATGGCAACTGTATATCTGCGTGATAAACCATGAAAGAGGACAGGAGGAATGCATCGGTCCAACACAAACATCTATTTCTGCAACAAAAAATAAGCAATGCTTGCAAAAAATAGTGAAGCATCCAAACTGGAGCCTAAAATAACCCGTTGAGTCTGCAGCCACTTGGTTCTGTTTATCAAACTGCTGCATGGGTTTCCATTTCAGGACTTCAGTTTTCGAAGGAACTTTAGTCAAAAGTGACGTTTGTGTTCGTATAAATCTATCTTTAAAAGGCTTTCAGAGACTGAAGCGCTGCTGGTTGGACCCTAAAGATCATTTCCTCTTCGCAGCAGGAGTCCAGCTAGTGGCTATTGTTTTATTTTTATCTACCTGAAACAGATTTGTTCGGTTCCAGATCAGATCCTCTTTTTATTTCTCCTGAATCTGAGGAAGTTTGCTGAGGAACCTTCAAGGGTTCTTCACCGTTTGCCTCTTGCTTACAATCTGAAATCATCTTGTTGAAAGTAATTTTATATTATTTACTCATGTGATAAACCTTAGTTAATGTGAAAACGTATCGGACCCTTTTAAAGTAACAACGTCATGTAATTGCATTCGTACCCCTTGCAGTTTGTCCAGTTTTCTCACGTTAAAACCTGAAGACGAAGTGGAAGAGAAATTCTACCTGGTTTTAAGAACGGAGATCTGAAAAGTGCGGCATGCACCTGTATTTAGCCTGGACGAGTCGATGCTGCTTCAGGGCTCAACTTTACCAGCTGTCAACATCTGTAAACATCAGCTTTTAACCCCTGTGATTAAAGGTATGAATAAGTAACCATAAATAATAATATTTTTAAAAATATTTAACTTTTATTTTATTTAAAATATCTTCATCTTAATGTTGAGAATTTTTGTTTTACATTTATTTTGGAAAAAGAATAGAAATTTTTTAAAATGCATTTTGCACAATGTATGTTCTTTAAAAGACATTCTAGAAGTTGTTCTTCTGCAATGTTTCTGGGAAGGAAGGAGGAGTCATTTTGACTTGTATAAAAATATAAATGAATACGCCGCAATACATATCGTGTCACACATGCCTTAGATTATATCGCAATATAGATTTGAGGCCATATATCGCCCAGCCCTATTCCCATTAGAACCTACTGTAAACTGGACCAGAATCTCCTTCCTTTGCTCTCCATGATGCTGGTTGTTCTCTGAAGAACCTCTGAGACCAGAACCAGAACAGCTGGACTCTGTTCACAAAGTGAAACTGACATCCAGAAGTCAACCGGCTGGACTGGACTTAAAATAAAAATAAAAACAAAAACTCTTCTCCCTCCACTTTACAAGGTATTTTTGTAAACTATGAAGTCGAAGTGAAATACATTGAATTTAAGTTTTAACAAGAGGAAACTTGAGAAACCTTTAAGTTTATTAATAATTTGGCCAAAAACTCTACAATTCAATCCAGCAACTGCAAGAATGTTCAGTTCAAAGGTTTAAAACGTCACCATCCAAGGTTAAGAAGGTTATGAAGTTGATTTAAGGGCAGAGTTGGAGAAAACTGATGTTTTCCTTGAACTATGCAGACAGACAGGTTCATCCGCTGCCAGTTTCCCTCTCAGCAAGAACATTTTCCGTCTTCTCTGATCCCCCATCAGCTTTGTCCTCCACCTGTCCCTCCACCTTAATGTTGCCACCCTCACAACAACCATTTCCTTCTGGCAAAATAGTTGCTGAAAGCTACGTGAGCTGGAACCAGGTGAAACAACAAAAGACACACCTGTTTGAGGAGTGCGACGGGTCCCCACCCTGCCAGCAGTCCAGAGCTTGAAACTAAGGCGTTGTGGCCCTGCAGGAATCTCAGCTACGGATTCGTCTTAACAAAAACGCCACTGCAGATGGCTTAATCACAGCTATGCTAATAATATTAATGTCATTTAGAACAGTAATGAATTTTTATGATAAAAAATGTGTAATTCAGTAAATGCAGCACCGCCTGTTTGCATTTGGATTGAATCATGAGATAAGACAGCAGATCGGCAGGAAACGATGTCAGATCTCTGTTTTCCTTCCAGGTAAGGAGCAGGTAGTCTGTTATAGATCAGCTGACGAAAAGAAACATAAAACCCTCCTGAAAGGATCCCAGTGAATTCACTCACCATGTGTCTGAGAAGGACAGGACAGACGGACGTAGAGCCAGACTTCACAGGGGGGACTCTGCTGTTTGCTCCCACAAGGCGACTAAGTTTAGGCTCCATGCAATCTTCCCAGGGTGTGCTGCTGCTGTGAGTGAGTCAGTCCAGCAGGGAGGTTCAGACGAAAACATTAAACTCCTCCCTCAGTCTCACTCACCCCCACCCTCCCTCAGGAAACCTTAACAAGAGCAGAAGAAACCCATCCAACACGGAGCCTGCAGCAGTTTACAAGGCGGATATAAAGCTGCTGATGGAATAACAGCTGATTCATATGAGGTGCCGTTTGTAAAGTTACACAGACAGGATTTATTCTGTATGAGACTGTTTCCGGACTTCTTAGGGTGTTTTTAATCTTTTTTAGTTTAGTCTCATCTTGTTTTGTTTCATTTTACGTTGATAAATTGTGCAGCGCCTTATTTTTTTTGTCATTTGTTTTGAATAAAGTTTATTGTATGGTGACAAATTTGACCATTTTATTATATTTTTGATTATTATTGTAATAATTTGTTTTCCTACTAAACTCTAAAACTTTCGATGGTCCACTTCTGTGTCTTAGGAAGTAAATTTGCATATTAGCTAAATATTTAGCTCTGAGTTAAATATTTACTTCAATTACCTCACCAGTTTAGCTCGCTGGCTAAATATTTAATTTGAAATGGTGACATTTACAAATTAATAAATAACATTAATGCAAATATGACTTTGAAAACCTACATTTTCCCCTCTTATGACAGACGCATGTAGTTTCACCTGGTACTGGATGCAGACACGAGCACTGGCAGTGAAGGGAAAGTTGAACTTTATGCATTTTGTCTCATTTTTTGGGTTCAATCATCAATTAAACAAAAAAATAAAAAAGTAAAAGGAATCAGGGATGTTGAAACAGCACCAGAAATCCAGACAGTCAGTCAGTCAGATCGATTGCAGGCAAACAAGGCAGCAAACCTGACCAAAGTGCATCACAGCTCAACAACAACTAAACCCATTTCTGTTGATCTATTTTGCAACTTTCTAGATGCTAAATCATTACTGTGTACGGATCTAGTATCATAAGGGTAAATACCAGGAACTGGTAGCGTACCTGTATCCGGAATAAGCTCAGGGATCTGCAGCTCTGACCCGTCGATGTTCTGCATTCAGCCCGTCTGTCTAGTTACACACTTATTGATCTTTTTGAGTGATTGCTGGTGGACATCTCTGTGCATCGGATCTGAGGCGTCACACAGTTAAAAAGAAGAAGCAAACCCAACACAGGAAGCTCTCACATCAACAGTGATGGCGGCGAAAACAAACGTTCTAATGAATAAATGGAAAGGAGTGAGCTAAAGCTGCAAAAACAGTGACATGTAGACAGCTAGCAGACTGATGAGCAGCCGGTGGCTCAGTGAGGCGTGTTATGATGCGCCGCAGCAGGACTGGAAGGAATCACACCTCGCTCTTCAGGAAACCAGTCCGACCAGAACGGATTCCAGTCATTATTTCCCATCTTAATCACCTGTAACCAAAACACGGCTCTCTGCTCAGGTCGCATTCAGACAGGTGGTGCACCAGCTGGGAAGGTCAAACAGCTGAAACTCTTAAAAACTGAACGATCGTGCATTAATCCTTAATAATGCATCGTCATCCTCACATCTATGTGATGCAACAACAACTCAGAGGTAGCAGAGGTCAGCTTCTACGTGTTCCTGTAGCCTTGCTGTATTTAACATATTTGTACTGGTCTCACTAAAGGTAAGAAAATAAATAAAACTGACATTTATTAAATAATGCAGCTCTGGCTACATGAAAACTAGTTTATGAGGCTGATGATGCAGACAGCAGAGAGCAGCAAGGGTGATCATGGGCCATTCTAAACCTTTAACATTTCAAATCATTACATAACCTCCCGCCCAGCAGTAGATGACCAGTTTAACTGGTATTTGCAGACAGGGGGTTACTGGGAACAGTTTCTGTCATAATGCATACTTTCAAACTCCACCCACATTCTACAAAATACACATAAAAGCTCTACTAGAAACATCCAGTGAGAGCCCAAGGCCATTATTCAGTCTTTGCTGTGTTTGTTCAACTACAAAACAGGACAGGTCAAGGGTCAGAAAAGGGGCAGCTAATATCTCTGCAGACCCCGCACATGCTGGGCACATCCAGGTCGGGGGGTACAGAGACGTCTTCTCTTCCCCAGGCCGTCACTCTGATAAACATTCATATTTCCACTTATTCATTATTTCTGTTTTGTGAAACAAACATATTTACAAGACAGAGAACGTTTGATACTTGATTTTGTGCCTGTCAAGTTATGTTACGTGTTCAGCTTCTGCCCAAACTTGAAAATGGCTTGGTCAACCGTAATAAAAGCACAGGAACAACTCTTTCTTCTTCACAATTTATTTGATTTTTCTTTGTGGAGGTAAATCAGGTTGAAACCTTCAAAAAGAGAACAGAGTTATACAATTATCACTCTCAAACAGAGTGGACAATGTTTAACTCATTTTTAAATAATGTAATATTAACTTAAATGCTTTTAACCTGCAATATTTCCCATTTTATCATCTAAAATTAACATTAAAGACTAATCAATTGACCTGCAGCGCTTTTGACATTAAAGCATTTTAAATAGAAACATGACAAATAAATCAAATCTAAGCAGGCCATATCTTATTTAGGACAGTGAATGTTTTTATCCATACCAGTAGCCTCTTTTTGGTTTTCCCCAAGCTGAACAATTGTCTTTGTGTCTGCTGCATCCACTCTGAGGTGCAGACTGAATCTGTGCACTGCAGACAGGTGCTCCCACTCAGTTGATGAGCTTGATCAGCCTTGGGTTTTCCTCATGCAAGCAGGTGGAGTTGTGCTACTCCACAGGCTTTAGGGGGCAGCATTGCCGACTGGCTAGGGTAACTAGACTGAATCTTACTTTGGACTTGACAGTGCCCAAACTTACAACCACGGTTGCCAAGTAGGGAACAAAGCAACATCTGATTGTGATTAATTTTTTCAAACTTACAGAAAGCAGAAACATAAAATAGAAGCAATTCAAACCCAGATTACACGTCTCCATCAGCACCCACCAATGTGAACGTTTTTCCTTTTCTATTTCTCCGTTGATGTGTCAGTATTGTGAAGCAATTCCCCTCCCCGACAGCCGGGGGCGCAGACCTTTTCTGGCAGGTCTGCTCACCGTGGTCAACGACTATTTATTTACTTTAGCTTTTAAAAGTACATCCACTCAAGGAGCAATGGAACGACAATGAATTCTCAAAAATAAAGTGGATAATGGGAACGGCATCATTTTTTTTAGTTTAATGGAATAATAATAATAATAATAATAATCTGTAGTGTTGGCTAATTGGTTGCTTATAAAGAGAGCTGCAGATGATGAACTCAGGGCAAAGGGTGAAGGAGAAGAAACACAGGAAGCAGAAACACCAAATCATCAATAGAGCAAAAAAAAATCTATTATTGAAGTTTAAATAAATAAAATGGCTTTTCAAAAAAAAAAAATTGCTTGGCAGAAATAAAGAGATGAGAAAAGAAGTCAGAAGAGACGAAAGAAAGGAAGCCATTCATCAGAAGGAAACAGGTTATGAATGAGACACACCCTTGGTATAAAAATAGCGCAGAACCGTGCAGCTTCTGTTTTATTTTTGCAATCAGTGGCAGAAAAATATGAACCTAATTCTTCCTTTTCCAGCAGAATAGAACAATCCTTTATTGTCCCACAAGGGGAAATTCAGCTGTAAATTCAGCAAGGTGGCAGGAAATACAAACATACAGATTCAGAAAGAGAAAGGTAGAAAAAAAATTATGGACAGAGTTACAAAAACTACAACAGTATTAGGTCATTAAAAATAAAGTTGCATACCCAGATTGGAATGTGCAACAGAGGAGGATATTTTAAAAATATTGAAATAAATAGAAATAGATCAGATTAAAGATTATACATTACATGCATGAGAAACAAAGCTTTGCTGCTTAATGGGTAACAGAACTACAGGAAATTCTCACGATCGGTATATTTGCATAAAAGTAACATCTTCAAGACTGAAGTGATCTCCGTCTGGATTGCTGTTCCCACGTAAACGACAATTACCTGGTAGAAATTAACCCCAGAAAATATTCCTCCTAAGTATGTTTTTGTAGCAAATCTTATCAGTCTAAGGTTAATATCGTCTGCAGCTCACATTTTATTGTTAACTTTAACTGCCTCTAAATCATGGACTTCTGCTTTCTGTCGTGTGTGCAGAGCCAGACGGATGTCAGGCCTTCAGTCACAGTAATATTTGAAGGTTTTAAACTGCTGACGCTCTGAGGGAGGAATAAAAACTACCACTATAGACTTGGGTAGTTCACAGATGTTACGTTGGAAACAACTGAGGGACAGGCGGAGGCTTGGAGTGACTAACAGCAGTTAGTTTGTTGCAGTCACAGCCTTCTGTGGAGATTGTGGTGACTTTATACAACTTATAAAGCGTAATCGCTGTCAAATATTTAGCATTTACTGTTTTAATGTAAAAACTCTTAGTTTCTAACCTGTAATTATGCACATTTCCATCAGTCTCCCAGTTTTCCATCAGACGGTGAAAACTTGCACATTAAACAGGCGGGGTACAATAGAAGCTTTAGGGAAATGTTTATTTCTGGAGAAACAAACATTCTGTTTGCAGCATAAAGGAAGAACAAACCAAAAAAAGCAGCAGGCAGCTGAGGTAATCAGGAGTGACGCTGCGTACCTTGAGACTGTTGGATTTTCACCGCTATGCAGGCCTCATCTTCAACGCTTCTGGTGTGGCAGCACGGCGTTTTGCCTTTCCTCTCTGCAACAAAAACAACAAAGAACATGAACAGAGCTGACATATTTTCTGTGCAATACGTAAAAAATTGTCCGTTTGCACACGAGGAGCTTAGAGCGGTGTCAGAAAATCACAGTTTTTATTTAAGACCAGGATAAACTAAACCAGGGATAAAAATATATTTGATGAAAAAGCTGCCAGACTTTTTTTTAAATTCCATTCATGCAGACGTTGCCCTGTTTAGTAAATGAAAAAGGAGCGAGGGGCTGGTCCCTGGGAGACATAAAACCCTAATTAGCCTGGCTGTGATCTGTGGGGAGACCCAGCACAGTCGGTTAATATGCACATAAAAGATTAAAGAGGAAAACAGTAGCACTCATAAAAGCTGTGATGAGCTTAAACGTATCACACAACCCTGAAACCAGATCCTGTGTCACAGATTAGAGCACACAGACACAACCGGCCGATCTATGAAACATCAGAGCCAGGACCAGATCTGATGACCGGATCATATACGAGTTTAACAAACTAAAACAGGAACCCAAATCCTCCTCTAACAGGAGCACTGATTATTATCCAAACTTTCTGTTCAGTGAGAATGTGGGCTGTGTGGTGAATCAGCGATAGTCATGAACTCTAGGAGGTGTCGACAGGAAAGAGCAAAAGAGGCCAGTGGTGAGTTATTATGCATACATTTTGGTTGTTTTTATGTCAGATTTAATTATATATAAGTCCCGTTTATGCTTTGATCAAAACCATCCCATAATAGCTCTGGTTGGTTTGGCCTGCTGGAATGGGAACCTCCACCCCAGTCTCAGCTCTTCTGCAGCCTCTAAACAGGTTTTCCTCCAGGATTGTCCTGATTTAGCTTCATCCATCTTCCCATCAAACTTTTACAACTTCCCGGTCTTTGATAAAGAACAGCTATGGGGGCCGTTTCTAAAGTTACAGTCCAAAATTAACATAGAAAATTTCGGTTATCCACGAATCATAAAAGAAAACAGTTGGGGTTCTCTTTTCTAAGTAATGTTTGCGTCTGTGTTATATTGTACACTTATAAATCAACATTTTAAACTAAATGTTTAGATATTAAGCTATACATTTGGTTTACAAATTAAGTACTAATCTTCTTAACTATAAACTGCAACATTTATTTATGAATAAATAACATTGTGAAAAATGTTCTTTTTCTTATCAAAGTTGGCCCCCCATTAGGGCTGGGTATCGATTTAAATTTCAAGAATTGATTCAATTCCAATTCTCAAAGATTTCGATTCATTCTGATCCAGTTCAATGAAGATATGGGTCAGTGCTATTAAAAACTTTTTTTTTGAGCGGTTATCTTAAATATATGCCTGTAATTCAATGACCTAACACTGGGTGAGTAAACGTCTGTCTGGATTTTTATTCCGATTTTAGCTGTAAGAAAGGGGAAACTATGTTAAACGATTAAACTTATCTTTGAACTTGTGAATCGATTTTTTTCTACAACACAGTCCGAGCCCCCACAGTGCTCACAGTACAGATTAAAATGACCCAACATAAACCACTTTTCCATCACTCCCCCCTCAGATTTAAAAATCATAGCAAAATTCAATGAGCAGGATGAGGATCCAGTCTCCATCGGCATTTTAAAATCCATTTTATTATCGCCAGTCTTTGATACAATAGTCCCTCTCTGGACTAATCTGCTCTCCCATGTCTATCATCTGCCTGTCTGTGAGCTGCTAGAGTCTTCTGTGTCAGAAAGTTCTGTCTCCTTTGTAAACTTAACCAAAACACCAGGAGGTCTTCATACCCACTGCGATCATCTTTTGAGTTAGTTTAAATCGTTCTCAGTGGTGTTAAAATTATGATTAAAATTTTTTAGCAAAAATCACAACACCTGTGTCAGTTTCTAGCCTCTGCATTGTGGGCACTAGCGAAAACTGAGCAAAATTGGAGCTATCCAGCCGTAGAGTTTTGAGCCAGATAACTTGGATGGGAAGCAGGAAGACGCACATGGATCTAGTCGTCTACAAGTGGATGCATCAAAATGTCATCGTGACGTTTTTGGAAACGGAGCGGAAATGGATCGGTTCTGTCACGTTCACTGGAGTACGAAGGGGTAAGTTGCACATTTTATCTCCTTCGGAGGTGTGTGTGTGTGTGTCTGCGCGGTTATTAGCTTTCTATTGATATAAAGAAGTCAGAACATGGGTTGATTTAACTCACTGCAACCTGCTACAGCACATAGGTGTTGATCCACCATCGTCTTCTCGACTCCTCAGAGCCTAAACGGACAGGTGGAGCAGAGCAGGAGTTTGTGGCCCGCCTAGTGGAGATGCTACGTCACAAATGTAGTCTGGTTTAAGTGGCACTTTAGTTTGCTGCTGATTCAATGATTTGGATGAAGAAATACTCAGAAATGCAATTTTGAGCTTAATTTTCCTAAGATACGTCCTCTAGCATCAGAAAAATGGCAAAAGAACAATTTAACAACACGAAACACACAATTTTCATCAGAGTGGGTCTTTCAGTAAGATTTTTTTCTTATGTACTTGATTAAGTTAGGACAGTGCAGATTAGTACATATTTTAACGTGGTTAAAATGTAAATATGTCAGAGTTAAACCAAGAGCTAATGTGTATCTGTTGTTCTAAGGCAAGTAAAAAGGAACACAATACAAACAGCAGTAGACAGACGTTACAGGCTACTGCAGAGCTGACAGTATACGACGGCATAGGACAGACATTATCACAATAGAGAATAAAAACAGACTCATAAACACCCAAAGTTTTATGAACCTGGAGCATATATCATTAACTTGTTTGTTTTCAGCCGCTTTAGAATTGTTTTGAATAATGTAAAATTATTGATCAAGTTTCTGACATGAACTGGCGTTCCAAAATGTTGTGCCTCTAATGGACACAACTATTTGAGTGAAATTTGTTGTGCGTCTTTTCACCTCACAGTCTCCTCTTGTTAAGGCTCTGGTTCAAATCCATACATCGTTTTTTCCTGCGTATAAAATTCAAGGTGTGGGGACAAGCCCATGAAAAATCAGGCATCTAAAATCAGCTGATACTTTTCAAATTTCAATACATTATACTCTACACTAAAATGATACAATAGTCTTTTTATCAAGGGTTTTCAAAGTTTTATTAAATAGAGAATTAGGGGGCTTTAAAATTGTCTCATTTGTTTGAGACCATGTAGTGAGACTCCATCAGTGGTTAAATAGGATCTTATGTGTCTAAAATTAACATAAATTATATTTAATAATTCTAGAAATGTGAAAAGTTAGATTTGAATAGAAAAACAACACCAGGACACTCACCCTGCAATTATAGTAGGGGAAAAGTGTACAAGTCTTCAACTTCAGTCTCTTTACTGACTCCCGCAAATCATGCCATATTCCCTGTATTCCCTTACCAATAATAACTAATCACTATACAGAAACACAGGCTAAATAACAAAAATGACTGATATTAATATTTTACTGTGTAACTTTACAAATAGCAACCAGCAGTATAATGCTTTGTTGTCAGTATTAGTGGCCCTGCACGCATTACATAATTTATAGGAGGTTAATAAACCAAGCATTCAGGATGTAATCAACTGAGATTCCTTAAATAGAAAACTCTTTAACTGATGTTTGTATAATTGCATTGAAATGACTTTTATTGTAAAGAGCCTGGAGATGACATCTGTTGTGAACTAGCTCTTTATAAATAAATGGAATTGACGGATAAGTCCGGATGTAACATTGCAGAAGAACTAAACTTGGATTAACTAACGGTGCATCAATAACGAAATTTAAGGGAAAGTTGCCCCCCTCTGCAAGTTGTGATGGTGTGTGTGTGTGTGTGTGTGTGTGTGCATGAAGCGGGGGTAGGGGAGGTAACATCCTGGCTCAGGGATTAAAGGAGGGTTTTCTCCATGCACCATCTGGAGTCCTCATGATGGGCCTGCCTTCTGTTCATGCACGTAAACACGCAAACTTTTTCTTTTACACAATTCAAACCCAAAGGAGAGGCTATAAAACACGTATGCAGGTTAAAAGGAGGCAGTCCAAGACCTACAAACCAGATGCAACCTGCTAAAGCCCCTCCTCCAGTCCACACTCAGAGGTGTGATGCTGCACATCCATTGTTTCCACAAGTGGGGGATGTGTTTCTAGACCTGCATGGAAAAATATGCACATATAATGCAGTTAGAAAAACATCAGCGACCCCGTTTATGACGAGCTGTTAACCCAAAAACTTCCCTTCCTGTCCGTAAACCTGTGAAAACTCAAGCAGAATGAGAATGTTTGGTTTGGGAAAAGTACAGATAACACAGGGGTTTACAGGAATTCCTGTGATTTACAGTAACAGTAATACTGATTTATTCACATTATGAAATGAGGAAGTGAAAAAGACTTATTTTACTAAGATTGCATCCAGACACAAACAGCAGATATGGAAGGTTACTAAACACCAGCCTATCAGCGGAGAATCTTCTACATGTCGTCACAAAGTGATAAAGGTAATGTAACCTTAAGCTCTGAAGTTCCCAGAGATGTTGACTTATCGATATGATGCAGGTTCTAACTGGATTTATGGTTAATATTTCTATAATAATCAGTGTTTTATTATGAAACCTGAAAAACAAACAATACTGGACAAACAAACTGGCATTTCTGAAACGGTACAGGTGATTAAACGGTTAAAACGGTGCTTAAAGAATAGAAAACGCACAAACTTTGTCCAAAAACCCTCTTATTTTTTATGTTTATTATTTATTACGATTAAAATGTTTTATCTAATTAATCATAGTATAGCTGTGAATTAATAAACGTTCCTAAATATAACAAAAAAACTAGTTAGTAAATAAAGGACCAATCCAGATGCCGTTGACCATTTTTTAAATTTAAATATAGGATAAATCAATTGAATTTTTGTTTTGAACTCCACAATCAGATTCACACTGTATGTTCAGTCTCATACGAAAAATAATAACTAAGGTAGAACTAACCAAAATATATGAACAAACAACATTTGGATATCTTCAGTCTGTTTCCAACATCACATTAATCAAATGTAATATAAACTTAGTAATCAAACATCACAAGTTGTTATTTTACTCAGCAGATAAAACTCTTCAGTTCATCACAACAGGAAATGAATGCTCTTATTGTGAAGATTTACACAGCTACTTCCGCTAATGAGTTAGCCTAATTTATGTCCGAAAACATGGCTTTATTTGAATAATTCCGATTTCAACGCAGTGGTAACTCACTATGAAATATACTAAAGCTATATGGTGAACCAACATGCATAAATCAACAAAAATACGGATCATTTATCGTCTGCATCGCACACAGCGAGCTGACATCCGAAGCAGACCGTAAGGAAAATCCCCACAGACAACTTATTAAGTTTTAATCACATCAACCCAATATGGCAATAATAATATACTCATATGTCATTTAGACACAAAAACACAGGCTGCTGCACAGCAATCCTTAGGTGGGCTGGTTAGGAAGGAGAACTGAGTAATAAACAGTGTGTGTGTATGCGTTAACTGCGTAAAAAAATGTAGTTACTTCTACGAATTAATCAGCCTGCATTAATGCGTTACTTTTTGACAGACCTAACTTTTAGCATTTTTTTTAAGATAGCCATGTTTACACTTTCTAGTAATACAGGGCATCGCTGTTGGCTGATGGTATGTTCAGAATCCACAGTGCTCGAAATCTCCGGAAAAAAAGAACCAACATAAAGCATGGAAATGTGCGCTGCTTTACGGTCTGGTTACTCCTGTTTATGTCAGACTGGATATCGGTACCCATTCCTTCTATCGATGAATGGATGGATGGTTTCTTTTGAAACTCATCTTCAGACTAATGAACATAGGTGTTCTGAGAAGCAGCTATGTACCAGAGGAATCCAACCTCTTTAAGCTTCCAGCCCGTCTGTTCCAGACCAGTGGAACCAAAACCTGAAAGCTAAAACACCCTCAGTGTCTTTTATTCCCCTTTACAATAAAGCATGACACTGTACTGTTTGTTTATGCAGGACAGGAAATGAGTTGTGACTTTTACGTCTTATCAGATCCTCGAAAGAATCTATGTGTGAAACATATTTAGTTTACGTTATCTGATGATCAAAATGTGGAGTGAAGGAACTATTTATTCTAAAAGGCTAACCCCTCTGAGGTAGTGGATGACATTTACTGTCTTCAGAAAGAGTCTGACCTTCAGTAAGCAACGTCTCAGACTCTCTGAACCCTAAACTTATGTTCAGCTAGAAATGGCCCTATTGATGTGTTGTAATCTGCTGGAGGAGATGCAGAAAAAATTGAATGTAAAAAAAACCCACACAAAAATAGTAAAAACATGAACTGAATAAAACAAATAAAATCACTAAAAGGTCCTTATTCATTTGAGGAATGAGAACATGTGTTAAACCGCCAGTCAGCTTGGATTAAACATGCCAAAATAAACAGGCTGCATGTCAAGAATGCGTTAAAGGCGGCTGCGCCCACAGCTCACGCATACAGCACGACACCAGCGTCGGATTATTTTCTTCTTGTTTAGAGCCTTTCTTCTACAATTATTAGCATTTCACTAACACTTCTCATGACCCTGAGGAGACGTGGTTTCCTGACCCCGATTGGTTCCCTCAGCAGCAACAAAACAAAACGAAAGCAAAGGAAGGATCTGTACTGTACCTGCACGCCTTCTCCTCATCTCACACAGCTGGGTTTTCCCCTTCCTGTCACCAACACGGCGTCTATCCATCTCATAATCTCTTTTCAGCTCACTATTGAAAGGATCTATAAGGAAATCACTGTTCTTTCCTCAAACCCGAGGTTCCCTGTTGGCTGGCAGGTTCACGTCTGTGTTCATCAACCAGACGTTCAGCGTACCTGCCCACTTTCACTGCACAAACCGGTTCCATAGAAACCAGAGTCACCAGGTGAAGCAGAGACTGGCAGGAAGGGAGGAGGGAGACCTCGTCCTCGGAGATGTTGCTGATGAGACAGACTGCCTTTATGATGGCTTGGGTTGCCTGCATTCAAGGGCACAAGTCCCCCCGCAGTGGCCGGAGGCAAAGGGAAGACGAGCATGACAAGAAGGACGGGTTTAAACACTCATTTAATGATGCAGGAGCAAAAATGGAGAAGTGAGAAAGATGGATATTACCCAGCTGTAGCAGTTAATAATTCAAACGACTGCTGGAGTTTTTGTGTTTATCCCCACTGTTTCCTACATGCAAAGAGAATCATCGAAAACTGATCCTTCCTTTGAAGTCCAGCAGCGCTGGATCAGACATTAAAGGTCCTATATCATGCGAAATAAACTTTTTGGAGTTTTTAACCATGTTGTAATTCTATATCCTTATAAAACAAAAAAACCCAGACAACGCCAAAGTGGCTTAATCTGGCTTCATTCACGCATTTCTTAGGGATCATCTTGAATCCTGCTCTCTGAGCAGCTGCTCAGCCCTCTCCTGGTAAACGACCGGCTTAAGACTATGTCACATGTTTTTTTTTTGTAGCATTATTAAACAAGGAACTGCCTGACTTGTCCGCAAACCCCTCCAGAGTTAACATATACACCCCATCTTTCAAAAGGTTTGAGCGACGAGATGGCGAACAAAGTCATTTTTGAGCCAAGGTTGTGAAGAAGGGGCCTCCCTACTTACCTACTCTGCAAAGGCACAGCACCACCGTTTTATTATATCTAAACTTCAGAGAATGTCTCAGAGAAAATGCGCATTAGGCTGCGAGCGGTAATGGACTGTATTCAACCTCGCTAAAAGGAGTCCAATCACCAGGAATGGCTGGTGAACGGACTCCAGACATAACATACATAACATGTTTGTCCGTGATCATCACTTCACCGATGGCTGCTTCACAAATTCTTGTCCGAATTGAATTGTCTGAGAGATTAAAAGTACAATATGTAATATTGTGGTCAAACTGGAGTACCGCAGTCCATGAAGACAAACAACGCAGTCCACTCTCAGTCACTCATCCCCCCCCACTCTGTGAATTTCATGGAGGGTTTCTAGTTACCGATTGGCCACAGCATACACGATGACGGGCGAAGACGAGTTAAACACAATAAGTTGATAAGTAAATAAAATTCCATTGCTGTATCGAGTTGGTTGTAAAAAGAAGCTTGAGATATTTTTAGAGCAGACCATTTTACTGCTAGCACAGTTAGCTCAACGTTAGCCTTTAGCCTGCTCGGTGTCAGATGTCGCGCTCTTTAGTGTTGAAGACTTGGCAACCTCATGTGGTTTTCCCTGGAACCAGGGAATATGGTAGCAGGATAGATGTCGTGAACAATGTCTACTTCCTAGAACAGCATTTTTTATAAAATAATTTATAACCACCCAGCTGGCTGAGATCGAAATCTGTTGAAATGTAGCCCTCCTTCCAACGTGGAATTCACCAAAAAAATATTCACACATTGCACCATTAAAATGGATACTCCACCCATGTTTGCTTTAGCTTAGCATAAACCAATGTCATGCTAGTAGTTCCCATTGGTTTACACTCTTGTAACCATCGCAATTCCCACAGTGAAAATGCCTGAAGTAGGGGCCAGTGAGTAAATAAAAAACACTAGCTAAACGTTAATTATAATTTGTGTTAGCCATTTATGAGGCTGTCTATCTTGCATTGCGAAGCAACTTCATTGACTTACTGCTGCAATAATGGGGAGTTGGGGTGGGGGTGGGGGGTTTAGTGAAACGTCTTACTTCTGGGTTGATTAATAACTCCAGAATATACATTATATTTCAGAACAAATTAACATACAACTCAAAAGGTAACATTTTATTATATATCCGCCTTAACCAGATGTTGAAAAGTGTAAAATAGCATGATATAGATCCTTTAATGAGAAATGCAGAGACTCTAAGATTACATAGGCCAGCTGCTTCACTATGTTAACAGATATATTTGAAAAAGAAGCAGGAAAGAAGCAAAAAAGCAAATTTACCTCTGGTTCATTTGCATGGCTCTCCCAGATTGAGATAACTGTCATTCAAAAAGAAAATATAAATAATGTATAAGGGGGGAAAACATATTAACATGCTAAGTCACACCCCTTTAATCATACTGATGCCCTGCTGGTGCTAATGCATGTGTGTAAGCACACGTCTGAGGCTCATTCCAGCGACCAGATGCGTCCGTCTCCATTCACTCCTGTCCATCCGTAATGGATAATCACCAGCAATTGATGGCTCTCTGTCTAAAACACATATTAGACTGGAAATTAATCGGCTTTTTGGAGAGCTTTAACATTCAGAACAGCCGGATCACACCAGATGTAGTCTGTAATGCACATTAAATATTTACATTTCTTAATATATTAAAGGGTATTATGGTGAACACCGACACACAGATACCACCCTTAAACTGCTCCCCCAAAATAACCTTATATGATTTTGTTTCCACTCTGTAGGATACAGAAACTCCATAGGTGATCGATGAGCCGCAACAACATCCGCCATGATTGCGTTCTCTTCTATTGTTTGGCGAGCAGAAACTTGAAGGAATTTCATAGCTGTGAATCAGCTGCCTATTTGAAGTCCAGAATGCAGACATTATTAGAGATGAGCAGCAGAATGAGGACATTCCTTCTCAAATGTAAAAAAAACAAAAGACCTCGGGCCAGCAAAAAAAAAAAAAAAAAAAAAAAAGTTAAAAAAAAGACTCATCTTTCCTGCTTCTTTCCCACATTTACTTCACCACATCTCATAAATAATATACCTCAAGAGCAGATGTTGTGCATTTCCTGAGTGGCCTCCCAGCGAGCTTCTTTCAGACAACCCAGCATGAGAAGATAAGCTGCTAGCATGATCTGAACATGTTCTCTGGCCCATCTCTAATGAGTGCAAGGCAACAGGGTAACTGCTTTAAATAGAGGTGCTGTGATCTTGAACAAGTGTCTCGAGAAAGATATGGACTGATAAACGTTTCAAAAAGTTGCTGTTCTCCTTTTTCACATCCGTTATGTTTTTTGGTTTTTAAATCTCCACGCCTTCCTGGGAAACTGTTTAAATAGTTACAGTCAAAAATTAACAGCAATAATTTGGGTTATTTAGCCTGTCAGGAGATAAATGTTAGCTTCAAACTAAATATTTAGTTAGAAAGCTAAATATATGTAGTTTACGAATTAATTATTTATTTTACAGATATGTATTTAGCTCCAAATTATAAATTTACCTTTTCAACTACATATTTTGTCAAAAAAAATTTATATTAAACTTAAAATTAAATACTTAACCTAAATCTGTAGTTTCCAGCTAAATATTTACTAGCAAGCTAAACTGACTAGCTGAAAACAGAATATTTAACTGACATGCAATATGCTAATATCATTGTGTGCTTGTCAATAAGAGGAAGTGGACTACCAAAATAAAAAGCTGGATCTTGTGAGCCTCTACATAAACTGCTGGCGAGACATAATGTCACCTCTTTGTCATAGTTTATTTAGTCCAGACATGTTCAACAATTCAGTTTAAAACGTAGAGGATTTATTCCAAAGTATCTTTAGTTTACCTGTTAAATTAGCTAGGCAATTATTTAGCTTCAAACTAAATGTTTACTTTGGAGCTAAATATTTAGTTTCAAACTAACTGTGACATTTTTAAATGAATACACAAAAAAGACACGAATATGACTTTGAAAAAAATGAACCCCCATCTTTTTCTCTTATGAGAGGCTAAAGAAGCAGAATCATTGCATCGTCGTATTTATTTAGATTCTTGTCTGTGTAACGTTACAAACAGTACCTCGTATCCCTCCACCCACTGCGACCCGTCCGTCCACCTTATAAAACCGACCACAGCCTCCCATATGTGTCAATCGATACGCTGTCGGCCCCATTACCACGGCTGACTGAGTCCCCGACGGACCGGTGCGCTCCAGATGAACAAATGTGCATTCACAGCAGGTATTTACAACAGAGGGCAAACGTGTCCTAAATGGTTTTATAAATTAGAGACGGATGAGTGAAACAGACCCACATCAAGATGATACTGCTGCTTTTTTACATTTTATATATTCTAAGCTGCTTACTTTAACAGGTTCTAATAAAAGGACCATCTTTTTTTTGTACCACATTTTTTCCACCCAGAAAGACGTGTTAATATCTGCTCTGACAATCAGTGATTTAAGGCCAGCGTTTTGTGTTTCTATGTGCCAATGACTCCAACAAATAAGATCTACCAGCAGAGGACTCCATAAAATCCTCCTGGTTTAATCCGGGGTTATAATCTGTCCTGCAAGAAACAATAGTTTTGGAAAATAGTGTAAAGGTAAATTAAAGAGCATGCGAGATTTGAGCACATCTTTAACAGGTTGCCATGATTAAATATTTAAAAACAATAGAAAAGAGAACGATGCACCAGGATTTGAATGGTTTGCTTGCAGGAATGACGTTGAAGTAGCAAAAAGAAGAGAAAGTAATGGGGGGAAAATGAAATGGAAGCATTCAGACTCAAACTATGACAAGAAATATAAAAACAGAAACTACACAGAAAGAGGAAGTTTACAACATAAGAAAAATAAAGCAGTACAGTTATTAAAAACAGCCCAACCTGTTTAAAAGAAATGTGCGACTGAGTATGGTAAGATACGAATGTATATTTGTGCATTAAATAAAAGAAATGAAGAAACTGAAAATGACATCAGTCTGTCTCTGAAGGAGCTCTCCAGTTCTGCAACAGCTTCATGCATGAGGTTGGAGAACAGTGATGATGATATAAGCGAATCCTGCAAACATGTTATACAACCAAACTGCTTTATCACTGACAGAAATAACAAAGAAAGAGGCTACAAACTAAATGAAAATGATTTTCTCAAATGTTTCTACATTGTTTTGCCTTTGCTGATTCTTTGAGATCAGGAGATTTGAATAAGATCTGACCCGATGCATTACATGTGAAGTAAATGGCTGAGGAACATGATGTTGGCCAAACAGCACAACAACTTGTTTCTCAAACAGCATCTTTGTGCTCAGCATGAATGAACCCCTCTGACTGGAAGAGCTGGAGCCCATATTCTCAGCACAGTGCAGCCAATGCAGCGACAACCCCCGCAATCCTGAAAGCAACCCTGTAGATGGGCTCGGTGCCAAGGCTGGAGAACCAGTGAGAGAGAAAGACAGCAGCCAATGATTAACATTCAGATCGACAAACTTCCTCTATAGCTAAATGCAACTTCTTTCTTCCCCAATTTGGGCCTCAGAAAACGTCTCTAACAACGGAAAGTGCACATGCAGTCATTTTTTTAGCTTAAATTTTCATGGACGCTGGAGTCAATCTGACGGTGGAGTAAAGTACCAAACAGCATCAGCATTCCTGATGAGTCAGAGGAAGCTCAGAAGGATAGAAAGACAAACCTCAGCACACACAGAGGACAAAATGACAGCACGATCAGCTGCCAAAAACCTGAAGGACGAACCAATCAGTGAAGGAATCATGGAAAAACATGAAGTAAAGTGTGGAGGATGAAAACGCAGGATGACGAAGCTGCAGCTGCTGACACCTCGCAAAGCAGAATCAATAAAAAACAAAAGAAAGCATCTAACATGGGGCAGATGTAAAGATCTTCATGAAATCTTCATGATGAAAGTTGGTTCCGGCTGATTAGAGCTGTAGTGTTATCCTGATAAAACAATGTAACCTTTGTATGAAAGTGCAGGAAGTCAGAAGCTAATGTCTCGATATGTCTAGTCTCTAGAAAGAGGCTTTCATCATTCTAAAATTTTTGGCACATTTTTGAGTTGGACTAATCTTGTCGTTTTTAGAGATTGTTGTCCACTGTCTAAAATTAGAAATAACTCAGCTCCACCCCCCCATGTGCAGATAAAATGTTTCGGTAGATCAGCCAAAACAAGCGCTACGCGGTGAGCTGCTATAGGGGACGGTGTACTTCCTTATAGGAAAAGTGAGTTTGGGCAATCAGTCGTCTCCTTTAGGGCATCTGGTGAGCGGACAGACAATCAGAGACGCTACATACATCATACTTGTCATACAAAATACAACTAAAGACATGGTTATTATTAAATAATCAAATCTGTCATTGTCAGTTTATACTAACCAACTGACCAGTTTCCTGGTGTAGATGTTAATTATAAGCCTGAATGTAAGGTGCAGGAATGTAGCAGAATATTTATGTAAATGATTAACTTTTTTTAGGCTTTTATGATACACAAATGTTTGCTTTATGTTGGTTGTTTTATGTTTTGTATCTATGCGCCTTCGTGCAGGGGGACTACCGATGGAAAGTAGCGTTAAGGCTACAATCGCTTTACATTTGCTGTGTTTAACGTTGTCTCTCTATAACAAATAAAGGTTATCATTTTTATTGTTGTAGTTTTTCTCACCCTTACACAGTTTTTGGAGTTTTGACGAAGCCCTTATTTAAACGCAGAACTCTTCAGAGACGTGTTTCGGTTGTGTATTTAATAACTCTGTGCTTGCATCACACCAAGCTGGGACCTGATCCTGCCTACCTGCAGGGAGAATCAGTGGGAGAAGCAGCACAGCAGTTATTAAGCTGCAGATCAAGGTAACGCTCAGCTGCAGAGGCGGGTATCAGTCCGAGTTACAGCGAGAACGCAGAGTAAGTAAGGAGTCTGAACGACGCAGTTGTAGGTATTTTTTAAAATATGATACAATAACTGCTGAGTCATGTTTGAGTTAAAAAAAGAAAAGCAATCAGGAAGTTGCATCCTCCTCTGTCAGATTGTCTGACTGCTTTAGATGACAAACTAACTTTAAAATCATAGTTTTGTTTGCAAAGGATGAACTAAATATCGATTTACAGCATTTACACACACCCACATGTAGCCAAATAAACACACACACACACACACACACACACCGTTTCCAACAGCTCAGACGAGCTGAGGCCGATTTCACCAATCGAGGCAAACAGAGTTAACTGAAATCAGCAGCCTGTGTGTGCAAAGACATGTGGGCATGTCTGTGTCTGTGTGTGTTTGCGTTGCAGCATATCTTGAGACCGACAGCAGCTGGGAGGCTGATTCAATATCGCCTTAAACAGAATTAATAGTTCTCTCTCTGCAGCTGAGAGCACCCACAGAGCTGCCACAGACGCCCACGATCACGGCCAGCGCCGCCACACCGAGCCAAGGCATCGGCAGGATGTCATCCTGTGGTGAGATTAAGGGTCCCCCCCCCCCCTTGTGTAACCATCATCCTAAGCAGGTAATGTGTCTCTTGGTGTGTGCAGGGAAGCAAAGCGCACACATTTCGCCCACCATCACCTCCAGGTCTTGCATTGTGCATCTTGCTCCTGCAGCCTACTGCTGCTGCTGGGTGAACTGGTGAAATGAAAGGCAGAGGCACTGACCTTAGCGGGGGGTCGTGTCCAGTGAAAGCGCAGAGATGAAACAGAAACCTTGAGCTGAGGAGAGCCCTCTGTCCCTCTCCGCCGGCGCTCTGTCGCTCAGACTGGCAGGTTCTGGCTCATCATGTTAAACTGCTGCCTCACTGCATTGGCTGCATCCTCCCTCCCTCAGATTGGTCTCACACACACCCACACACACTTCAGCGAACTCATAAAGTGACTCGCCCTAAAGCTCCGTTCCTCAATGGCTTCCTTCTCATCAATCGGCTTTCTTCTGTACGGTAAAGAGAAAACAATCACATTCCAGCGGAGACGGGGGCATATGGCGGAGGAGCGACACTCAGCCCCGGGAGTAAAGCCTCCTCTGTGTGCGAGGGTGGGTGTGCATATGTCTGAGAGTGTGTGTCGCATTGACAAGTAGACCCATTGTGTTGGACGAAGGGGAGTGCCGGTGAGAGGGGAAGTGGCCAATGGCCGAACTCATCTGCTGCCCCTGCTGCTGGTTAGAGAGGATATAGGTTCTGAGTGTGAAACGGAACAACCCCCACCAGCTTCAGGAATAAAGAGCGGCTGGGAAACAGAAGAAAGGGAATGCATCTGGCCAGTGACGTAACAAAGAATTGATTTCTTAGTTAGAAAGAGACAGACTGAAATACAGAGATGAAAAGAGAAAAAAAAAATCCACTCAGCTTAAGTCACTTACAGTGATTACCAAAGTGGAGGGGAAGGTTCTGATCACATCTCACCCAGAGTTTAAAATAAATTAAAAAATAAAACAGTCGCTGCCCCCTCTTTTCACAAATCAGAAAAAGTTGACTTAAAAAAAAAAAAAACGGAAGAAAAACTAGGAAGTTTCATCTAGAAGGGAAATTTTGAAATCCTCATAAGCACTATTTCTACGATGACAAACTATTAAATACCCACTCCGATCTTCTTTTGAGCCATTTCAAAATTTTCCCACTTCCCAATGGTCTTTAAATGGTCATTATGTCGTTTCAAGCCAAAGTTACATTACCGGTGCTGTTTTCTAGGATGTAGAAAGGGTGGAGCAGCAGTAGCTCATTAGCAATCCACCTCTGTGTTGTGGGCGGAGCTATTGGCGCGGCTGACCCCTCCCTCCCCGTAGCAAAGAGCTCTCCGTTTACGCTAGCTCTCCCGCTAGCTTCTAGTTCCATACATCACCGGTGCAATATTGGAGCTTCTGGTTCTGGTGGAGGTTTCTTCCTGTTAAAGGGGAGTTTTTCCTTGCCACTGTTGCTACGTGCTTGCTCAGCATGAGGGATTCTTGAGGTTGGAAGGTCTGCATCAAATGGGCCCAAACTCACGTTTACGAGTTGATGCAATCTGCTGGGATTCCTTAAATAAAGAACTTTTTGAATATAATATAGAATTTTTTTTTTCTCGTAAAGTGCCTTGAGATTACATCTGTTGTGAATTGGTGCTATATGAATAAACTGAACTGAATTTCAAAGTAATGTGAATTAATTGATTAGTTACATTTTAGTAATGCATTGATGGAATATGTCGTGTAGAGATGCTTAAACAGCAACAATGAGGAGGAGATTTGAGCATTATGCCCTCTGACCTCGTTCCCTTAACTCCACACTGTGAAGCGTTTTTTATTACTTGTAGGACAAGACATCAAGACTGTGTAGGAGGGACAGAGATGGATTACTTTATGCTATTTGGCTTTAGGAATACGGGTGTGGAAGAGTTCGAGCACGGCCCAGTTCTGGGTCGACTGTATGTTGTGTGATTCTGGCCAATCTACTTATTAAACATCAAGAAGTCTAGTTTCTCCTTCTCTGTCTGCAGAGATATGGAGACACGCAACGCATCATCCGAGTCCTTCCGTCACCTACGCAAGATGGAGGAGAGCCCAATTTTCAAACTATCCATGGAATGCAACAGAGAACACACGTCAGCGATTGGTTAGACCAACATCAGCCCTAGATCATTTCACCAGAACAGCGCGCTAGTCGGTGTAATCAGTATTTAGTGCAGTGTTTGGGCACAATGTGTTTTATATTGCAAGGCCAGTTTATCTAATGTGGTCTTTTAGTGATTTTGAACACCAGGTGTAGAGAAACAACAAAACAGACTGCAGGGTTTGTTTCCATGTGTTTTTTGAGGATTCAATGAGCTGCAAAACTCACTTTCTGATGAGCGCCTACAAGCTGAAGTAAAAAAAAAAAAACGGTCATCGACCAGAGACGTCGCTGCAATGTTAGGCAGACCCACCAGAAAGTTTCAGCACCCCCTGCTGTCCTGGTGGAGAATGTCTTTACAAGACTGACTCATTAATGAAGGAGTATAAACTAGGCTTAACAGATCTCAGCCTCATCTTTGTTGTGTAAACCTGAGCTGTTTTTTTTATGCGTAGTTTGATTAAAGCTACACTTTCCAGGATCATGACCCCGAAGAAGCTGCGACAAACTCAATGTACTCCTTCTTACTCCACACTAATGATGACTCAGCACATCTCTGTTTAGGCCTTTTTCTACTCGATGTCGCCACAACTAGAGCTGCTGCTAAAATTATCAGCAGATGTAGCCAGGTTTTTTTATACGCTTTGTAAAACACACATAGCCTTTTATTAACTCTCTAATGCTAAATCAGACTAAACCTTTCCTTTTTTAAGTTAGTCGATAGGAATAATGAGCAAAGTGTTATAAGTTACTTCTCTCGAAGACAGAATTCGGTAGAAATGTCCTTTTAAAGGGGACATAACTGAGCAAATTTAACCTTTTTTTTTCCCTCCTTTTGTGTTTCCAGTTGGGTCTCTGCTGCCTCTATGAACACTCCAAACAGTAATAAAACCATTTTTAGGGTTTCCTTCCAGAAGCTTCCCACAGTAGTTTGCTGGAAGTTTGGCCCACTCGTCCTGACAGGACCTTTATTTTTTTTATTTCACATTTGTTTGATCTGCAGTAAACATTTGTGTAAATATGCTGGCATTAGCAGAAAAGCAAAATTCGATCCGCTCCACCAAGCCAGGTATGCAACTTGCTTTGCAAAAAAACCCTAAAACTATAAGTGAAACTAAAAACTAAACTAAAATTAAGTATTTTCAAATAATTAAAACTGAACCAACAAACATTAAAAACTAATTTAAACTAAAATAAAACTGGAAAATCAAGACTACATAAAAAAATACTTTTTTTTAGAACTATTAAAAACTTGGTCAGATCACTATGAAGCGAAATGTGACATTAGTTTAACTCTGAAGTTTTTCTTTAGTCTGAATATGTGTCAGATTTGCACCCATTGCCACATCCCCTGAGAGATCTTACATTTCAGGAACTCACTTCTTTAGCTTAATGACATGCACATTTTCTTAAAGCTCTGAGCTAATTTGAGAAGAACACAGATGTTATCGTAGAAACATATCAGAAAACTTGGAACTTCAAAAAAAAAAAAGGCCTGCAGTGAGGTTATAGAAGTTGAGGAGTCTCCTGTGAAATAGATGAGCAGAGTGTTGAATGTAAGAAGCTAATTGAAATCTACAAAGCACACACACTGGTTGTTGTGGGTGAGAAGGGAGGTAGCTCGGTGTCAATGTGTGAAAGAGCAATTGACGCTTCTTAAACCTGGCTGAGAAAACGACCTGCAGCCGCTGATGGGTGCTAAAGTGGAAGGAAGTGCTGCTTTCTCAAGCGGTGACGCACGTAAACTCAAGCCATGATTGAGAGGCAGAAAATCGAATGCATCTGTTTTCTACTGCAAAAAGGCAGCCGTTACATTCCTGACCTCCATCTGCTCATGTTAAATACACCCCAGGTACCAAACATGCTTCGGTTAGGACTCTGATCTGCTTCTTCATGTTCTTGCTTTTATTAATGCTGCATATTTACATGGGCCCAGTGTCCTGCTCTTCCTTTGTTTGGTCATTAAGATCCAATGTTTTCCAGCTTCTACATGAAAGGACTTACTAACCCCTTCATCTCAAACACACCTTGAAGCCTGCTGAGAGTCTGGCTAGACCTTATTATGCCACACACTAATTACAGAGCGGAGGGTCTAGAGAGCGATAACTAATAAAACCAGCCTTCCGCAGAACAATATGCGCTGCACGTGTCAGAGTATACATCTGTTTATGACAGAGAGAAACTGTTCCTGAAACAACTTCATGCTCAGTTTCTTGTAATATTCCAGGAAAGGTACAGTAATAATTCATACACAGGGCGATTCAAAGAGAATACGACATGTAGACCCACCTGCAAAGACGCTGCTTAACATAAAGTTGAGATGACGTGCATTTAGCGGGCTTAGAGTGGACTATACAGCAGATGATTTGAATGCAGGATGATGCTTCCAAGAGTCATCATCACAGGACATGTAATGGTCAGTCGAACATAGTCGAAAACAAACCGGAATCTTACCTAAAAAAGCTGATTAAAACTTTCCTGATCAGCTATGATATACCTTTGATAAATAGGTTTAAATAATTACAAATACAGTGTGGCAAGATGTTTTCGGCTGCCACTGATTGTGCAAGTAGCCCGACATAAAAACATGAGGTCTGTGGATACACTTCAACTGTGAGAGACAGAATGTAGAAACAAATCTAGGGAATCACATTGTGTCATTTCTTAATAACCTATTTCTATAATGGTGCAGAAATGAAGTATTTAGCTCCTACAAACAAGCAAGAATTCTGTCCCTCACAGACCTGTTACCTCTTTAACAAACTATTTTATCTTCCACTCATCTATATTACTGGCTCCTGTGCAGATTTTGGACATAAACCTCCTTCCATCACTGAGCGCATTGAAGATGAAACGTGGTTGGGTCTTTCAGCATGACAATGATCCAAAAACACCGCCTGGGTAACGAAGAAGGGGCTTCCTAAGAAGCATTTCAAGGTTCTAGAGTGGCCTAGCCAGTCTCCACATCTCAACCCCAATTAAAATCTATGGAGGGAGTTGAAATGTCTTTCAGTGCGTTTTAAATGCAGTAGCAGAATTATTACCTTAGTCTGATGGAAATCAGACTTCTTAAATCCGACTTGAATCTAACCAAACTAGGGTTTCACAAATCGGACTGAGTGTCCTGACTTTTGGAATGACAAGTAGACTGCTACCAGAGGAGCGCAGAGAATGTGATGTTTCATATGGCAGAAGCAGTTCAGAAAGATAAGAAGGCCCAAGACTATTAAGATGCTAAAAAAAACATTGAAGGAACCTTAAAATCGATCCTAAAACATAAGGTGGAAAAAACAACGTTGCTAAATGCTGATTAAAGTAATATAAAAGTCAAATGCATATTTGTATTTATTTCAAAGTGAAATGAAAATGTACCAAACTGTGATTTTTGTGTACTTTTACACCCCTAATAATTACGTGGAGGCGTCCACAGACTGTGCACAGAGTATCTCAACCTCAGATGGTCACACAGTCATTGAGGTTCTGGCTGTACTACATTTAATACACAGTATTGCTCCTTGGGATATATTGTCTATTGGATTCAGTTTTCTAAGCTCTTCTTGCAGGTCGTCAGAATGTTAAGACCAGCTACACAATTCAGAAGAAGTTTCTGACTAAGGCGGAACCGGTGATCATGTCTCCATTGAATTTAAATTCCCTATATTCCTAACAACCATATATCCTTTAACCTGGTTCTAAGTTGTGTTTTAGGTGGAGCATGAACCTAAAGCGGGAGGAAGAATGCGAGGGGATTTTCCTCCAGGGATGACAGAGTGATTCAGGACCGCAGTTAAACATCCTAACCCAACGTGACTAGTGGGCTTTCGATGAGACAGGCTCTAACAGCACAGTGCAACATTTCATGTCCCTTTCAGCTTGTAGGTTTTAGGTAATGCTACAGCAGTAAATGATTAATGCAACATTAATGCGAGACCCCTGTTGAATCAATCTGGCTGCTTTTATGTGGATAACTGAACTCCATCTAAAAACTAATTGGGTTCCAGAAATGCGTCAGGGATCTGGGGAGGGGGAACACTTCAAAATGATGTTAGCAATAATAACATTTTATGCACCAAAATGCAGGCTGATTATCTATCTGAGGGATGGCCTGTTGTTTCCATGGTGACACTTTTTCAGACACAAATTTTTCAAAGTCCAGCCTGCAGAGTGAGGTCCATGCACAGGATACAAGGATTAATGTGATGCAGGTAAACATGCGGCTTATTAAACAAATAGTACAAATCCATAAGTCTTCTGTGCACAAAATAAGTACGTTCAACAATAAATCATACCTGCTATAAGGTATAAATAAGCTCCATAAACCCGGTGCTTAGACAAGCCAGGTCTTCCTGCTTTGCAGCCAAACATCATTTAAAGTCAGTTTACAGAGAAACTCTAACATAAAGCCCCACTCTTATGATAGAAATAAAATTATTAACTCCATAAGTAACGACTACTGCTGTGATGAACTGGATACTTTGATTCTTAACAACCACAAACCTCTCTTCACTTTTTACACACCGATTTAGAATAATTCTAGAGAAACTAATTTGCATTTCTCAAACTACAACTAATTGGAATGTATGTATGATGGAATCAAAATTACTTGTAAAGTGCATTCAAATGACATCTGTTGGGAATAGAAATAAACTGGAGTCAAATTAGAAATAAAGTGAAAAGAAAATGTAACATTTTACAGGTTACAGTCTTATAAACAGAGGGCTCAGAAAGCAGCTGTGTATCTAATGATGGGGCAGGAAAGTCAAATTGTTTTAAGATTAGTGTCCTTATGAGGTATCATTATGCTAAATGAAGTCATCCTAGAGAATCTAACAGCGAAAAGTGTTAAAACCAAACGAGTTCAAAATCATTTTAATCAACTTAAATGTGACTAATTTCGCTGTCACTGACACAATAAAGCGGACATTTTATTGCTAGCTTATATAATAGGACCTTTCTATCATGCATTTGATGATATGAAGAGATTTAATGCAGTTAGATGCCTCACTCCACTTTCCTCCCACACACAAACAAACATCCCGCGTCACACAGTTCTCTACCTCCTCGCAGCCACAGCCTCCTCTCACCACCTCCTCTGCCTCTTCAACACCTCAACCCCTGCTTCACCAGTCCATCCCCCTCTTTGTCCTCTTCCTGGAAGAATGTCTCCAAGCCACGACTCATCACCTCTTAATTTCTAATGAACAGTTAACTACGCCCCGCCCCCCAACCCCCCAGCCACATTAACTCAACCCAGGCACTGTAAACCAAGGCAGCGCACACCCACAATGCATCAGAGCTGTTTTCATTGACTCTCGTTACTGGCACACATAATGAAAGGATCAGTATTATCCCCAGATACAAGTATGTTAATGTATGCACATACAAGATCCAAAGCTGCAGGAATGCAACAAAAAAAAAGCTCCAGAGACTGAATCACAGGCTATAGAGAACGACTGAGAAAGGAAAGCGGTTGCCATCGAAGTCTGAGACGTCCTGGATAATCAGCAGGACATTAACATCAACGTCGTCTGGGAAACCTGCTAAAATAAGTGTCAGCTGTGTGGCGATGGTTTAGGGCAGCACTACAGGAGGAATAACTAAACAGCTCCATCCATACGCCAAATTGATTAACCAGTTATGTTAGTGAGGGTGACAACGCATCTGGTTGCTCTCATTATCCCCTTTATCTTCTTCATCTTTCCTCGGGGTAAACAAAGACGATATCCAACTATAATCCAACCTGAATTAATAAACAGGCTGATGAGGAACTACCAGGCTCACACACATTGGAATAATTTCAGGTTTAGGAGAAGAGGAGAAACCGTGTCTGTGTGTGTGTGTGTGTGTGTGTGTGTGTGATGACAGCAAAGCACACAAGAACATTTTTTAAACTTCTGCAGAATGGGGTGCCATTAAGTTACAGTCAAAAGTTAACAGCAACAGTTTAAACATTTAATTGATTTATCTTATGAAAGACCCAGTCATGTTTTCCTGCTATGCATTAATATATCTTACTTTCAAACTTAATATTTGGTTAGCAAGCTAAATATCTAGTTTGAAACATTTAATTGAAAAGCTAAATATTTAGTTAAAAAAAATTAAACATTTAACTTCTAATACTTTTAGCATTCTAAATGTTTTGATTGTAACGAAATGTTTAGCTAGGAAGCTAAACTGCCGAGCCTACAGATTTAGTTCAGAGCTCAAGCAGATTTACGGTGGACTACCAAAATAAAAGCTGGGTTTCGTAAACATCTATATAAACTGCAGGTGATACCGGATTTGATCTGGTTATCATTGTTTATTTTCATCCTTGCAGGTCCAATATTTCAGGTTAAAACGTAGGATGAGTCGTTTACTCATAGATGTTCACAGTAACCAGCTCTTATTTTTATAGTCCACTTCCACTTTAAGTACATTTTTGCATTAGCTAAATATATAGGGTTATACTTTGAAGCTGTATAAGTTAGCCACTTTCACTTCGTAGCTAAACATTTAGCTTCAAACTAATTTTTTTGTTTGTTAGATAATATTTACTTTGGAGCTAAACATTCAATTTGAAGCCGTGGAAGTTATAAAGTAATAAGATGGATTATAATATGAATTCGAAAAATGAACTTCCATTCAATTATGACTGACTAATAACCCAAATTATTGCTGTCAAGTTTTGACGGTTTAATTTTACAAACTGCACTTTATACTAAAAGTTCAGTTTATTAAGTCAAGCGATGCTGTGTATATTATTGATTTGCTGATAATCCAAAAAAAACAGCCACCAACGGGAGAGATCATGGAAAGTATTGTGTAAGTTCACTGTGTGTTTCCAACACAGCTTCCATTATTCTGTCAATGCTTCAGTAATCACATGCTGCCTATCAGGATGGACCATGTTCCTCTTTATGCTGTGCAACACTTCAGCAGATTAATCATGTCTGAGACGAGGACCGGCCATGTGAAAGGCTGAGGTGTCATCTTGAAGGATTTAAATATAGTTTTTGGTATGTAATCATTTTTGGTTTTCCAGAGTGGAAAACACTGAGTTGATGCAACAACATAAACAGTGATAGATGCATTTAAATTTGCTATATTAGCCTTAACGTGTTACACAAAGGCACAACTCTGACAAAACTGCAAAGAAAGCTGCTTATACTTTACCAAACATTAATATATTGGTCAATATTCAATGAAGTGGCAGTTTCATATAATCTGATGAATTAAAATGAACTAACAAGGACACAGTAAATAATAGACAAAAACAAACATAACCTAATAATTTATAAAATACTTAAAAATATTTCCCAAAATAAGAATGTACAATAATCCAAAAATCAGGTAATTTTTTTCACTTAAATAGAGTCTTAAAAAATGAAATCGGGGTTAATAGTCACTGAACTCAACAACAACAAGCACCATGTTATTTAATGCACTTCATTCTGAGTTTAATTATACAAATTCTTTGATGCATGAAGGAGTGTTTTCGCTGATTAATAACAACTGGAATGCCATAACTCTAATATGTTTATTTTTTGTTTTTTCTTTGATGTTTTGTATTATGTTTTTATTTTATCCTCCATTCACCCAAAGCCTTTCGTCCAATGACTGCTGGAGAAACTGAAAAGAGAAGCAGGTAAGCGCGATGGAGGGATGGACATTTAGGCCCAGAGTCTGTGTGAAATGTTCGGTATGATAAGTAAAATTACCTCAGTTTTACACTATTTTCATAAAAGCTGTATCACCTGATCAGGCTGGTTTTATTTAAGACTAACTGCTGCTAAAAGTACCAGAAATTGGTCATTACATGCTTCGCTCCTTTCACCCTCTTGGCCCCAACTCTGTTAAATAACTGTTAGTGATAGCAGTAGGTGAACAGCTTTCATTGCACGGAACACCAACATATTATTAAACTCCGCTAAGAGCTGGTATTTTAAGAAACCATGTTTTGGAAAGAGTTGCAGGAACTGAGCGCACTCTGCATGTCACGCTGGTACAGAAAGGCCTCATCAGAAACACAGCTGTCATTCCTGAAGACTTCAAGCTGCTTCATGAACAAAAAAAACATACAAAAGAATCCGACTGTGCTCTACTTTATTTGCTAACTTATTAATTCATTTTTCAAACATGAGCCTCCAGTTCTCAAGCACATCTGAATTCGCCTCTTTTTGTGTGTCAGGCATGAATTTGCGGTTATTCTGATGTAGGAGTACTGGTGATAAACCGTGTAAAAAGGCCAATAAAGAGTGGCATGTTATAATAACCTACCAATAACAAGCCTTGGGTTGAAAAATCACTATTTGTTTAAAATTAAAATGAGAGCAGACCCAACATTTCTCTGTGCGAGATTACAGTGCAGCAGTAAGAATAAATGACCAGATTATTTCCGTTCTAAGGGAAAACAGGACCTACCCTCAGAGAAGTCTTCCCCTGCTGGCCAAGATTAGAATCACTTCTTAGATCCCCTTTTGTATCAAAAATATTGAATAAAAACAAATATTATAATGTTATGGAGAAATTTGACTCAAAGGTTTTTACATAAACACAGGGACAGAAGCAAAGGGTCACATTTATAAAAAAAATACCAATATGTTCATCTAAATGTGCAGCTGTGAAGAGTTAAAAAGGATTGCTTTCTGAGTGACTGAAACGGTCATCTTTGTTTCTGGTATTCACAGCTAAAACACATCATCCAATAAAAAGGTGTTCCTGTTTGTTTCCAAACCAAAAAACTGTCCAATTTTATTGAGATCCCCTGCAATAGACCAAAAGAGTTATACGAGCTTTTTGGACTCATCTGTGTCTTCCTGAGCTGGGGTATAAATGCAGCTGTTCTTTTTTGGGCCTCAAAGGTTTGTTAGAGAACATTAGAGCTCAAACAGCATCATTAACACAGCAGACAGGTCAGGGAACAGTTCCTGTTCACTCCACATACACCTGAACAAACATTGTATTGTTTTCTTTCATCAAAAAACTTGGCTGTACTTTGAGTTTATCTATCAAACGAAATATTATAAAAATACAATAAAGTTTGTGGTTATAATGTAAAATGTGAAGAAGTTAAAGGGCTAACAATAGTTTTCTAAGGGTCTATGTGTCTTATAGTTTAATACATTTTGTGCAGCAGAGTGAAAATGTTTATTCAACATTTGAATGCATTTTCAAATAATTTGAAAAAACACAGAAATACAATAAAAAAAAAATCAGGTTCAGCTTCTTACTCACCCCAAGTATTTAAGAGCCAGCCTGAATCTTTCAGCAGTATTCATGTTCACTTCCTCCATCAAATGCAATTCAAATTCCAACATTTATTGATCCCAGAGGGAAATTAAGTAATGATAATAATATCCATAACAATATGCATAATATAATAATGATAATAATAATAATAATAATACACATTTAGGCCGCAGCAGGACTGTTAAAGGAAAATTCTGTTTTTTTTTTGTAACAGTCCTGCTGCAGTATAAATGTGTATTACGTCAAATCGGCCCAGAAGAAAACCAAGAAGCACTTTGGAGGTGTTCGTCAATCCAAGGGGAATATAAACATGGTCAAATGACTGCGTTTGGAGCAGATTAAACCTTATCACAAGCAGAATTTGCCCTGCCCAGAGCACTGCTGAATATAAATACTACTGAATGGCTCAGACTGGCTCCAAAATTCTCTGGATGAGTAAAAAAAACACATGAAATTTGCTAAAAATAAGGTCTAGGTAAAAACAAAACAAAAAACCCCTGAAATTCCCCTTTAATGGACGCCACATTTATCTCATTTTCATTTGTAAATAAAACGTTTGGGAACCATCTATAGCTTCACTTCGCGAAGATACCAGATTTTATGTATGTTTCAGAAAAATCTGTCCTCAGTATTATCGTATCAGCATGCCAGTATTGATTTCTACATGCAAATAACTGCCATGAATTATGCGTTTTGACATTAATAGCGAGGAGATTCCACCAATCAAGAGGTCTACAGAAACAAAACTAAAACCCAGTCAAATGAAAAACAAAATGTTCCCTGAAGCAGAGACGGCTAAAGACCATTCCAGTAAAAATAGAAAACAGCGTCCTTCAGACACTGAAACAATGAGCGTGGAGCTGGGCCTGGGCCAACTGGAGCTCCCAGCCTTTTCCTTCCTGCTGACAAGAAAGCAGCAGAGAGTCACAAAGCGTTTCCTCCTGCCCGCTGCAGACCGAGGTCGTCTCAACCTTTATTCACCAACAGTGCAAAGCACCTGAAAAGACGCAGACAGTTAAAGTGTTTTTATAAAAAAACGACGTGCATGATGAAAACGGCTAATGGGCCACTGGGGAAGCTGCCAAAAGGCCAGAGTGGTCGGAGGAAACGGTTCCCAGGCCTCTGAGAAAGAACAGTGGCTCTGTTTCCAGCGTGGCGGATTTAAATTCTTTCTCTCGTGCTGCTGAACACCAACGAGACGTTTCACATGGAGACCAAAACAGTTTGTTAAATCAACTGCAGCTCACCCAGTGCACTCACTGTTCAGCACAAACCACCCAGCAGCATAACTAATGGTTTATCAGGGAAAAAGCAAGATAACAGGTTCAGAAATCAGAAATCAGATCAGATATAAGCCGGACGGGCAAGCATGACGACACAGACACATTTCTGTAGCGTTGATTCGAGGAGTTTCCAGATCTTACCATAACAGCAGAGCAGACACATCCTTGAGTTTTTACCTTTCCGGCTCCAGAACCGGTACTTGCGGCGCCGTTTCATGACCAGTCCACTGAAGGTCTCTTTCTTATACGAGTTATCAGCCTAATCAGTGAGCTCTTCCTCATTGTGAAGTCCAGACCTATGAGGAAGACCTAACTGTCTCAGATAGGACGTCCAATAATGACTGCACAGGTGGTCCATGTTGTGTCCCAGTGGGGAGACGAAGGTGTATGAAAAGAGGCAGCAAAAAAATTAGACATAAAAATCACTGCGTTTGAGAGACGTCCAAAAATAGTCAACCGTTTAGTGAACGGCTTTCTTCCTTCCTCCTGATCACGCAAGGAGGTAGCTGAGACCGGCCTGTAATGGTACATTCACACCGCAGGCTTTATCCGCGTCAGGCAAAGCTCACAAAGCATCTAGTTTGACTGTCAGAAGCACCAAAGAATCACCCACCCGGCAGCATCCTTACATCATTCTGTCTTCCATGAGAAGGAATATCCCACGTTTCACAAAAGTGATGAACAGAGTCAACATTACTGGTCCTCAGGATTCAGCAGTCTAAAACGGCTGTTTATTTTTTCTTTTTTTATTTCTTTAGCTCAGCTTGAACTCAAAAGGTAAAGAAGAGTACAGTAAGTTTCTGAGAAAAACCTCCCAGTCAAACAATGGCAGTCAGAACAAGGAAGCAACACGCATCCCAGTCAGGAAGCTGCAGCTGGTGAATGGAAAGAAAAACACTCTCCTGACTGAATCACAGCACTAGCTCACATTTCTACTAATATTCAGGATTAATCTCATAAACATGTTGAACAAGGTGACCCCTCCTGAATCCTCTGACAGATAATTACTTCTGAAACAGAGAAGATTTTTATATTTAAATCAAGCGAAAATGTAATTAAAATTCAAATCTGTTTAATAAAATCTCTAATACTGCAAACTAATGAATCGATGGTACACAACAATTCATGTTGATGGCTTATTTAAGATTTCAAAAAAACAAAACTAGCATTAAAGCATTTTGCTTTCCAAACAAAAGTCGTAAAAATAAATGCACCTATAAATGTATTAACAAAAGAAGTTTCAATTACAAAAAACTTTCTCTATTAAAGACCAACTGATTATGTTGTTTATGTTCATGATGAAGAAACAAATATTTGAGTATTTGTCTCCACCTGCTGGAACATCCCACTCCAGCCACAACTTTTAATCTGTGAGTTTATTTAGCATGTTCTGAGTTATACTACACAAACCAACATAAGAAACACACAGGGCCCAAAAAAATAATAATTAGTCAGCCACAAATTATACAAATTCTCCCACTTAAAAAGATGAGAGCGGTCTGTAATTTTCATCATAGGAATACCTCAACTATAAAAGAACAAAATGAGAAAAAATAACCAGGAAATCTTATGGTCTGGTTTTTAAAGAACTTATATGCAAATTATGGTGGAAAATAAGTATTTGGTCAATAGCAAAAGTTAATCTCAATACTTTAGATACAGATAAGGAGTAAAATTCTGAAGAAGTGAAGGAGAGGGGAGAACGCCATAAAGCAGCAAGACAGGAGACCATCTGGACCACTTATATGGTGAGCTAATGCTAAAGTAGGCTAAAAATAAGCTAAAGCCCAACGTCAAACTGTGTAAATGCTGATGTATTAAGGTTTTATTTATAGGTGTTTCAGATAAATGTCCTGTAAAATCATTAGTCATATTACACCTTATCTTTGTAGGTTGGTTTTGGAGTCTGACAAAAGCCACAGACTACGCAGTATGTTGAACATCACCATCCCATCCTCCATTGTTAAATGCGTAGCCTAGCAACATACACCTTGCTCACTAAAGCAGACCTCCGTGATCGTAAACTGGCGATCAGTAAAATAAAACACCTATTTCTAACGCTTCTCTATTCTTGCGTTGTCCTTAATCCACATATGAAAAGTCAGGCTATCTGACTGTTGTGGCATTGTGTGCGAACAGCTCTGTACACAAAGTGTTTGCTTCGACTTCAGAGAGAACTTCCGGGTCGGGTCACTCGCCTCAAACAAAAATACCAAAATCAAAAATGAGCTCTCGTTATCCGTTTTTTTCCATTTTCGTTTTCTGATCATAAACGAAAAATCAGATAAAGTTTGGGTCCGTGATCCGTTTTTTCGTGTGAAACAAAAAATGAAAAAACGAACTGTCTGAATGTACATGGACCCACCTGTAGGTCTCCAGCAGGTTTCCACTGTTGCTGCTATTTTGGCCCATTCCTCCATGTTTTGGGACTTTCTATGCGGCTGAGATCTGCAGACTGGCTCGGCCAATCCAGGACCTTGAAATGCTTCTTAGGAAGCCCCTCCTCCTTGGTTACCATGGCGATGTTTTGGGGATCATTGTTATGCGTTTCATCTTCAACGCTCTCACTGATGGAAGGAGGTTTTCACTCTAAATGCCACCATACATGGCCCCATTCATTCTTCCTGGTCCCACAGCATGATGCTTCCACCCCCATGCTTCACATTAGCTATGCTGTAGAGTTTTTACCAAAAAGTTCTGCTTTGGTTCCATCTGAGCGTATGACATTCTCCCAATCCTCTCCTGGATCATCCAGATGCTCTCTAGCAGACTTCAGACGGGCCTGGACATGTCCTGGCTTAAGCAGGGGGACACATCTGGCGCTGCAGGCGGCATAGTGTGTTACTGATGGTAGCCTTTGTTACTTTGGTCCCATTCATTAGGTCCCCCCGTGTGGTTCTGGGATTGTTGCTCACCGTTCACAGGTTGAGATCTTGGTGGAGCCCCAGATGGAGGGAGATTATCAACGGTCTTGGATGTCTTCCATTTTCTGATAATTGGTTTCTTCACACCAAGCTGCTTACCTGTTGCAGATTCAGTCTTCCCAGCCAACCTGTTTCTGGTGTCCTTTGACAGCTCTTAGGTCATTGTGGAGTTTGAGGCTGTGGACAGGTGTCTTTTATACTGGTAACCAGTTCGAACAGGAGCCATTAATACAGGTAACGAGTGGAGGACAGAGGAGCCTCTTATAGAAGAAATTACAGGTCAGTGAGAGACAGAAATCTGGCTGTTTGTAGGTGATAAATACTTATTTTCCACCATAATTTGCAAATAAATTCTTTAAAAATCAGACCGTGTGATTTTCTGTATATGGTTTTCTCATTATGTCTCTGATACCTGAGGTAAAACTATTATGAAAATGACAGGCCTCTCATCTTTTTAAGTAGGAGAACTTGCACAGTTGGTGGCTGACTAAATACTTTTTTGCCCCACTGTTACAGGGGAAATAAATAACCTATTACTGCTTCTAATCACAGATGTTTTCATCTCCATTTTTGAATTGAATGCGAACAAAGTGCTCACCCATCTGAATTTCCTTTTCCTACATCAAAAGCAACAACCGAACCGCCGTTTTCATGTGTTACAGAAAATAATAAATCATTTTTAAGGCACAATGAACTGAGCTGTCCAAGACAACCACTATAGAAGTAAGACCCTCCCAGCGGAGGACAGTCAGAGGTTTTAGCTCAAGATGAACGAGAATCAGTGCAGCGAAACAATTCCAGCGACAGCAGGCAAGCAGGCCACACAGCTCCTAATTCATACAGTCCCACCGCTTCTTTCTGAGCCCAGAACAAGGAGTTTCATTGTTGATAAATGACCCGACTGTCTTCAGAGAAACAGAAGCACTAGTACAGTACAAGGTCCACAGCTGAGCTCTAAAACTGCTCTGTGTACATCTAGTAGGGGTGAACGGCGCAAAAAAAGTAATGGTTCGGTATGTCTTTGGTTTTCTTTAATCAAGAGACATGAATATATATGCACATATGAAATTTTTTTTTTACTTGATCAGCATTAAACTAAGAAAATTCCTTCCTGAATTACTTCTTTTTAAATTCTTATAATTAATTTAATTTGATAATTTTCTACAACTTAAAGGGGTAAAAGCATATAATTAATTGTTTAATTGAATTAAATAAATCAAATAGTACAAGCAGACATAGCCAGAGTAGAACACAAAAGAACCATTTGAAAATAGTCAGTGCTAATGCTTGGACATTTTTAAATAACACATTTCCTAAATTTGAGAATAAAACATGCATAAATCTGTAGAGTTTTGATATTTCAACAGCCTTGTCTTCCAGCTGTACTTGAATACAACATGGGTAGTTATTGGGAAAAGCCCTTCTCATCGAGAGGGTGCGATTGGATGCTTCTGGTAGCCATGGTGAAGTCAGCTGTTTTTTCCCCCTCCAGTATCAGCTATATTTCCATTCAGCTTGACATTGTTTCACGTGAGTCATTCAGCTCAATGCAAAAGGTTGTTATGGACCTCGTTGCTGCTGAAGGATGCGTACGCTGATAGGCAAGTGCCGATTCACCACAAATTGATTAATTGCGATGTGAAATGTTTTAAATCCATTACGATTCAAAAGTGTTCAAAAATCAATCATTATTTCTAATAATAAAATGAAAAAACCCACTAAAGTCTGGCGCAGTGCAGGAAACATTTTTGGGAACGGATATTGGTATCAGAGCTTTAGTGATTGGTTTATTTTCAAATAAAGAATAATAATAATAATTTCTATTTAGATTTTAAAGTGATGTTTGTAATGACTGACTTGTAAAAGGTGATCTGAAGTTTATTTATTTTTTATTCACAGGAACAGGAATACTTAAAAAATGTTAAAATAAAAAATCTTCTTTAAGTAAACAGAATAGAAATGAAGTGTTTAAAGATTGGACTAAGTGTGCTCTTTTATGGAATTAAAATATGATCACGCTATACTATTCTTCTAGTTCCAACACATCTTGAAGTGGAAAGTAAGTCTGTAAGACATTTTTAAAAATGCCTAATTGGCGAGAAAACACTAGGTTCTGGCTTGGTCCATCTTCCTGTTTCTACTGATGATGCTGCCTCCACTACGTTTCCCAACAGCTTTTGCTTTAAAAAATATAACAAATCTTGTAAATCCTAATCTTTTATGGCTGAAATTTGAACAAAATGTTTTCACAGTGTTCATAGAAACATAGCCTGCTGGAAATGAAACTTTCCAAACCTAATGGTTCATTTCCAAAGCATTTGTTTGTGGGAAATGGGAGGAACACAAAAACTTTATACATAAAAAATGGTCGTCATTATAAAATAATGTCCTTTTAAACAATTTTAGGAGCAGAACAGAGAGCCTGATACTGCGGCTTGTTAAATGTAGAGAACTGTAGCCGTCCTGAAATGCAGACAGTCTCTATATGTTGGAAGGAAAGCTGGATCATCTATTTGTAATGAACGGCATCATTATAAGACGCAGCGAAGCGAAGGAGCGACTGCTGCACGACCTATTTGGCTGAATCTCAATCAGGCGGGGGGGGGGGGGGGGGGGGGGGGGGGCGTGGGGACGTTACACAAATAAACCAAACAACACACTGAAAACCGGGGTTCCTATCAGCATGCAGCCATGGGATTTAACATGAAGCTCACTTGAGTTCGCCAGCTTCTCTGGGATCAATGATCAGGAAATGATGTGAAATCTTTGTTTCCGCTGATTGTAAACTCCTCCTCACCTCTCCCAGACCCCCGTTCCTGGTCTGGGATCAGTTTCATTCAAAATTATAAGTAGGTAAAGTGGGATGTTCATCGGTATATCAAATGTAGGCTTTCACATTCAATTAACACATTGTGTTGAAAATAATTCAGCATTCAGAATTAATAGAGCCGGTATAGAGGGTAAATTATTTTGCCTCTCTGTATATGACCAAGTTAATCAGCGAAAAATTAAGACCAATAATTTGGGTTTTTTAGCCTGTCAGAAGAAAGAAAATGGGAGCTAATTTTTCAAAGTCATAAATTTCCTGATGGTATTTATTCATCTATAAATGTCACAGTCTAAACCTAAATATTTTACTAAATACTCAAATTAAACTATATCTATGAAGCGTTTTTCATACAAGAATTGCATCTTAAAGTGTTTCACAGATGAAAATATTTAGTTCCTTAACTAAATATTTATTTTATAATAAGATATTTAATTTGAAACTGACATTTATAAATGAATAAATAAACAGACACAAATTTGATTGTAAAACTCAACTTAATCTTATGACAGGCTAAATAACTGCTGTTAAATTTGCATCTTTACAAACTGCACCCCTAAAACTGATAATGATACCAATGATACACCTTTTTTCAAACCGATACAATACTGATACTTGGATCTGAATACTTGCCAGTACTACCAATGCAGATTCTTCTACCTTACACAAAAAATGCAATAAAATATTAATAAGTTAGTGTAAAACTAAAATTTTAAGTGAAAATTTTTATTTTCTGTGAAATTATTCCAGTTTCCAAATTTTAAGTATCGGTTCACAGTATCAGTAAAGTAATTGATAAAAGTACTTAGAACGATATCGGCCCTGATACCCGACAGCAGTGTCGGTGCATCCTTAATTATAACTGAAGGAAATAAATTAGCTGATAAATTTGCAGCAAATGCAGCTGATGTCAGAGCTACTCTATGTTGAAGGAAACGTCAAACTAATGGAACAAAATGGGGAAACCAGCCTAGTTAACATAACGTTTGCTGAAGATTTAGTTCCATAAATTAGAGCTTCATAAACAGGGATGCAGAGTCTGAAGTACTCGGTGTCCTCCATGTTATTAGTGCAACATTCTGGGCAGCTATATGCTGATGAATGCACCCGTCAGACTGACTCAAACAGGATGAGTCAAGGTAAGATTTTTACCTGTGGATGACCCACAGCCTACCTCACTTCCCTAATCAGTTTAAAACCTGTAGCTGTAACTATCTTTATGAGGGAACATTAAAGAGCTGCAGTGTTACCTAATCAGAGAAAAGTCCAAGTCTAACTCAGAGTGCACAAGTATTCCCAGCAGCGTGTTTACACAAGTAGGAGTTCCAAGATAAGACTAAATTATGCGTCTCTTCCTGCCTCAGATGGTTCTGTCCAAACAGAGCAGACAATCTGATCATGGGATGGTTGTGAGCAAATCTGCACTTCCAGATGCATGTTTGCAGCTTTGCAAAGATCTGCACAAATGCACACTGTTGGATCCGGTTTTAATAAGTTTGGCTGGTGCACAGAAGCATTGAAGGAACAGTTCCTCCAGTGGTCCTAGATTAGAGTGGGGAGAAAAGTTTGTCCTCCAGCCATCAGACGCAGTCAGCAGGTTGGGACCTGCCTCTGAAGCTCCTCATACCTGACAGCAGGGCCTGTAGATGCATTAAGCTCAGACTTTTCCAACCTTTCCAAACCAGTCTGAGGAAAACAGGTGGGAGGATATGCAACGATAAAGCCACAAAATGGGTCAAAGGGAATCAACTAGTTTACAGGGGATTTCTTCTAAGAACTTTATGAACGTTAAGCAGGTAAATGAATGCGAGTTATTCCAAAAGTTTCAGTAAAACAAATAAAAACAGGTGAGGGAGGGAGAGTGTGAACATGTCCATTAAACCCACCTCTATGCCCGCCGTCCAGACTGCGCTGCTTCCTCCGAATGGCGACCCTGTTGAAGCTCTCCATTTTCCCCTCATCCATGCTCCGTTCAATCATCCAGCCAGGCTGATCCTGAGAATCAATCAATGGCGAGCAAAGATCGAAAATAAAAGCGGCCCCTTCTTCCCAGCAAACCCAAAGCCGAGTCCAGCTGCTGCGCAGTGGCAACCCACCATGCGCGTGTCCGCCGGTCCGCCCGGGTCCAAGAAGTCAGCGACACCCAACCGGCGAGCAGCCAGCGACAGGGGAGCAGGAAACAATCAGTGTTTACAGCCTCAGCCAGCCGGGCCAGCGTGATCCTTGCTCCCCCTTCAAAGTCACCTTGATGGGGTGGGGTGTTGCTCTGAGCTCCGCCCGTCCGACCCGGCGCTGGCGGCTGGGTGGGAACGTTTCCAACAATCACAAGTAATTACTATATCTTTCACGGTGGAGACTGGCTTCTATTTTAAACTGCACAGCAAAGTTGAGCTAGTGAGACACAGCAACTTTTAACGTTTGGTGACATTAAACTAAAACTTTCGTCTGTTTTACTGGGGCCCGTTTGTAAAGTAAAGTCAAAAAGTTAACTGCTATATTTGTTGTTATTTAGCCTGTCAGAAAAAAAAGGTTAGTTTTTCATTATCATATTTTCTCCTGGTCATTTATATATTTATACATTTCAAACCAATTGTTTATTTAGCGAGCTAAATATTTACTTTAGAGCTAAATAGTTATTTTAGAGACTAAATAAAGAGTTTTGTGAATTAAATATTTAGTTTGTAAGCTAAACATTTCATATGTGAACTAACTATTTAGCACTAAACTACATTTTTATTTTGATAACTACATATTTGGTAAGATATAAACATCTAGTTTAGAACTAAATATTTAGCTTCAAACTAAATATATATATATTTTTTAGCAAACTAAAGATTTCAGTATAAGTTTACAAATTCAATATTTAAGTAGAAAAAAATATATAGTTACTTTTAAAGCCAAAAAAATTCTTGTACATTGTCTATTTAAATTGGAGTTAAATATTTAGTTTACAAATTAAATATTGAGTTTGTGAAATAAATATTAGGGATGCAACAATAACACTTTTTCAAACCGATGAGATACTGATACTTGCTGACACGAGCACACATAGACATCAAAGGGGGCGTGAGCACCTGCCCTTTTTATTCCTGGAGAGAAAGTGCCCTTTTTTTCACTTGAGCCCCTGCCCCTCAAAATTTCTGTGCACGTCCCTGGATACTTGGATCTGAGTACTTGCTGATATCTAGTATCAATACTGATACTTCTACCACACAAACAAAATGTAATGAACCGGAAGACGTTTTTTTTCTTCTCTGCTTGTTACAATAAATTATGGTGGATTAGATAAAAAAAAAAACTAAATATTAATAGAAATTTCTAGAAAATAAAAATTTCAAGTGGAAAAATAAATCTGGGAAAGTATTACAGAGGTTCCATATTTTAAGTATCGGTTCATGGTATCAGTTAACTAACTGATCCTGATACATGTACAGTAGAACGGTATCAGCCCCGATGCTTGATACAAGTATCAGTATCGGTTCATTCCTAGACCTAATTTTTTTTGCTAACTGAAAAGCCATGGAAACGAGACAGTTCTCTGGTCAGATGTGACCATCCGTTTCCTTTCTTGGCATGTACCAAGTGTATATGTGTGGCAGAAAACAGACACCACACTTGATGCGAAAATACTTCTCCCACCTTGGTGAATTGTGGTGGTGGCAGCATCATGCTGTGGAGACGCTTTTCTTCAACAGGAATAGCAAAGCTGATTAGAGTTGATGGATGGATGGATGGAGTTAAATTTGGATAAATTCTGGAAGAAAATCTGTTAGATCCGAGGTCCAATAAAGCTATCCTTCAACATTTTTGGAGCATCTTTGCTCCAACACGCCTGAATCAAATGAACGGTTCATGCCCAGGCCTTCGCAAAAATAATTCAGCCTTTTGACTGAGGTTTGCTGGAGCAGAGATGCATCCAAATGTTGCAGGACAGAGGAACTGGAGGTTGCACAACAAGTTGGAGGTTAACCTGATGACGGGACCCTAAACGTGCAGCTAGAGATATCATGGGATGGTTTAGATCAAAGCAGATTCATGTTTTAGACTGGCCTAGTCAAAGTCCAGTGCTAAATCCAACAGAGAATCTGTGGTGTTTCACTTTTGGGGTTCAAATTTTAATTTATGGAGGTGCAAGCAATTCAAAGATTAAAGATAGAGGTTTGACTCATCAGATATTTTCTAGAGTTAATAAAAAACCAGAATCCTGAAACGAAGGTGAAACGTTTTATTTGTTTGTGTAACCAGTTTAACACTGTTTCAGATGGTGGGGATTCTGTAAAACCCACTATATTCCAGCATACTGCAAGCATTCTTCTCACACCACGCGTTCGGTTCGTCTCTCTCTCCCTCTCTCCGTCCAAACCAGGAGAGGTTAATGAGCCAGCACACATTCAGCTGCTGATTCAGAGCCACAAATCTTGTGTTAAACAAAGGCAAAGACAGACGCTGAGCAGGATGTCCGCTCACTGACACTAATATTAGCTGCATGGGTTCAGGTTTTTCATCAATGAGAGACATCTTTAATAAAGGAGATAATATGAGGATGTTGGAAAGGTAAAGAAATATGAAGGTACAAACTTTCTTGCAGTGCAACATTTTTTTTGTCTCTAAGAGAGACAATATCTTAATTTTGTCACAGAAAATTGAGCCTCTCCTGTCTGGAACACTGGGTATATTCTTTCGTTAACCTCTAACCTTTACATACAGTTGACCTACAGAAATGGTTCGGAAGCGAATGCAAATCCCACCCAGATCAGCCTGTGATCACCGCTGCTGTATTGCTCTAATTCATAGTGTAGAATTGTGCTTGTACTGTACTGCATTCTGATTGGGGGAAGCAAAGGGACACGGCTAAACGAGGAGAGGCTGCAATGCTGTTTCTCTCTGTGTAACACTGAGGAAAAGAATCGTTAGTGTGGCTCTTTTCTACCACGATGACAGACTGAAAACACTCAATGAGGACGATACAAGGTGTACGTAACAGTAACACGAAGAGTCTGTATTTTACTACCATTCCTTCCTTCTGTGGTCATTTAAACCTGTGCAATTCAAAAGGGAAAAACAGGTAAAAAACAAAAAGCCCCAAAACCTGATCTATTCTACTGCAGAAGGGGTGTAAAAAAATGAGCGTCTAATTAACAGACCGGAAGTGGTATAAAAGAGTCTTTGTGTATCTAATTTAAAAATGGTAAAATAATCCATAAATAAGCTTTGCGAGAAAACCCTGTGACAGAATAATAGCAGTAATCAACCATCACAAGCCGAAAACCTTTTCCTTCCATCAGTCTGCTAGAACAAGCGTAAGCAATGTGTCTACGAGCTACAGCATAAAAAAAACGTCCTATTTGGTTTAGTTTTTGGTTGTTATACTCACAAAATTCTATATGGTTTAATTAGGTAATGTTTTTTTTCTAAAAAGTTTCTAATCAAACTTCTTTTTGTTACATTTTTGATAAAAAAGAGAACAAAACCAACAATGTTGTGATCACTGATCACTTCTTCTCCACAGCAGCAATGAAATCTTGTAAAAAAATATAAGACAAAAGAAAAATAAAAGCATTCAAGCAATAATAAATAGATAAAGTCAATAACTTATTAATTAATAACAGTGCAAACTAATAGAAAGATTCCAGTTCAGCATCGCTGGCGTTTCTTCCTCCGTCCAGTCGTCCGTTTACTGGTTCCACTGCAGGGAGTCACATCCAGAGGACCGGAGCTTGTCCTGGCATCTCTTCTACGACCCAAGTAGCCGGAGGGCCCGCCAGGTCGAGCTTGGGGAGGGGGCCGAGTCCAGAAAGGGGTAGACCGCTGGGCCGAGGGAAGAGAAGACCCCCTCACCTCATCCAGGGTGTCTCTGCCCCTGCTTGGCTCCTACCAGACCAAGGTCGGGGGTCTGGGCCGGGGGGGGTGCGAGGGGGTTAGGTGCCGGGAGGGTGGGTCTGGTGGGCCAGGCAGCTACGTGGGTCGCAGGGGGAGAGAAGGCTGCGACTGCTGGACAGTACTGCTTGGTATTCCTGGAGGTCCTCCAGAAATTTACGACTGAAAAAAAAACAAAAAACAGATTGTGAAAACAGAAAGGGAGACAGGAAAATAATGCTGAAAGAATAAAAGGAATGCAACATATTTTAAAAATGCCTGGGGTTTACTCAAGTAAAAATAAAGAGTTTAGCTTTCCTGTAAAGCAGAGATGTCCAAACGTTTTGCTACAAGGCCCAAAATCATCAAGTTGAAAGTGCCCATGGGCCACAAAAAGATTTTTTTAAACAAAAATGTATTTTTCTTTTTTTACCTGCCGAAAAACAAATGAAACAGGAACTATTTCAATGAAACACATAAAGTGGGAAAAGGGAGTTTAAGGGCTTTTAAGGTTTGTCTTCTTTAAATAAATAGTTTTCAAACATTTCAGAAAAGCTAAAAAAATCTGTTTTTTTCTCAGCAGAAAGAAAGGGTTTGGCTCACTCTTTCTTTGAAAAAATGTTATTTTTTAGCTATGTTTGGTTATCTCTATGTCTGCTCTTGCGTTAGTGGTTTACACAATAAAAAAAGTAAAAAAAATACGATTATTAAATTTTTTTTTGGCATGGATCATTTTCTAATCCTTTTGATTTGTCAACGAAAATGATTCCCTTATAAAAGAACTTTTCCATCTGCATCAATCATTTGTGTTGTGGTGCCAATTGCAGAAAGTACAAATGTTAAATGTGGCCAAGGGCCGTGAATGGCCCTCAGCCCGCACTTTGAACATCCCTGCTTTAAAGAGTTAGTCTGTTTGTAGAGCATAAAGTTGTTGACAGCAGCTGGCTTTGCTGAGCACAAGGAGGGGAGAAAGAAAAATCATTGAGTGGTTGAGCTCCATCTGCAGATTATTCACAAAAATTTGGACAAAATGCACATGAGAATAAAGCCAAAGCTAGATTACAGGTACAGAACCTCAGAGCAGCATTCAGCCCCGATCAACATAGAAGGGAAGGATTCAAGGTTTCCTAAATATTCTGCTCATGAAAATGTCACATATATTCAGTCCCCTTAACAATGGAGTCCAGCTGGGCGTAATTTAGTTCAATAAACATGACTGTTCTCTGTGGAATACAGGATGCAGCAAGGAGGCCCGTGGCTACTCTGGAGGAGCTGCAGAGATTCACAGCTCAGCTGGGGGACAGCCATTAGTCGTTTCCTCCACAGGTCAGGCTTTTCTAGAATAATGGCCATTGTTTTTCACGATTTACGAAGGAAAATACGCAAAAGAAGGATAACGACACTGAAAGCTACCACTGCTCATCAATCACCCTTAACACACCAGCTAGAACTGTAATCAAAAGGTGGATCTGCAAAGTACAGACTCTGAGAAGCTAAATGCAAGTTCACTACACACTTTTCAGATTTTTATTTGCCATAAATTTGGAAAATAATGCTTTAGTTCATTTCTATTTCATAAACCACAGACAGCAAAACATTCAAGCGGTTTGAATAAGACTTAGCAGTGAGATGTTTTTGTGAAACAGTTGAAGGAAGTCACTCTAGACAATTAGTCAGATACTCTGCTAATGGCAGCTTTATATGGGGTACTTGTTATAAAGTTAGACAGTCAAAAATTAACAGCAATACTCTGAAAAGGAACTACAGGCAAATATTTGCGTCCGCGTTCTTTGTTCATTTATAAACGTCACAGTTTCAAACTTATTTTGAAGCTAGAATTTAGCTAACATGCTAAACTGGCTAGGTATGTATTTTTTTTGATGAAATATTCTCTCAGAGTAAAATATTTAACTGATGTACTAATTTACTTCCATATAAGCGGATGTAAACCATCTGTAAATCCTTTGCTAAACATCTGCATTGTTTTTTAAATTGCTCATCCTACATTTTAAGCTGAAATGTTGAAAAAAAAAAGAAATTTAGAGGTGATAGTCAGTCTGACCAGTAGTTTATTTAGAGGTTCACCCAGCTTTTATTGTGGTAGTTCACTTCCACTTATCACACTGACTAGTATTAGTTAAATATTTTGCTCTGAACTAAATGCTTACCTTGAAGGTAAATATTTAACTAGCTAGTTTAGCTTGCTAACTAAATTTTTGGCGTACAAGCTAAATATGTGGCTTGTAAACGAAACATTTATTTGAAACTGTGACATTTATGACTTCATAAAAAGGGAACCACCATTTTTTAATCTAATGACAGTGTGAATCACCCAAATCATTGCTGTTCATTTTTGAATGTGTAAGTTTACAAATGGCTCCCAATAGCTTGATGTTTACTGGACAGAGAAACGAGAGCCGTGCTAAATGTCCTCGTCTAAGAACCACCAAAGACAATAAAAGCCGTCCAATCAAGACAAGTTTGGGCGATAACGGCTCGATTTTAAAGCACAGCTGGAAAGAAAGACAAGAGTAGAAAATATTAAAAGGCACATGTCCAAGATCTCTGCTTAGATAAAGACACACATTTTCCTTCATTAGGTTGGATGAATCGTAATTTTAACATAACTAATCATTAAATTTAGATTGTTCAAGTCAGAGCTCAATGTGTGTGGAAAAAGAAGCACCTAAAGAGCACTGCCATGCAAAATGATACATGCAAAGTGAGAAAATCTTTAACCCTACTATGACAGGTGGGTCATTTTAGTAAGTGTGAATATAGAGAACATGCAGAACCAGTTATCTAGATGTGCTGCTTGGAGAGATGTGGAAAAGCCAGCGGGTTCTCTAGCTTGTTACCTGCGGGCTAGAGAGGTTCTCCCTCGCCTTAGTTGTGGGGAGAATGTCGGTACTGAGGCAGAAGGCTGCTGACAATCTACAAAAAACTGATAAATTAGACAGATATACAGAGTGGTGACACTTGAGTTTAGAGAACAGGATGGTAACAGCAAAACAGGAGGATGAGTCCATACAAGAGGGCCTGAACACTAGAGGTGTTGTTCACAAAAGCCCTGGACTGATTTAAATTGATTAACAGTTATTATACAACAAAATAAACAGTTATTATACAACAAAATAAACAGTTATTACACAACAGCTGCATGTCAGATGCTTGAACAAGGTAAATAAAAGCATCAGCATTAACTACTCTCCTCACAGTTATAGAAACATCTGATAATCTGCTGCTTTGAAATAAAACAAAGTAGACATAATCCAATACTGCCATCTAGTGGTATGAATTTGTAAATCTGGAACTAATGTTTGCAGTACAATGATGGTGCATTGTAACCCCGTATAGATCTGGGGACCTATAAATATGTGTTTATTACAAGTGACATCATTTAATTTCAGGAAAGTACTGACATGATTGACAATTATCCCAGATGTTAGTTCCAAAATCACGAGGAGGTGCTGCGAGTCACACAGCATAAACTGATTCTACAGCCTTTTTAAAGTGCAAAATAGGGGAGAACACACTTTAAACTGGAAATACTGAGATGTGGAAATGTACTGCTGAATATATTCACAACGTAAGGACTTTTTCATACTATGTCCCATTACAATCTATAATGTTCCCAGCTGTGAAATGAAAGGGAATCGAGAAAAGGTTTATTTAGAACATGAAAATCTGAAAAGCATGTCATGAGTTAGATGCTTTGTATTATTAATTTCTTTTAAACTCAATTTATCACTTATGCCAAGCAGGTCATGTTTTCGCCATGGGTTGTCTGTTTGGTAGCAACAAAACTCAAACAATTAAAGATGGATTCTTATACATTTTCAGGAAATTTATACAACAGGACCAGAAACAAGCGATTAGAATTTGGGGGTTAGCTGGATCACTGTCTGGTCGCCTGTGTTGGCTGACAACCAGCCCTCATACTGAGCACGCATGTAGCAACGCTGGGGAGGAAAAACTCGCTTTTAACGTAGGGTTACCAACCGTCCTCTTTAAAAACACTCAGGCGTCCTTTTTATAGATTTATATAAATGTCCGGTTTTTCATTGTATATTTACTGGTGCAATGCATTAGATAGCACACGTTTTCTCTCATGTGACATCCTTCCCGAACCGCTTCCGCCTGGGCTGCTCCGATCCACTCATAGACGGATCAGACATCGGGCTGTAATGCACTTTGACGTGCTGCACCATCGCTTTGCTACTGTTTAAAAGATGTCAAGACGGAACAGTCAGAAGGCTATAATACGCTGCTGTGCGTCTCTCCTTGTGGCTGCATACAATATGGTAAAACGCAAATGTAGCTTTATGGACGAACATAACCAAAAAAGCTTGTGCAAAGATGGCATGGCAAAGATCCAGTAGGTCACATGGACACAAAAACTATAATAATGCTGTTCAACGTGAGAGTTCATCTGTTAAGAGCGCACCTGGCCGCTGCGGCTGGTTAGACGCACTCCAAAGAGTCCAACGTGTGCCAAACACTGCCGTCTGCTGCTGCTTTCTTCCTCACTGACTTTCCTCCAACAGTTCACGGTTTGAGAAACGGTTCATTCAGAGACTCTTTTCAACTTCTGATGGCCTCAATGGAAGAAATGTGTCTTTGTTTTAAAATAGGCTGAAGTGGCGCTTAATTGTGGTCTCCAGTGCAGCAGGCGGAGCACGGATTTCACAGAACATTTAAACCCTCATAAGAGGACGTGTTTCTGGGCAAAAATCTAAAACCTCATATCAATAACCTCTGCAGTAATCCCACGATTTGATTTGATTTATGGGTGCGCATTACGGAGCAGCAACTGTAGCAGATATTTTTATTTAAAGTGCGATCCAATAATTTAATTCTGTAGATGCATTTCTCTGTTCAGCTGGTTTTGACTGTATATAATTAAAAAAGAAAAAAAAAAAAAGAAATACCATTGGACAGACGATTGCTGGAGATAGACACCAGAAAAACGCCTGCATTTTGTTTTTCAGAGGTGAGTGACTTCACCATGACTGACGCTCGTTTCCTGTATAGCGACTGTAAACACGGTGGCGTGCGCCCTCATCCTCACAGGTCTGTGTGATGTAAGGTGGAAGCTCTAATCTTATTGGCTGAAAACGTCGGCGGTCAGTGTGAAATGCATAGGAGTCTATGGGAGGAAGGCGGGACTTAGGAAGAATAACAAATGTTGTGGAGTGCTAGCCTTTTATCCTAGTTGTACGCAACTATCATTTTAAGTTTTATAAAACTTTGATACATAAATAAATCCTCCGGACTGCAGCTTTAATTGAATTACGAGGACAAAGATGAAAAGTAAAGATGCTTTTTACATAATAATAGTTGCTTTCTCAGAATATTATATACATTATAATTTTGTCCATTGTGAATTATAAAGTGAACTACTATTGATACTGGTACATTTTCTTTTTGGAAGAGTAATTATTTCTATTATTAATTCATTTCCAGCGATTTTAGAGTATTTTTTTAACTTTTGATAGCCTGTCTAAAGTCTGTCATTCTAACCACATGGTTAATGCATGCTTTAAATATGTTAATCTCAGAAGTCTTGGCCCAGCCCTGAAAGTATTTGAGGACCTGGCCAAGTGTCTTCTTTTTTGGAAATCAAAATATGATCACCATAATTTAACAGGAAGAAACCTTCAGCAGAACCAGAACCAGAACCTGGATCAGTACAAGCAGCCATCTGCTGGGTTCCAGAAAACATAGCAGAGACACATAATTTCTCTAGGTTTGTGGATTTAATCTAGGAAAAAATTAAAACTTTCAGAGGGTATGAATAGTTTTATAAAAAATGATTTCTTCAAAAAACTTAGGTAAGGGTTAAAAGGAAAGTTTTTTTTGTTTGTTGCTGGTTTTTTTTTTTTACAACCTGGACCTTATTTTCTGCAAATATTACAATTATTTCCTCACCCAGACAAGAGCCACTTGAGGTCCTAGAGGAGAAGTTTATATCCAGTCTGATCAGCGTATATCCATTAAATGGGAGTCAATCAGGGCAGGAGACTTGCTGCCTGTAATAAGTCATTATATGCCCCATAACTCCTTCATTCAACCATATTTTGTTACGAATTGTTAGCGATATTCCCCTGTGAGATCAGAAGGTCTGGGAGCTGCTAAAGTATTAGCTTCTGGGGGTTTTACAGGGTTTTAACGCAACCAATTACCATTTGTACTAATCTGGGATTTCAATGACGTTTCAGCCGTCCTCCATTACAGCTGTAGTCTTTGTAGGCTGCAGAAAGGAAGCCTGTAGAAGCTGAACTCAGTCCTATTGGTCATTCGGTTGGTGCAATTTGAAAACATGCAAACGTGAACCATGTTGATGTCTGCAGTAGTTCTGTCTAACCGACTGCCGTAGAGCACAGAGAGAAAGTCCTGCTCAGACTATAGCTGGGATGGAGCACAGCAGTGATGTCATTGTAATCACGTGTTAGTGCAGTTGGATTATAGCTTCTAAATCCCCCTGGAACCGTACTAATAATCACTTCCAAGATGTTCTGAACTTCAAATGGAGTAGTGCTAATGTTTAATAATAAACATGGTTAAATGAAAGAGTTTTGGGGTAGATAATGCCTTGTTACAGTCGGGAAATCTCCTGCCCTGATTGACTCCCATTATATGGATACACGCTAATAGTGACTGGATATATAACTTCTTTTAAAGGACTCCAAGTGGCTCCAAACTTATCTGAGTGAGTAAGTTAACCTAATTTTTTCTAAAAAAAAGGTCCAGGTTTGCAAAAAAACAAAAAAACCTCCTTTAATGGTGCCCAGAACTGTTGGGACGATACTCTGAGGATGGAGCTCTATTCTCGGCACCATGGGAATAAATCTGTGGAGCTTTTACAGTCATAAATGAGATGATCGTCTGGTAGAAATCAGAGTAAACCATCTTGCTGCAGGGCGTCTACATGACTTACTTTGGGTGGGCTGCTCTTCATCTTGGGGACCTTAGCGCCCCGGCCGCGGTGAATCTGCTCGTGGTCAAACTCCAGGTCCTCCAGCCGCTGCGTCAGGGCCAGTTTCTGCTGGATTGCCATTCTGAGGAGGGAGTTCAGCGTCTTCTTCTCATCCTCTGCTGCAGCGAGCTGCCTCTGCATCTCATCCAGCTGGGTGACGTACTCATCGCATCTGCAGAGAGACCAGAGGTGAGCAGATTGCTTCATGTTGTGCGTATTGATTAGTGTTACTTTAAGAGGTTTTGACTCACCTTGTGGCGAACATTGCCCTGAGAGAGGAGAAGGTGGCAGCGTCTTCCTTTAGAGCCTTCAGTTCATTCCTCAGTTTCATCATGGTCTCCGTCACCACTGACTTTTCATTCTCGTACTTGCTCTTCAGGTTAGCCAGGGCGTTTTCTGCTGTCTGCAACAAGCAGAATTTAACATGTTTAACGATTTTTAACGAAGAACTAACTGGACAGATTATCCAGCGCTAAAATGGAAGGTTTTCACCTGTTTATTTGCCTTGAGGACCAGCCGCAGTGTGGCTATCTGCTCTCTCTTCGTACTGAGGAGGGACTTAAGCTTCAGGATCTCCTCCAAGCAGGACTCTTTGTCCTTGTCAAGCATTGTTGCCAGCTCCCTGGCTGCAGCTCTCTGCCTGGACAGCTGCAGCGAGCGATCAACGGCCCTCTGGAGATGCTTGATCTGGTCTCGGATGATGGCATTCAGGTTGTAGATGTTCATTGGCTCCCTCCGCAGGTCGCCGGCTGTGTCCGAGGGCCCCGGGGACGGGCACCGGGATACGCTGAGGGATGGAGACCCTGTGGCAATATGGATGGGGGTGCTGCTGCAGGACGAGGAGTCCACGGAGCTGCCCGCTGCGTTAATGTGGTTGCCATCTTTGGATGGGGAGTCCATGGGACTTCGGGGTGGGTCGGGCGAGCAGGCCGCCGACACGGCAGCGAGCCTTCGAGCCAGGCGGGGAGAGAGCAACGCTCGAGGATCTTCTGAGCCTTTGAGGCTGCCGCCGCGCGTGATCCGGCTCTGCCGGTAGTAGTCCAGCATGACGCGGTTGGGGGTCTCGTTGTTGCAGAGGCAGACGTGGTGGTAGAGCTGCGCCAGCTCCTCACTGAAGGTGACCAGCTCGTCCTGCGCCACGTTCAGCATGCTCTGGCTCTCTGTCGCAATGTTCGCCGCGGCTCGGAGCTCGGCCTCCAGGCTCACCACCCTCTCCCGGCTCTCACGGTAGCTCCAATCCAAATGGGAAATCTGATTTGAAGAAGTAATTTACAATATGTACAGTATGTTATTATATATATATATATATATTCTTTTAAATGTATAACTGTGAAGTGGAAGGATTTTTACATGGTTTTTAAACAAAAATGCATTTGTATTCAGTCTCCTGTACTCTGTACACTGAAATTAAAAAGTTTGCAACCTACTATTACTTAATTTACCTCTAGGATCAATAAAATATTTTTGAATTGAATATTTGTGAACAGCTGTATGTAATTTAGACTCAGTATAGGGTCTAGGTTCCCAAACTTTGAACATTTCCCAGGACTCTGTTCAAGCACAGAGATAATATCCTGATGTTGTTGTCAATTGCTCAACGTCTAGCAATAAAGTCCATTCTGATTCTGATGCTGAATTCATCATCTGGACATGGACAGAGGATGGACAACCTGCAGACCTACCAAGGAAACACTCCGGAAGAAGCAATAAAGCACCTCAGAGACTCTCTGAACTAACACGGGAATAGGGCTGGTAATTTATAACAAAACGTTGGTGAAATGAAGGAGTTTTGTGGCAGATAATGCCTTATTTAGAGGCTGACCTTTGGGTGCCCCATTAACTCCCATTAAATGGATATACACTTACCGTGAAGGGATATAAACTTCTCCCAAAAGACTTCAAGTGGCTCCAAAGTTGTCTGGGTGAGTAAATGAACATTGTGCATGCTATAAAAAAAGGGCTAGGTTGCAAAAAAAGGATACTTCCCCTTTAATCAGAGAACTCTGGAGGAGCTGCAGAGATCCATCTCTCAAGTGGGACAACGGCCAGCAGAATCTGGCCTTCATCGAACAGTGGCAAAGAGAAACATTGAAAGAAAGCAACAAGAGTTCCTTTTCCCTGCACATAATCCAGAACACACTATCCTCTGCTGAAAAATGGTGGTGGCAGCATCATGATGTGGAGATATTTCAATAGAAACAGGAGGAACAGTACTGGAAGGAAGAGGCTGCACAGTGGCGCAGCTGTTAGGTCCTGGGTTCGAATCCTGGGGTCTTTCTACATGTAGTTTGCATGTTCTCCATGTGCATGCATGGGTTCCCTCTGGGTACTCTAAATTCCTCCCACAGTCTAAAAACATGACTGAAAGGTCAAATGGTCACTCTAAAGTGCCCTTATGTGTGAGTGTGTGCGCATATGTTTGTCCTGTGTGTCTGTGTTGTCCTGCGATGGACTGGAAAACTCTGCAGAGGACAGACGGTATGGATAAATGGATGGATGGATGGATGCCTGTTAGATGCTGCAGAAAATTCTGAGAATGAGGTGGATATTTCTGCAGGAAACCCCCCGAAATACAATTTAGATCAAACTACATTCAAGTGTCCTAGTCAATGTCCAGACAATTGACAGATCATTTCCAACTAAACTTGAGCTATTTTGTAAAGAATGGGACTTTAGTCTAAGCTCTTTTTACATGGCTGAATAAAAATGTCTGCCACACTTTTCAGATATTTTAAAGTAAAAAAAGCATCATTGTCCTTCCACCTCATAGCTATACAGTCATTTATAGGGATGTCCCGATCAGCATTTTAGGTCTCTGATCTCGATCCGATCTTTTAACCTCAATTCCAGTCAGATTTCAAGTCCTGATCAGATATTTTGCCTTTATTATTGAGATTTATAAAATTCAAATAAATCAAAATCTTACAGTGACTTAAACTTCAGTTTCAGTTTAATATTGCAGACAAAAGTAAAAAGCAGAACACAGAACAGTATTATATTTAAACAAGTATTTGCTGGCCTGTTCAATGCTGCCTTCTGCTGTTATGGGATCTCATTGCCTCTATATTTTTCAGTAAATATCAGTGTAACGGTGCATTCTCACTGAACAAATCTGCCTCCTTCGCATCTCAAGAGGCATTTCAAGCGCGTCAGAAAATATACGCATCATTTTATGTTTTGCATTTTGTGCATTCGTGGGTAACGAGCGTTTTTGCTTCTGCCGCTGATGATTAAAAATCTGAACTTCGGAGTCAATTTGAAAGAAAGCCCACATTGTTCCAAGTTTGTAGGTTGCAGGACTATTATTAGTGTTTTCATGATAGGCTTATATATCCTATTCTCCTGAACTTAACACAGATTTCTGATACAATTTAAATACACCACAGGTGCAGCTTAGTTCATCAGCTGCCTTTTTAACGCTTTCTCACTTCAGGAGCTAAAGACGAGTTTATCTCTGTTTATTTTTCTCTGTTTACTGTTGCGTGTAAATGCCAGAAGGTGAGTTTCTAGGACTTTATCAGTGACAGACTGCTGCATCCTAGATGCTTGAAGGAGCGTTTCTGCAGGTCCCTCCTCCCTGCAGCTGTTAGACTCTACAATCTAAACTGCTCCCAACAGACGTAGATGTTCTCACCATTGCTGCTATTTTGCACTAAATCAACAACAACACTGTTTTAAATCGCACATTACTTTTAACAGACTATTTATAATAACTTATTGAAAATTGCACATCTACTTTTCAATTGCACTGCCCAACGCACAATCCGTACTTTGTAACTATAGTGATTTGAATATTTTTCTTCTGTAATAATTATGTGTTTCTGTTCTGTGTCATGTTCCGTCTGTACATCTGTTTTTTGCTGCTGTTACAACCAACTTTCCCCATGTGGGACGATTAAAGGATTATTCTATTTTATTCTAAAGCATGGCTAAGTTTATCCATATCACAATTGTCTTTAATCTGCTATGCGGATTTGTGGTAATTACGAGTCCTTGTTTGCACCACTACTGAGGTTGAAATTACAGTATTGCGCAATCACTGTAAAACTTAATTAGGAGGTACTTTTGTAAACATCTAATATAGCCGATCTACAATCACTGAAAAAAGCGAAGATATCGGCCTGATCCGATCTTGAGATGGGGACATCCCTAGTCCCAATGAAACAGTCACACCTAACCCACCTGTTCAGTCAGAGCCTGGACTCGGTCATCGTTGTGGCAGTCTCCCTGACCCTCTACAGCCTGGTTGTACTTCTCCTTCAAAGCTTTGAGCTCTGCTTTCAGGTCGATCACCTCCGTCACCGCCACCTTGTACTTACACTCCAGGATCTCAAACCCGTGGATGTCGGGGTCATGGTGGCTGTTGGATGAGTCGCCGGCGGGTTTCTCGCTCTCTTGTGGGTCGTCGAGCTCTTTGTCAGCATTCAGGTGTTTCAAGGCGCTGACGTGCTCGGTGAGGCGATGCACTCGCTCATTCTGCTCAGTCAGGACACCCTGCGTGTGCTGCAGCTGGGTCTGCGACTCCTGCAGGTTCATGAGCAGAGCTGCCTTTTCGCGCTCCACCTGCAAGATGGAGTTACAGAAAGAAAAATGACAATTAACAATTTACTTGAATAGTTGCAGAGAAAGAAATGGACGTCCAGGTAGACAGGAATTCCAAGTTGACTGATTTAAGCTTTTTTGAAGCTTTGATTGGGTTGGCATTTGGAAAGTTACAGTTAAATATAACAGCCATAATTTGTGTTATTTGGCCTGTCATAAGAGAATCATATTTGCAATGTTTCTTATTCATTCATAAATGTAAAACAGTTTAAAAAACTAAATATTTAGTTTTATGGTAAATATTTACATAGAAAGCTAAACATATAGCTTAGAGTTAGATATTTAACTCAGAGCTAAATATTTTGCTAATATTAAAATTCACTCGCCAAGAAGCGCAAGTTGATTATCAAAATAAAAGCTGGTTCTTGCTAACCTTTCTATAAACTCCAGCTGTTGCATCACTGTTGCACTAAATCCATCACTAATCGTCTGTATTGCCATTAAAACAGCTAATTTTGGACATGTTGGCAGGAAAATGAACAAATATGAAGCGGGCACATTCAGGCTAACCAGCAGTTTAAATAAAGTACCCAATGACCCAGATTTTCTTTTGGTAGTCCACTTATGCTTATCAGCAGCCAAATGTACAAATTAGATACGTATTTGGATCTGAACGAAATGTTTAGAAAAAATGTAAAGGAAGCAGTTATATTGAGGAAAGAGGCGGACCAAGAAATGACAGGGCTTCCAGAGATGGTCGCTAATGGAACATTATTAAACTCTTAAACAAGGCTTTTAAAAACATATTATGAATATTATATTCTGACCAGCTAATCCTACTACTGACAGTTTCCTCCACAGAAATATATCAAATGATTGCAGAGCAATAATGTGTCTAATGGAAGACGTTTCCACTAATGCAGCCGACAGAAATCTAATTCCCAGTCTCCCCCTGGACGTCAGCTGAGGCTAAATGTATAAAACTAACGTTATTTGATGTTGATGATGGTCTGATGTATGACTAGCATAGAAACAAGGAGGATCTGGAACAAATATTAAGTTTTCACTTATAACTGTCATGATCCGTCCCTGTCTGTGTTGTTTATTCCTCCTTGTTTCCTCCCAGTCTGTTTTAGTTACTTAGTCCTAGTTTGTTTCACCTGTTGTCTTATTAGTCCTCCCTGTGTTTTCTGCCTCTGCTCCCAGGTGTTCCACGTTTCCCAATTACCCTCCCCACAGTATATATACCCTTCTGTGTCTGTCTGTCCTCGTCGGGTCGTTGTTGTCGCTGCCTCCTCTGGTTCTCTGTGCTTCTCGTCTTTTTTTTGGACTATTAATAAACATGGGCCGTAAGAGCCCCAAACGCCGCTCCGCATCTGGGTCCTCCTTGAGTCTAAACCTGACAATAACTGAACTGGTAGAATGGAACATAACCTGAACTATCATATTGATGGATTTTAATATACATAATAATACACATATAGGCTATATATACATATATATATATAAGCAGTTCTGTTGAGCTGCTGTAATTTCTAAAAGTAAATGATGTTTTGTGTTTTTTTTTGTTTACTAAATGTTCTCTTGTAATTTTCTGTTTAACTAGGATTCCTCGGAAAATGATCACTGCTTTCAGATTCTATCAGGATCAATAAAATCTCCTGTGATCTGCTGACTGATACAGATTCATCTGCCTCAGCAGAACTCTGTCCGAACTCTGTAGTTGTCACTTTAAACACACACGACCCACCTGTAGCAGCTGCTGCTTCAGCTTCTGCATCTCGGACAGGTTGAGCTCACTGAACAGGTCGGGCACAAGGCCGTCTGCCTTCCTGCCTGCTCGGTAATCACCGTTGGTCTTCTCTAACCCTGTGGCGTGGTGCAGGTGGCCGTTGCAGCGGTTGCTGTCCTCCATGTTGCCATTAGCAGCAGGGATGGCGCCGCCATTAGTAGCATTTGTTCCGCCGGTCTCCTCAGAGAACTTGAGACCCTCGACGCCGGTGACGGTGAGTGCCAGATGGGCCCCTGCTCCGTAAACGCTGTCGCTCAGGCTGATGTGGTGGGCCAATTCCTTCCTCAGATTGTTCTTCTGCTCGCGCTCAGTCTTCAGGGCATCCAGGGCTTCCTCCAGTTGTCCCTCGGAAATTTCCTTCAGGCGCAACGCGTCTTCCAGCTGGCTATTGAGAAGGACGGTCTCCTCCTCCAACACTTTGATTTCATGTTTCAGTCCTTCATACTCCACCTGGAGGGGGTCAGAAAGAACTAAATTAATTATCAACCAGATCTGCTGATTGATTATTAATCATTCAGCCCAGTTCCAGATAACAAAAAGGAAATAAAAGGAATTCATTTTTACCATCACTAATAGCCACAGAGATGTACCGTACCTTCATCATGGCTAAATGCTAAATGCCAGACTGGATGGATGGACAAACGGATGGATGAATAAATAAAGGGATGGATGGATGGATAAAGGGATGAATAGATGGACGGATGGATGAATGAACAGATGGACAAACAGATGGATGAATAAATGGATAGACAAAAAAAGGGATGGATGGATGGATGAATAAAGGGATGGATGGATGGATAAAGGGATGAATAGATGGACGGATGGATGAATGAACAGATGGACAAACAGATGGATGAATAAATGGATAGACAAAAAAAGGGATGGATGGATGAATAAATAAAGTACGGATGGATGGATGAATAAAGAGATGAATGGGTTGATGGATGGATGGATGAACAGATGAATGAATGGATGGAATGATGGATGAATAGATGGATGGATGATGAATGAATAAAGGGATGGACGGATAAACGGATAGATGGATGGATGGATGGATGAATAAAGAGAAGGATGGATTGATGGATGGATGGATGAACAGATTGATTATTGGATTGATGGATGGATGGATGAACCGATTGATTATTGTATGGATGGATGGATGGATGGATGGATGGATGGATGAACAGATTGATTATTGGATTGATGGATGGATGGATGAACAGATTGATTATTGTATGGATGGATGGATGGATGGATGGATGAACAGATTGATTATTGGATTGATGGATGGATGGATGAACAGATTGATTATTGTATGGATGGATGGATGAACAAACAGATTGATTATTGGATGGATGGATGGATGAACAGATTGATTGTTGGATGGATGGTCTAATGTTTTAAATTCTTTGTTTTTTATGTCATAGTTCTATTTTCTCCTGTCTATATGTAAGTTATTGTCTTTATATATACTTGTAAATGTATATATTTGTTTATTAGTATAAATTTGGTATAGTTCTGACAAAAATGTATAAAGTAACATGTTAAAGACAAAAGAAGGATGATTTTCATCTACTTCATCTTTTGGATGGTAAAATGATTCATCACTGGGTGAAGAAAGTCGCTTCTAGCACCCTCTTCTGAATATCAAGTCTCTAATCTGACCCTTCAGTCTTGCATTTGTAGTGGGGTAAAGTAGATCAGGGTTGGGGGAAGACACAGAGGGTGTTCGCCTGGGGAACCAAGCAGACTCAGACAGCACCTGAGTTGAACATAGATCATGCATTTGACAAAAAGGTGCAGATTAGTGCCGGGTTTGGTGTAACCCAAACCACAGCTGGTCCTGGGAACATCAGCAAAGCTCATGTAGAAGTGACTCATGGTGGTGCTTCTTCTTCAAACTGATGACGAGTCATTAAGGGATCAAATTTCCTTGTGACGGGTAAAGTGAGATTGCATACATGTCATGAGTGGGTGAAAAGTAACACCGTAATGACGTGCAAACTCTAACCCAATAGGAGAATAAAGTGTTGATGATCATCTTTGTAACCTGGCTCTGCTTGAGTGTAGAAACCAGTTTCTGCAGGGTTATGTTCTCCTCCTCCAGCTCGCTGTAGTCCTGCAGCAGCCGGGTCTCCCTGAACTTGTACTCCTTGATCTCCTCCCTCATCCTGCTCCGCTGTAGTTCCAGCATCTCGTTGCTCTGCAGAATGGATGAAACAGCGGGGCAGGAAACACAAGGACACACAGAGGGCACAGTTTAATATTCAATAGTCCTATTGGCTAACAAAAGGAGGTTGCAGGTTGCCCAGAAAACACGTTGTATAAAATATGTCTACACTTGTTGTACATGCTGACGTCTGTAATATCAGAAAAATCTATTTAAACTTTTGCATGTTATAAATCGGATACATTTTAATTGAAATATAACAAAATGTGTATGTTAACCTGTGAAAAACAATGAAGCATTTCCAGAATATGGGAGCATATGGGTCCTGTTTTTGCTGCAGAGCTGCCTGCAGCTCCCCTGCAGACCTCTGTACATTCTGTTTGGCAGAAATGCTGACCCAAGGACAGTGTGAGGAGGAGTCAAGACATTTATCGCACCGATGTGCACAAAAAGAAGGCCAGAAAACACCATGGTGTCTACAAATGTATGGATGTGTTGCATGTGCAAGTTATGTGGACTCAAGCTAAAGAGCACCAAAACACCCAAGTGAGTGAAAACCAAATGAGCAAAGTGTGGCAGGATCAGAGGCAGAACAGTGATGCTTCAGCATCTACAAAGACAAAGTTTATACCATAGAAATGATCATGTGTTATCAATGCAGCTACACGCTGTAATAAATCATTTACATGTGGTTGGGAGCAGAAAGGCAGTTCTTTTCCTACATAGAGATCCCAGTGGGGGCCGCCACCGGGTCATGATGGGGATGTTAATAAATAAATACTTACAGCGCTGTCTGTCGGGTCTTTGCGCTCAATGGTCCAAATTTAACTGCGGTTACTCCAAACAAACCTAGCAACAGTGGTGGCGCTGTTTCGAAATCAGCACATTACCCTCCGTTAAGTCCAGCAACTTTGCTGCTCTTTCTAATGACTTTTCAGACTCCCTTTTTTCCAAAAACACCTAGCGCAAAATCTAGCAACATTTCTGACCACCTTTATCTACTTTCTGTCAACGTTCGTCGCCTATGCTCCCTGCAGATTAGAGACCCGTCTTGCTCTGCAACCGCACTGTCAGTGCATGCCGCTCGGCTCATTTCAGCCAGAGCCATACAGAGAGAAGACGCTGATTTCAACCAGTCACAAATGAATTTGTTTTATCAGTAAAATTAACTGAAAAGTTCAAAAGAAATCTGCAGGTATATGAGATCGATCTCTGTTTTATAAGCCAAACACAAACATTGTTCTTTTTGCAAAAGACTTGTTTGTAACTGCACTGCATCTGCTCCAATCTACAAACCTCTAGAAAAGAAATAACTATATTCACTCCATTAATTTCATCTTCTTAAAATTTCATAATTTTTTTGGAACTAAAACTTTAGTTTAAAAAAATATCCAGTTGTAAATGTACCAGTTCCCTTCTCTCAACAGTATGCTACAGGCAAAATATTATAACATGTTCCACGGTCTCGTTTCCCTGGACCATGTTTCCCCTGTTTAAATAAATGATTACTTAACTTATATGACAAAATCCTAATCTAGATCTAATTATTTCTTCTTTTCTGTTTCGTCCTGTTTTCCTCATTATACAAACTTTCCTACCAATTCATTTATCCCATACTTTATGGTATCTTTCCTTGACCTAATGAGGCTGCCTGCTTCTGTTCTACAGGGTATTTTATTTCGACATGTCTGAGCACACTGGTTTTGCACACTGTTTTTATTGCAAACTGGTTGTATTTCTATATTGGAGGAGGAGATGTCGTCAGTATGCTGATTATCCTGTGACATCATCTAGCGACCTCTAGTGACTTTCTAGTGACTTTTTTAGTTTTCCAGAAACTGAGTCAAAGATGGAAGACATGGCTTTAGTGCAGGGATGCCCAAAGAGGGCCCGTTGGGCCAAAGCTGGCCCGCCAAGTCATTCATTTTGGCCCGCCAGGGGTGGCCCTGATCTTACATAAAAGTCCACATCATGCATAGATTAGAATTGAAATATAACAAATTATGTGTAAAATTGAATTACAAGGAACTGCAAGGGGGCATGTAGATTAGATTTGTGCACATATTTACATTTGCTAACCTTATAAGACCACAATCAGTCATATTTGATCAATTTACAAAATACCCCATCAGCATATTCTTTGCTGCCGCACCAGATTGGATAAAACTACCATGTTCTCAATTTATCAAGTTGGGTGCTGGCTTAAGCAGCTGTTAGTGATGTGGAGTGGCATAGTCAGTGGTACACAGACAAAAAACATAAAAAATACTGGGAAGAGGACGATTTTTTTCACTGACATCAGTGCTAAAATCAATCATATAAGGAAGTTTAGGTATGTTTTAGATGAATAAATATGATGTATTTGTCATTTTATTTTTGTTTTTTACACAGAAAAGAATCTTAAACAACCGTATAGTAAATAAAAGTACTCTTTACTACTGGTGTTTGTATTTTGAGTATGATTACCACATTTGGCCCTCGGCCCCCTGATTTATATTAATTTTGGTCCTCTGAGGGAAAAAGTTTGGGCACCCCTTGTTTAGTGTCTGGAGAACCGTTTCTGTTTAAACTGAATTGCCCCCTTGGGACAAATAAAGTTATCTATCTATCTGGCTTAACTTACTGTAGCCACGGATGTTGTTTGGAGGATTGTCTAAAAAAAATTATATAAAAGACCAACAGTTTACAGTCAAAGCCCACCTGATTTTTATCTCTGCCATTTTAGAATAGAAGGCCTATCTAAAGCATAATGTTTTTACAAAAGAGGAAGACAATGTTGACTTTGTACGAATATAGAAGTTAAAGCCACATTTTTTGGTTTTACTCCATACCACAGTACATATAGCATAACTTTAATCAGCTTTTTCATGTTGGTTTTGGAGAAATGCCCTCTTCCTCCCTGTGTGGCCTTTCAGCCACTATCAGGACAGAACTCGTTTTACTGTGGATTTCACTTGAAGTAGGTCTTTGTTAACTTTGTAAACCGTGGCTTTCCAGCCGCAAAAATTCCTCACTATTGGGAAATATGTGTCAAGATGAAGATTTCAAATTGAGGCAGAAAGCATCTCATATGCATGCCGAAAAGTCATGATGTTGGTTCTGAAACTGCAGATTTAAGAAAAGCCAACTTTGAATAAAAACAGTTGAGACAGTTCTTCTGAATCTTGAGCTTTATTGCTTTCTGCAGCAAGGAGAGACAGACCCAGCATGTCGTCCTGGTCTGTGTCTGAAACATTCAGTCTTACTACCCAGCTTAATACAAGTTGGTCACTCCCAGTAACATCCATTTACTCGAACCCTGGAGTGGAAAAGCGGAGTATTTTTTCGTCCCTATTATGGCTGGTATCGATTCAAATTACAAAAATCGATTTGATTCCAATTCTCAAGAGTTAGGATCGATTATCACGATGTGATCCGATTCAATTTGATGCAGTTCGATACAGATATGGGTCACTGCTTTTTTTAGCTGGTTTTTATGATTATATGGCTGTAATTCAATGATGTAACACTAAGTGAGTAACAGTTTTCCAGGAAAAAACTGTATGAACACTTTCAGAAATAAGCCTTAAAACGGCTGTCTGTATTTATTATCCCTATTTTAGCCGTAAAAGACAAACTACTGTATGTTATAAAATTACATAGATTTTTGAACTTGTGAATCAATTTGATTACATTCTTAGAATCTTTATAAGAATATATATAGGTTTGATTTTTTTTTTTCAACACCGCCCTAGTCCCTATCATTGGTGGGGAAAAGCAGATCTAAAATGAATTGGTTCCATGTCATAAACCTCCTGATATCCTGTTCAGCCTTCATGGCCCCATTTGTTCCATGGCAGCTGACCTGTGACGGTCCATTCATGTGTAACAAACTTAACAAACCCAAATAGTTTCTAATTTCCTTATTTCGTCGTCTACAGTCCAAACAGGTAACAGGTGTTATCAGAATATATTCTTAATGAATTTTTATTCTGATTCTAAAGATGTCCACCTTCAGATCTGTTTGCTTCCTCTGCAGTTAACCAGATCCAAGAATATGTCCGTCAGAACGAGTCCTGGTCCATTTAGTGAATGACAGAGCGGCGCGTGTGATTGGAGCAGCCCTGTTCGCTCTGTCACTGCACATGTGCCGAGCTCAGGGCATTTCACTGATTCCCCAGCTTAGCACTGGATTTGCCCCCCACAATGGGGTCATGGCCGTGGTGTCTGACCCCAGCTCGACCTTGTGTCGCTTCCCGACACCGTGCCTGCAGCCTTGCTTCTGTTTGGAGGTACGTTTATGCATAAAGTTTCCTCTGTGAGAGTGACCTTTTACACAAATTACTGCATTAGGGTGGAAGAAACCAAACTGTGGTGCTAAAGAATAACAAGTTGCTCTACTGAGGCTACATATTTTCTATATTTGTAAATCTGTTGAATCTAATTTTCCTATTCTTAATTCATCCATAGTGACATTTTGGCAGTGTAGGAAGGTGTGAAGTCCAGCCGAAAACCTGAAATCAGCATCTCTTGATAAACATAGAACATGGTGGACCAACACTTGGCGCATGACATTGAACCCTCAAATCCTCCTTAACAGAGCAAACTTCACCCTGGACCCTCTCAGATGACTCTATTCTAAATTCTCGAGTGGTATTTGGTTTGCAGTCCATCATCCCACTGTGTGTTATCGCTGTGCTTTAGGCACCTCTTTCTTCAAAACGTTTTCCTTCCACTCACCCTTCCATTAATATTCTTGGATTCAGCACTCTTGGGAACAGCTAGCTTTTTTAGCTTTACATTTCCTTCCAGTTCCAGGAAAAATAGTGAATTTAAGCCTCATTGTCAGACTTACACACTCATACACACACGCACACGCACCACCCAACAGTCAGCCCACACCCCGGTCTCTGAACTGAGAATAAATATGAGAATCTGAAAGAAAACATGTTGCATTTATGAGTTATATCAAAGCATGTTCATGTGTACGTCTTCAAATTATTCAGTAATTGTAAATAGAATGTAAATAGCTGGTTTATGGATTAGATTATAAATCAGTTTTCCTATTAGAAAATAGTTAAAACATTTATTTTATTTTAACATTTATTTTGTTAATAAAAAATGAATAGTCTGAAAGCACAGTTTCCCATATTCTACAGGATAGTAATATACTTCTGTATTTGTGCTATAAAAAATAGAATGTTTTAGAATATTTTATTTATTTGGTAAATTACTAGATTCACCAATCATTTACATTTTTTCTCATTCGTTTTAAAACGATAGAAAAGCCAAGTAGTTTACAGTACCAGGGAGTTCTGGTGAAGCTTCTAACTGAATCTGTTTTAACTTTATAATCTCACTAAGTGACAGTAAGAGCAGGTGTGTTTGGATCAGATCATCCTGTTCACTGTACATTAGTTTACTTTTAGAAACCTTTTTCAACATTTTGCCTGAATTATTACATTTTTGTTGTTAATAAGGGTCTAGTAAATATTATGAGCAGATTTAAGACAAACATAACTTGAAGATGTTTACAATTAGTTTCCTAAATGATTTATTTTTAATGGAAGAACACTCTGACGTTTAGTGTTGAAAGTCTGATGTTGTTTCCATTGCCTTAGAGGACGCCTCACCTCTCGCAGCTCCTGCAGCAAAGCGTTGAGCCTCTCGTTCTCCGCCTGGGCGTTGGACGCCACCGAGCGGCTGAGCGTCACGTCCGTCTGCAGCTCCAGCAGTCGACCCATGTAGTACGCCTCCTTGGAGGCTGACTCCTGCAGCAGCGTCTCCTCAATGGTCTCCCCGTCCTCTGCCACCCTGCGCTGGTTGGTGTAGGCCTGCCCGAACGCCTGGAGAGGTCGACAAGGCAGAGAGGGAGCAGTGAGAAAGAGAGGCAGCTACACGTCATTCACACTCGGCCTTCAGGTGAGACTGCTACTCGCTTGTGAAGGGGCTGTCGGCCACATCAGCTACCTGTTGGACCTTCTAAAGGGGCTGATGTTTCACTGATCAATAGACACTGTGTTCCCATTCTCCTGACACAGGTTTTCACATCACTCGAAGCTGACTTGTCGTGATGAAGGCGCCGAGGCTTGATTGACGAAATCAAAGCAGGCATCAACAGAATAAATGGAACCAAAAGCTCAGAGAAACGCGGCACCATCCTCCAGAGAAGGTTTTCCTGAACGTCAACAGAATTTCATAACAGGAAATGGATTTTTCCCGCTGCTGTAGTGGTTTGATAGCCACTCTGGGCCGCCCTTCACGTTCTCAGCCCATCAGCAGAACCGGGGCCGATGGTGCCGCCGGCCTCTGTTAGACCTCGTCCATCAATGCCGCTTTGGCTGGATTATTTTATGATATTATATTTCAAATGAACACGAGAAACTGCAAACAATTCAACATCAGATATAATAAATGGCTTTAGGGTGAAGCTCCTGATTAATCAGGCAGCCTAGATAATAACCAGAACCAGATGATTGGGACTGAATATATGAAGCAGATTAAAACTAAATCCCTCCCAGTGATAAACAACCTCTTCTCTCCACAATCTGAATCATTTATGAGATACAAGGATCCATCATTTCCCATTAGATACAAGTGCAGCATCCACAATGCAGCCGTTTTCTGTTTCCTTTTTGTTCAGGCAGAAGAAACTGAATTAATAACTTTGGAGAAGATTTTTCTCTCGTTCAGTGAATGTTTAGTCACTAATACGATACTAAATGATTGATCCATTACGCTGTAATGACACTAAAAATAAAGACACGAGTAGATTTGCCCTCTGAAAGATCTAAACGTCATTTTAAATGTGCTGAGCTGCTGAAATGCAGGAACCTTGCATCATCGGATGGAACAATAGATTCAACCAACACTGTTTGGTTTCCTTTCGGTCATTGACCCCCCAGGAGACAGATGCCAACCCCCGTGTGACCCTGCGAGAAGAACCCAGCATGCAAAGTGGATGGATTTTAGTGATGTGTTGGTTTTTCGTGTATTTAAGCTCACTTCATGCTCTCAGACAGGTTCTACTTTGACAGTCTCGCAGTTTGACAGGTCAAGAATGACCAGTTGAGGACAGAGGAACAGAAATCAGCTTTCGAAGACTGCTACAAGCGTTCACTCACATTGTCTGTATCTGATATTAGAATTTAATGGTCAATATGCGATATTTAAAAGTGATCTAAAACCAAAAAACGAAGAAATCTCCAAAGATCAAGCACTTTTTACCTTTTGGAGCCAAGGTCTACATTGAAGAAATGAAGCGATCGATACATTTTATACATTATCGTATAGCTTAGATTCTTGTGATTCCAATTATGTTTGCCAATCAACAGTTATGGTGATGTGCAATTCACTGTTGATAACCTTACCCTGTTTTCCAACAAATATTTGAGCGGCGCGTAACGTTATAGACACATTTTTACTCGCGAATATATTCCAATAAAGCTGTTCCCATGAGATCACCAAATCACAGGAGAATTAAAAAAAATGCATAACTTAAAGGGTAGAACACAGAATACGCCATCCACTCCAGAAAACTGCAGATGTTTATTACCATACCAAAAAAGCTGAACCTGACGTAGAGCCGCCTGATAAATTTAGGAGAGGGCCACGACACGAGGGCACACACATCCGCTGGAAAAGAACCCATTAAATACAACAGTGGCTATGTTCTGCGTGTTGCGCTATGCAGATGTTACGCGCCGCTTACACGTCTGGTGGGAAGAAGGCTTTGTTATCATTGACAGAACAGAGCCATCTTGAACAAAAAATGGTTCAATTGTAAGGCTAATGTAGACAACAACATGGTTCCTGTTTGCATGTTTCCAAATTGGACAAAAATGACAGAATGGACTAAGTTCAGCTTCCACAGGCTGTTTTTCAGTCCTGCTCAGTCTAAACCTGCTATGGCGGACAGCTGCGACATCACTTAAATTGTCGTTTGTTTTAAATTGGAATCAACTTGATTAAACATCTGTAAACCCCCCTGAAAGACAACAAAGCACCTCTGAGACGCTCCAAACTACCAGGGGAATAGTTCTAGAGATTCATAACAAAACACTGGGGAAAAAAGCAATTTTTTTGGATATAATACCCTATTTAAAGGCTGTAATTTCACTGCCCTATTGACTCCCAGTTTATGGAAATACGCTAATCATGAGTGGATATAAACTTCTACTGAAGGACTCCAAGTGGCTCTAAACTTGTCTTGGTGAGTTAATGAATGTAATACATGCTATAAATAACGTCTAGGTTGACAAAAACCAAAATTCCCCATTAAGTTCAACAAAAAATGTTATTCTGCCTTTGAAACAAAAATTACAATTAGAGTGAGCATATGAATTAAGTGTGAGCCATAACCAGTCCAATGAAATGTGAGCAAGCGCAGGACATCCTACCCTCCAAGCACAAACAACCTGCTCATTTACTTACTTTTAATAACCAAAATCCAGAAAACAATCTTAATTATTATTATTTCTATTATTATAAGTCTCTTCTCCGGCATATTCTTCCTTATTTATTAATTTCTTTAAGTTTTTCTTACCCACTCTCCCTACCGTCCTCCCTCTCTCTTCTCTTCGGGTTTAGTAAATGACTTTATTACAAAAGGGAACAGCATCTGGACCAATAAAACTTCCAGCAGATTAATTCAAGGCACGGGAGGCTGAGCAAGCTGGTTTCCCACCTCAGATGAGAGGCTGGTGACAAGTGGAGGAGCCTTGCAGCGAATCAGCTGAGGCCAGGAGGTGGGAAGGGAAAATCTGGCAGCAGCAGAAGAAAAAGGACACATAGCAAGGAGTGTTTTGGGGGTTTCTTGGTCCTTAGTGGGTTGTCCCTGGTACGTTGCCAAGCAAACAACGAGGACTTCACATGGTTGCTGCTCCCGCACAGTAAGCAGAGACACAAATGTCAGTAGCAAGCAGCACTGAAGTAAAAGTAACAAATGAAGAGCTCAGTGGGAAAACAGGACAACAGTTAGCCCAGTTTTTAATTCCATTTAAAAAAACATTGTTGGTCTTTATTCAAACTGACTGATAAACGAAGTGGAAATGCAGAAGTAGAGCCTAACAGCCACACAGAGAGGCACGTTGTCCCAGTTCCAGCTAGTGAATCAGGAGCCACTCATCAAGAGAAGCAATAGATGCATAACGAGCAGCAGATGGTTTTATAACAGGCCTACTTCGCGGGATGCGCTCCTATCCACCCAAAGAAAATCACAGAGAGTGACAGCGGAGGACGTACAGCACTGTTTGCACATGAAGACGCTCACCGCAGGGTTAAAAACAGCAGAACAAACCGATGGTAGTTTGATGTTGAGTCACTATAATGAGAAACATACAAGGCCAATGTGTTACTGGATTGACTGGCGGCCAAACATCCAACCAACAGCAGAAGACACAAAATCAAACAGTTTCCTGGTGGCAGCATGTTTTTCCCTCTGATTATGGATGCTGTGCAGCTCGAAAGATGTTTTTATTTTTTTCAGACGTTTGCTATGATGTATCACCAAGGCGATGGGCGTCTTGTTTTAACACCTGAAATCAGCTGATTAGCATCTCAAAGCTCACATAATACCTGAACTTTGACCTCAAATCCCAGATAACTTGAAAAGGAGGCTTCATGGATGCAGAGCAGGACCAATTCAATGGAATTAAATTCACTTTTATTCATGTCGTGCAAAATCACAACAGCTGTCATCTCAAGGCACTTTACTAGAAAAGTACAATTATACAAACATTTAATAGTTTTCTATGTAAGGAATCCCAGCAGATTGTGCTGAGTCATTGACATGAGGTTGTGCCCGGATCATGCAGACTCCAACCACAGCAATCCCTCATACTGAGCAAGCATGTAGCGACAGTGGAGAGGAAAAACTCCCCTTTAACAGGAAGAAACCTCCAGCAGAACCAGAACCTGGCTCAGTAACGGCAGCCATCTGCAGCACCACCAAGCCCCATGGGGCCCAAGGCCCCCCCCCAACCCCCCTTCCCCATCCCAGAGGGAGAACTAAATCCATCACGAAAATCAGACTACTATAAAACACAGGACACTAGACACCCAGGTTGAGTTCAGCCGCCCTTCCCCTCGTCCATGTGCACCCCATAAAGGAGAGCACCTCTGCCAGATAGTAACCGCCTCCCCGCCGACAAGGGAGGCCCCCAGCTCCACCTGCGCATCAAGGGCCCCCACGCTGAGGCAGGAACCCAGCGCTCCACCAGCTAAAATACCCCGTCCACATATCCACCGAGACCAGGAGCGGACTGAAGCCCTGGGCGGCCGACCCACCAGGCCGACATCCACGAACCCCTGGCTACTGCCCCCCGATGGCCCAGCAAGCAACTGGACCCAGTGCCTCCACCCACCAGTCCTGCACCTCCACTATTTCTTCAATTTAAATGAGATATTGCAAGTTTTAAATGGGTTGTTTTGCATTTAACAGGAAAAAACCTGTTGAACTTGAAGAATTTTTTATTCAGATATGTGCAAGTTTATTTTTGTGCAATATTCAATTTATAAATAAGTAACTGGGTAATAAGACAATTTCAAATCTTGTGTTTTCATATCATTTATTTTTTGGTTTATTTTAAATATCTTCATCTTAGTTTATCCATCCATCCATTTTCTTAACCGCTTAATCCTTAATGGGTCGCGGGGGTGCTGGTGCCTATCTCCAGCTGTCAACGGGCAAGAGGCGGGTTACACCCTGGACAGGTCGCCAGTCCATCACAGGGCCACATAGAAGACAGGACAAACAACCACGCACACCTAAGGGACAGGACAAACAACCACGCACACCTAAGGACAATTTACAGTGATCAATTAACCTGACAGTCATGTTTTTGGACTGTGGGAGGAAGCCGGAGTACCCGGAGGGAACCCACACATGCACGGGGAGAACATGCAAACTCCATGCAGAAAGACCCTGGGCCGGGTGCCACAACCTTCTTGCTGCAAGGCAACAGTGCTAACCACTGCGCCACCATGCAGTCAGATCTTAGTTTATAAATATATTAAATATTTTTTTAATGCATTTTGCACAATAAATCTTTAAATTACATTCTAAACTTTTTTAAAGTTGCTTTTCTGCTGCAATTTATCCGGAAAGTGATTATGAAACATAAGCAGTAATGTTGACATGGATAAAGAAAAGGAAATAACATGTATCGTGATAGATATCGTTAATGCACATGCTTTAGATTATAACGCAATAGTCGATGTGTTAATGGCAGGATTATATCTTTTTGTATTAAAGTTGTCATTGCTGGATCAGAGCGGGTAGTTTAAATCTTTACAGAAACCGTTTGTTTGTTTTATTTAACTCATATTAAAAAATTAAAACAAAATATGCATAAAGAACATAAAGATTCGTCAAATTCACACGTATGTAAGTCCTATAACTTGCCATATAACTTGTTTTTTCCCCCCCGTTTTCCTGAGATGATAATATCATCGAGTTTCTCATTGGACACATGTGCAGTTCTCTATGCAGAAAAGCATTTAATGCATTCAGTCTTGAGGCGCTTTTGCCTTTTGTGTTTCAGTGTCCAGACAATAGAATCCCACTCTATAGAGATTCATCCCTGGGGCCACACTAGGAAGAGCAAGAAGAATACTGCACCATGTCAGAGGAGGAGAGGAAGGAGGAGTGTTGCAACCTATAATGACGAGTCAGGGGATGGCTTCAGGGTGTGAAATCCTGTATTTTCTGGATTTCACAGAAATCATTTTGCACACACTAACATAAAGGGATTGCTTAATCTGTGATGCATGCTGGAGCGGGAAGTTCACTTATTAGAAATGTAAATACAGGAAGGGATTTCCAGCAGATTTGATTAGATTTTCATGGTCAGAGGGCTTAGTGTGCATGCAATGGGCCGTAGATACTGTAACAGTGAAGAAAATAACCAGTGTCTTCCAGTTCTAATTAATGATTTTATGTGGACCATCGAATATGTAGATACGATTAATGGGACAATTAGAAAATCCAACAAGCATTTGATATGAAGAACCCACACTATGGCGTGAAATGTGGAGCATTTTCCCAGACCTAAAAGAAACACAGTATTTTGGTTCATCATCACAGGTGCAGGAAACAAGGAACTGTTCATGCAAACATTCTTATTGTCAACAGCAACATGTTCAGCCATCTTGATAAGCCTTGATCACACACCCATCAAGGTGGGTGTGAATGTAGTGTGAAGCGCTTTGGAGTCCTCAGAACTAGAAAAAAAGACACCCAGTTGCTATTGTCAGATATAAATGTAGAAATGGGTTACAGATGAAGATGATCCTTGTGTTACTTTCACATCTCAGGGTTAGAAGGAGAGGGAATGTAGACGTCAAAAAGTGAAGGAAAGAAACTGAGCAAATATAATAGATTAAAGGCAAAAAACTGCATGTTTGTCAGCTCCAAAAAAAAAGTCAATCTCCTGAGTGGTATCCACATGAAAGGAGCGACATCAGGGGTTTCAGAACTGCGAGAAAGCCCATCAGGACTTCTGCTGCTGTATATATGTGTGTGTGTAAGTGGTGCAGAACGTTCATACAAAGGGAAGCTGATAGGTTGATGTCCACAGCTGAGCTCAGGGACGCAAATGATGGATTTTTCATTATTATTTAACCTTTTTTTTTTCTTTACTTGCTCAGCTGGAAGTCCCACTTTCATCACAGGTGTTTGCAAAAAAACAAAAACAACCCTATTTTTGAAAACAGTAAATGCGAACAAAAACATTCAATTATTTCTAAGAATTCCTAATAACAGGTCAGAAACTCGCAAATAACCACTAAACCCTGAAAGCGCAGTAGATAAAATTGTGTGACGATTTCCAGTCAGTTACGAAAACAAAGACCCAAAATGAACTGCATTTAGTTATTGAATGAAAGAAAACATGATTTCATTCTAGTTTACATGGAAGTGTTTAGCGCAGAGCTGGATAATGAATTCAGGGGAAGTGTCTCATTCCAACCAGATATATTAGCAATTCGATTTTTCTTTATTAGCTTCAATATCAATTCAATTAAGTATCTTAATATTATTTTAAATAATGTGTGCAGCAGTACTAATTTTGTAAGAAGTTGACCCCTGCATGTGTTGTATAACGCTTAACGCTCTCACTAGAGTGTTATCCACCGGCCGGGGGACTGAATCAGTTCATAGGATTTGATGAACTGATATTGAATTGTGAAACCAATAATTGCAATGCATTGATGAATCGATATTTTTATATCTGTAAACACTGGAGTCCCCACACCTATGTGTGTGTTTGAGCATGCTAGTGTTTATAAGGTTTCTCCATACGAGTGTTCGATAGCCGGTCTGAGGAGCCGTCAATCTGCCTCCCAGACGTCCAAAGGAGCCCAGAGCCTCGGCCAAGCCCAGTCAGCACCTTGACACAGATATCTACAAGCTCCTCAATCCTGATCCCACACACAGCAGGGCACCGAGTCCAGTCACCCAACCAAGGCCAAACAAACCCACCAATGAACCGGCCAGATGATCAATCAAGCGGAGGCGCCGGATCCGCACCCCACCGAAACATCGAACCTGAAAGAGGTGCCCCGACCAAGAAAAGGATGACATTGGGTGTTGGTGTACCCAACCGGGCATGTAGACAGAGACATACAGACACAGTCATACATACCCTCCCTCTTATGACCACATACTCTGAATGAACACAAAGAAAGGATGCTGTACGCTCACTCATACCCCCCATACGCCACATAAACTCTGTCGTTTTGTGTCCACATTCTTTCATATGACTTTGCAGTATATTGCGCATGGTGTTAAAGCACCCAAACATCTATATATTAGTGCAAATCACGTACCCTAACAACAATCACTATGCTGCCAGCATATATGGAAAATAAACTTAGAATCTCAATATTTTATTATGGGAAAAACAGGAAAAGCATACAATATTAATAACGCCTTTAAATACATCTCCTCCAAGTATTTTAATTTGGTTTATCTTCTTATTTCGACTAAAAGAATCTCTCTGACGACAGATTGAGATGTAATTTTTCAGGATGTGTCCATGATGAGTAACAGAGCCATATTTAGCCCTGTAACAAGGACGCTTAAATGTCGCCATCAGCTTCAGAGGGAAAGTGCCAAGTCAAGAGATCTGTCATCTAAAAAAACAGCCGCACATGTTGCCACAAGTCAGAGGAAGCAGGGGGACTCACAACCCGGCAAGGCTCCAGCTGCTCAGAAACACCACCAGGATCTCTATGTTAATGTTCAAGTAAAGGTTCAAATGTTCTTTTTATGCTCTGACGCCTATTGTCCCACTGATAACCAAACACCATTACACTGACATGTTTGAAAAAGAAAATAATACATACTACAGATTAGCAGCACGAGGGGAAAACCTAATATGTTTCATATTGAAACAACACAAAGGGGACAATACAGGCTGTGCTGAGCTGTCCGCCTATGGACAAGGGTTTGGAAATTCACCTTATTCAACTCAGCTCAAGCCTGCTCTGCAAGGAGATGCCTGGATATTTCCCAGAAGCCCGTTTCATTCTGTATCCAACTTAATTCCTTAAAACCATTTTCCAGTTTCCCTTTTATCTGGGAATTCAGGGAAAATTGTCAGCAAAATATTAACTGCAGCTGTTATATCATTAATGGAGCCAGTGCTTCTAAAGTAGACAGGAAGCAGTCAGGAGTCTAACGGCCAATGAGAGACATCCTGATGTACCCGCTCTGTGCTTGGTTATGAGCCTTCTGGGACTTCATAAGCCATCTCAACCACGCACACACTCACGTATCCTAAAGCAAATCTCTGTTTCCTTTTGATGATATTTACCCTTGACCTCTGCCATTATTTGAAAGAGACGTCAGGCAGGAAGAAGAGGACGAGCAGAGAGCTCACTCACTGGATGAATGACTTCGGACAAATGGAAGGAATAAAAGAACGGAATGGGAGGGAAAGAACGAGAAGGACTAAGTGGATGGAAAACTTAAATCTGAACTCATATTATAAGAATACAATTGTCTTAAAATAAAAGTTTGTTTTTTTCAACCGTATTTTTAGCAAATATTATGTTCATTTACTCACCCAGACAAGTTTGGAGCCACTTGGAGTCCTTCGGGAGAAGTTATATCCAGCCGCGACTAGCGTATATCCATACAATGGGAATCAATCAAGTTAGGAGATTTGCCGCCAGTAAATGGGCATTATCTGTCCCAAAACTTCTTAATTTAACAATGTTTTGTTATAAATGGTTAGCGATATTCCCCTGTGAGTTCAGAACGTCTCAAAGGTGCTAAGGTATTAGCTTCTGGGGGTTACAGGCTTAAAATCCAACCGATTCCAACTTAAGTCTAGTTTATACTTCTCAATCTACGTCAAAACAGATAAACACAGCACCATTATCCGTTGACACAAGGTCTCTTGGACACCTTCACCTTTCTTCCTGTTAAAGGGGAGTTTTTCCTCTCCACTGTCGCTACATGCTTGCTCAGTATAAGGGATTGTTGAGGAATTGCTGTGGTTGGAGTCTGCATGATCCGGGCACAACCTCTCGTCGATGACTCATCGCAATCTATTGGGATTCCTTACATAGAAAACTTTTAACTGATTGGAATGTGTGTATAATTGTATTGAAATTACTTTTGTTGTAAAATGCCTTGAGAGGACATTTGTTGTGAATTGGCGCTATATAAATAAAAGTGAAGTGAATTGAATTGAATTAGAGCCCAATTTTCTAACTATCCATCTTCGTCAATGAAAAGCGTCTGCCTGCGATTGGTCAGTTCAGAAAAAGCAAGAGATAATTTCCCCGGGACGGAGCTCTATAGTCGCTTTAATAAGTAGTTAATGCAGCATTTAGGCGGTACATGCTTTATATTGGAAGGCCAGTTTATCTAATATGGTCTTTTGGCATTTAGAACACAAGGAGGTGTAGAGAACTCTATAAAAGACCGCAGACATGCATTTTTAGAGTATTGTATGAACTGCATTTCTGGCAAAAAGCTTAAAAGCTCAATCAAAACTTACTTTCTGTTGTCCATTGCTCTTTGAGGGAGGAATGTGTTCAAAAGTTCAAGGATTTAAACTCTAGTTAACCAGAAACGACACTGCAATTGTCAGCAGACCCACCTTGAAAAGTTAGCAACCCCTGCTGTCCTGGTGGGGAATTGCTATGCAACACTGAGACAGAAACTGAGTACTATAAAATAAAAGTGTCAAAACAGTTGTAGTCTGCGTAGGTTGTGGAAAAGGAGCCTGTGGAAGCTGGATTTAGTCCAATCTGTCTTTCTGTTGGAAACACGCAAACGCAAATCATGTTGATGTCTGCAGTAGTTCTGTCTAACCGACCGCCATAGAGCACAGAGTGAAAGTCTTTCTCAGGCTACAGTTGGGTTTGAGTACAACAGTGACGTCATTGGAATTGCGTGTTAGTGTAGCTGGATTATAGTCCTCTAAAACACCCTGGAACAGAACTAATAAGCACTTCTGAAATGTTCTGAACTCGGAGAGGAGTCTTGCTAATGTTTAATAAAAAAACATTGTCGCTTGGGACTGGATGGGACTGGATCTAAACTTCTCCCGAAGGATTCCAAGTGGCTCCAAACTTGTCTGGGTGAGCTTTTTAATTATTATCCAAAGATGAGTTTAGGTAAATAATTATGTATTTAACAAAGTAGCCTTTCTAGCAATAAACTTTTCTGCGTCTCTGTCCTCTCTTTTCAAACCCCCAGACTGTTGTGGCAGTACTGGTATTGATCCAGGTTCTTGTTCTGGTTCTGCTGGAGGTTTCTTCCTGTCAAAGGGGAGTTTTTCCTCTCCACTGTCGCTACATGTTTGTTCCAGGAGGAGGGAATGCTGCTAGTCAATGACAGGATGTAATCTAATAGGATTCCTTAGATAGAAAACTTTTAAACTGATTAGTTAGAATATTGAACTTGTAACGTGCCTTGAAATTACATGTAGTGAATTGTTGCTGTATAAATGAATCTGAATTTAACTGAAACAGAAATATTAACTTTTTTCCCCTCTGAAGCTCATTGAGTTTTTTTAACACACGGCATGAATGAATTTAGCGTGATTCCATGGCGGAAAGCCATGTACTGAGGAATCTTGTTCCTCAGAGGACGCCTCGGTCAACACTAGGGATGTTCAATATTGGCTGTTTTTTACTGATACCAAATACATTGATAAAGTCTAAAACAATAATTCCCGATACCAATACAAACCGATATCATTGAGAGATTTTCAAAGTTGGCTCAGATATGGAAAATCCACTGAATACATTGTCTGTTTTGCTAAGTAAACAAAAATATAGTAAAAAACTAAACCTCTGATCCATCATAATTTTGACATTTTGAGTTAAAGGAGAAGTAGCTTAATAGTTTGATGTTTAAAAGCACTTAATATTCCTGTGATTTGAAACCTATATGTTTAAAAATGTTTACACAGATAAAAAAGTTGCTCTTTAATCATTTGGAGTTGAGGCATGGCAAAGGTCTGAAAGAAAACATTGAACCCCCCCCCCCCCCCCCAAAAAAACAATCAGTAATATGATTTAGAATTTTCATATCTCGGTGTTGATCTTCTAAAAATACAAGGTTCAAAAGCTGCTTTAAAACTAGCTTAATGGTGTGTAACTCTGTGCAATATAACATTTGTGTTTGGATAAGTCCATTGATGTCTTAGTTTCAAGTCCTGCGATAAAGCCTGTCCCTCACGTAAGATATCTGTGTACACAGTGTTTCATTGGCTATTTGATGTGTTTGATGGTTTGAAAGATACACTTGAGTGTATCTACACTGAATCAATCAAATCTTGATGAAATTATTAAACGGCTAAGCACTTCCCCTTGCTGCCTCAATATCTTACCCACACCTTTTTTAAAGAAAGTTCTCCCTGTCATTAAGCCCAATCTGATGCAAATAGTTAACGCATACCTCCCGTCAAGTGTCTTCCCCTAGGCCCTCAAAACAGCAGTTATCAAACCCCTATTAAAGAAAAACAACCTAGATAATACATTGATGCAGAATTATAGGCCAATCTCTAATCTCCCATTCATTTGTAAGATTATTGAAAAAGCTGTATCTCAACAGCTAACTACATTCATGACAACAAACAACTCCTTAGATCATTTTCAATCTGGTTTCCGTGCCAATCACAGCACTGAGACTGTCCTAGTCAAAGTTTTCAATGACATCCACATAAATACAGACAGCGGCAGAACCACAGTTCTGGTTCTGTTGAACCTCAGTGCAGCGTTTGAAACTGTTGATCATAAAATTTTGCTGAAACGATTGGAAAGCTGGATCGGACTCACTGGTACAGCTCTTCAATGGTTCAAGTCTTACCTCAAAAACAGGAAGTTCTTTGTGTCCACTGGAAATTTTTCATCAGAACAAACAGAAATCACATGTGGGGTCCCACAGGGCTCCATCCTGGGCCCCCTCCTGTTTAATATTTATATGCTCCAACTAACAAAGATTATAGCAGCCAATCAGATAAGTTACCATAACTATGCAGATGACACACAGCTATACATTACATTTCCACCAGGTGACTTTGATTCTATCCAGACCTTAAATTAATACATTGAACAAATCAACGACTGGATGTCTCATAACTTTCTCCAGCTAAACAGAAACAAAACAGAAGTAATTATTTTTGGACCTAAGGAGGAACGATCCAAAGTCAGCACACAGCTTCAGCTAATAAAACTGAAAACGACTCATCAGGCCTGTAATCAAGGTGTAATAATGGACTCAGACCTGAACCTCCAGGGTCACATAAAGGCAATAACAAGTTCAGATTTCTATCACCTGAGGAACATTTCTAGGATTAAAGGACTGATGTCACAGAAGGACCTTGAAAAACTGATCCGTGCGTTTATCTTTAGTCGGATTGATTACTGCAACAGCGTCTTCTCAGGCCTACCTAAAAAGTCAATCAGACAGCTGCAGCTGATCCAGAACGCTGCTGCTCGTGTTCTCACTAGAACCAGGAAAGTACAACACATCACCCCAGTTCTTCAGTCCTTACACTGGCTCCCTGTAGCTCAGAGAATAGACTTCTAAATACTCCTACTAGTTTATAAATCATTGAATGGGTTAGCACCAAAGTATTGGAGATCTGCTGTCTCTATATCAACCCAGCAGACCAATCAGGTCCTCCAACTCGAGTTTACTTAACATTCCTAGAATTAGAACTAAACAAGGAGAGGCAGATTTCAGCTTCTATGCTTCACAAATCTGGAACATACTTCCAGAAGAATGCAAAAATGCTGAATCTCTCCTTGCACCTAAATCCTTCCTACATCTTTAGCTTGGAGTCGCTGGAAGATAATCATCCTAAAACACAACAGACCAATTTCATTACCCTTGACTAGGTACTGAGGAGACTGTACTCACTCAAGTGTTCAGGAACGTGCCTGGGTTGTACAACATTTAGGTCACTAATGTGGGAACAATGACAGTATGCAGCATCTCCCATCATCCCTACTGCAGGGAGTGGCTTTTGACAATGGATATAAAAAAAACAAAATACCAAGTAAATGAAGAAATAACAATAGTTGTGTATAACAAGAAAAAATAAAACAACCTGACAAAGCTATTATCAAATGAAAGTCTCAGGCTGTCTGAGAGCTTGAAGGCATTACTCCACATTTATACAAGCAGAAACACCCAGAGAGGAAGACTGAGGTACAAGAGGGAGAGACAGAGAAGATTCTGTCATGTTTTTAGTTTGACTCATAAGCCAGCACAGAAACTCTCGGACAAAAGATTAGCGTCTTTCTTAAATAAAAGTTTATTTTCTTCCAAGAAGGGAGGTGGATCGTGGGAGATGGCAACGCTGGAAAACAAGACTGGAGGTGAGTTAGAAAAAAGGATTGAATGACTTGTTTTCTTAGAGGAGAAGGAGGTTGATTGTGACTCACGGATGGGAATGGACACCGGAGTAGGAGGAAGAGGTAAGGGACCAGAGCGGAGCAGGATTCTGGAAGATGGGAATGATGTTGACTGAACCTTCTTCTCCACAGGCAGCTGGGGAGAGCGGAGGAGATCAGGAGCCGAGCAGCAGCAACGGTGAGGTTGGTGGAGCAGGGAAGTTAGGAGCGGCCGCACCCCAGGAAGACGAGCGTCCAGGGCAGGTATCAGGAGATGGTTCAGAGGAGGAACTTCGGAGAGCCTGAGATGGTCTGGGGTTGACGCGGCGAGTCCGGAAGGAACTAAGACGAGGAACACAGGAGGGAACAAAGGTAAGAACATGGACAAATATCGAGCGTAGCGTAGACTAAGGGTCAGGGTTACCACTCCAGGAAACGGAATCATCTGACGCCCGTCTGGTGGATCCGCTCCCTCTAAATACTGCTAAGGTGATTGCAGTAATGAGATCCACCTGTTGCTGCTTAATCCTCAGCACCTGTGGAGAGAAATGGACTGACAGCTCCTCCTGCTGGATCCTGACACTACCTCCCCCTCAACGGTCGCCATCAGGCGGCCGAGCAGAAGAGGAGCTAGATCTCCTCTCGAAATCCGAAATTAGGGTCTGGTCAACAATAAAGGAGCGGGGAACCCATGAACGCTCCTCAGGGCCATATCCCTCCCAGTCCACCAGGTACTGGTAGCCACGACCCCGGCGACGGACGTCCAGGAGTCGACGGACGGAGAACACCGGGCCCCCATCAAACATCCGTGGTGGTGGGGGAGGATTGGGCGAGGGACAAGTGCCGGGTGAAACAGGTCTGATCTGGGAGACATGGAACACAGGATGAACCCGAAGGGATGCGGGTAGTTTCAGGCGGACCGCCAGGGGACTTAAAACTGCCAGGATGGGATAGGGACCCAAAAAGCGTGGAGACAGTTTTTTAGGTTGGGCTTTAATGTTGATGTTCCTGGCGGATAGCCAGACCAATTGGCCTGGAGAGTAGGTGGGCGCGGGGATGCGTCGACGATCGGCGTATTTCTTGTTGTGGGTGGAAGTGCGCTGGAGGGCCGCCTGAGTCTGTTTCCACACCCTCTTACAGGACAGGATGTAGGAACGAACGGAGGGAAAAACAGAATCCGAGACGGAGTTGGGCAGTAGGGAAGGTTGGTAACCAAGAGAGGCTTCAAAAGGTGATCGTCCAGTGGCGGCAGAGATGTGGGCATTGTGGGCAAACTCGATCCAGGGTAAAAAGGTGCTCCATAAGTGAGGGTTGGACGAACATACGCATCTCAGGGCGTCCTCGACCTCCTGATTGAGCCGCTCGCATTGGCCGTTGGTCTCCGGGTGGAAACCGGAGGACAGATGAGGCTTGGCCCCCAACGAGCGACAGAACTCCCTCCAAACTTGGGAGGTGAATTGAGGACCCCGGTCTGAAACCACCCCCGATGGTATGCCATGAAGGCGAAAAACATGGGTGAACAGTATCCTAGCTGTCTGGGCTGCTGAAGGAAGTTTGGACAAAGCCAGCAGATGGCAGGCCTTAGAAAACCGATCTATGATGGTGAGGATAACCGTCTTACCCTTAGATGCTGGGAGACCGGTGACAAAATCTAGGGCGATATGTGACCAGGGCCGGGCAGGAACAGACAGGGGCTGAAGGAGACCAGAAGAGGGTTGATGGACGTTCTTGCTGCGGTTGCATGTGTGACAGGCTTTGACGAACTCCACGACCTCTTTATTGAGTCCCGGCCACCAGAAGTATCTGCGCAGAAGAGCAATCGTTCGGCTGACCCCAGGGTGGCAAGAAAATTTCGAGGAATGGGCCCATAGTATGGCTTTGGACCGAACTGTGGATGGAACGTATCTTCTCCCTGGTGGGCCCCCCCCGGGGTCAGGTTCAGTGGAGGTGGCATTCGTGATCTGGCGTTCAAGGTCCCAGGAAAGGCTTCCAATCCGGCAGGAACTGGGTAAGACTGGTTCAGGTGGTTCAGGATCTGAGTCGGGTGAGAATTGGCGGGATAAGGCGTCCGGTTTAATGTTCTTTGACCCTGGTCTGTATGTGATGGAGAGATTGAAACGGGAGAAAAATAGAGACCAACGATATTGTCTGGGGTTGAGTCTTTTGGCCTTCTGTAGGTATGCTAGGTTTTTATGATCTGTGAAGACTAGGACAGGGATCTCGGTGGACTCCAACCAATGTCTCCACTCCTCTAATGCCAATTTCATGGCGAGCAGTTCACGGTCCCCTACATCATAGCGCCCTTCCGTTTTAGAAAACCTTTTAGAAAAGAAGGCGCAAGGATGAAGTTTGCCGTCAGATGAGAGACGTTGGGAGAGAACGGCCCCCACACCAGTGTTCGATGCGTCCACCTCGAGGACAAATTGGACGTCGGGGTCAGGCTGGATGAGGATGGGGGCCTGGACAAAGCGACGTTTTAACTCGGCAAAGGCGAGATCGGCTTCCGTGTTCCAACAAAAGGAGCGCTTGGTGGACGTGAGGGCGGTGAGGGGAGCTGCAACAATGCTGAAGCCTCTGATGAAGCGTCGATAAAAATTGGCAAATCCCAGGAAGCGTTGCAACTGCTTGCGCGTCTCTGGGGTGGGCCACTCCTCAACTGCTCGAAGTTTACCGGGATCGGCTCTCACGCATCCTGCTTCAAAAATAAAACCCAAAAAGGTGACGGAAGGTTTGTGAAACTCACATTTATCAGCTTTGACGAAGAGGCTGTTTTCCAGGAGTCGGGTGAGTACTTGGCGGACGTGGGATCTGTGTTCCTGCAGAGTCTTGGAGTAGATGAGGATGTCGTCTAGATAGGCGAAAACAAAAATATTAAGGAAATCCCGAAGGACGTCGTTAATGAGAGCTTGGAAGACTGCGGGGGCGTTAGAGAGGCCGAAAGGCATAACCAGGTATTCAAAGTGGCCGATGTGGGTCTTGAAAGCAGTCTTCCATTCGTCCCCTTTACGGATGCGAACCAGATGGTAAGCGTTACGGAGGTCGAGCTTAGAAAAAATTTTGGCCTCTTGGACGGGTTCGAAGGCGGAAGAAATGAGTGGGAGAGAATATTTGTTTTTGACAGTGATGTCATTTAGGGCTCGATAGTCGATACAGGGGCGGAGTGATTTGTCCTTCTTCTCAACGAAGAAAAAACCAGCCCCTACAGGGGAAGTGGAAGGTCGGATAAGTCCTGTCTGAAGCGATTCATTAATATATTTTTCCATAGCCTCTCTTTCCTTTTTGGAAAGGGTGTAAAGCTTGCCTGCTGGGAGTGGAGCGTCGGGAATAAGGTCGATTGAACAATCGTACGGCCGGTGAGGTGGAAGTGAGAGTGCTTTTTCTTTACAGAAAACCTTTTGGAGGTCATGGTATTCGGTTGGAATATGGGTGAGATCAGGCGGAGGCCCGGAGGAGTCGGGAATCTTACACCGGGGAACGGCTGAGCGGAGGCAAATAGAATGACAACTAGGGCTCCAGGAATCGACGTGTCGGCCGGACCAGTTAATCGTGGGGTTGTGCTCCTCCAACCAGGGATAGCCCAAGACAATGGCGGGTTCATTGACAGGGAAAACAAACAGAGAGATTTCTTCATGATGGTTACCGGAGACTATGAGAGAAACGGGTCTTGTCTTATGTGTAATAGTTGTGAGACGGTGACCATCCAGAGCGGAGACACAAAAATTTTGACAAAGGGGAATAATGGGAATGGAAAGTCTCTTAACTAGATCAGGGGAGATGAGGTTTTGTTCAGAACCTGAATCAATTAAAACTTGGACCAGGAAAGAGTTCTTATGTACAATCAAAGTAGCAGAAAACATTAGTCTGGGAGGTTGATCAATCTGACCCGTCAGAACTCCCAGTCTTACTGACGAGCTCCCCCTTTTGGCCGAGTCGGGCAAGTGGCGATGAAGTGTCCGTTCTCCCCACAATATAAACAAGCTCGGGAGCGAATGCGGCGATGACGTTCTGTCGGAGTGAGCCGAGTGTTTCCGATCTGCATCAGTTCAGAGTCAGAGCCGGTTTGGGAGAAATTATGGTCAGGAGCTGGATCTGGAACGGATAGAGGTTGAACAGGAGCGGGGTGAGGAAGAAAGCGATTCCGGGTCTTGGATCTCTCTCGTATCCGAGAGTCTACTTTGATTGCTAGAGAAATTAATTCGTCTAGGGAGTGAGGATCGTCGCGGGTGGCTAATTCATCCTTGAGGTTGTCATTTAAAGAGTTGAGGAAAGCTGCCTTAAGTGCAGGACGGTTCCACCCTGATTCAGCCGCAAAAATGCGGAAGTCGATTGCCAGGTCAGAGACCGACCGGTTGCCCTGCCTGAGGCTCCACAGCTGTTTGGCAACCTCTTCTTCCCCGACAGAGGGACAGAAGGTAAGTTCAAACTGAGTCTTGAATTCTTGGAAAGTTATCGTTGCCATTTCGGACTGGCTAAACCTTGCATTAGCCCACTGGAGAGCTCGATCGCGGAGTAGCGCCACCATATAAGAAATTTTATTGGCGTCAAGATAGAAATGAGTTGGAGACCGCTCGAAGGCAAGAGAACACTGAAGCAAGAAACCCCTACTCTTGGTTATCTGCCCCGAGAACGGTTCTGGAGGAGGAGAAGTCACTTCTTTAAACGTCGCGGAAATAGGAGAAGGTTGAGCGGTAACTGTAGAAGAACTAGAAGAGTTCAAAGAATCCGCTCCGGTTCGGATAGTTCGGAGCTCGTCCAAAAGCTGGGTTATCCGAACAAAACCCTGCTGGAAAGCGACCTGCTGATGAGCTAGATCCTGCAACAGGGCTTCGTGACGACCTAGCATGGCCCCTTGTTCGGAAAGAGCCGAGCGCAACTGTGCCGCTGAGTCAGGATGGTCAGATGATTCTGTCATGTTTTTAGTTTGACTCATAAGCCAGCACAGAAACTCTCGGACAAAAGATTAGCGTCTTTCTTAAATAAAAGTTTATTTTCTTCCAAGAAGGGAGGTGGATCGTGGGAGACGGCGACGCTGGAAAACAAGACTGGAGGTGAGTTAGAAGAAAGGATTGTATGACTTGTTTTCTTAGAGGAGAAGGAGGTTGATTGTGACTCACGGATGGGAATGGACACCGGAGTAGGAGGAAGAGGTAAGGGACCAGAGCGGAGCAGGATTCTGGAAGATGGGAATGATGTTGACTGAACCTTCTTCTCCACAGGCAGCTGGGGAGAGCGGAGGAGATCAGGAGCCGAGCAGCAGCAACGGTGAGGCTGGTGGAGCAGGGAAGTTAGGAGCGGCCGCACCCCAGGAAGACGAGCGTCCAGGGCAGGTATCAGGAGATGGTTCACAGGAGGAACTTCGGAGAGCCTGAGATGGTCTGGGGTTGACGCGGCGAGTCCGGAAGGAACTAGGACGAGGAACACAGGAGGGAACAAAGGTAAGAACATGGACAAATATCGAGCGTAGCGTAGACTAAGGGTCAGGGTTACCACTCCAGGAAACGGAATCATCTGACGCCCGTCTGGTGGATCCGCTCCCTCTAAATACTGCTAAGGTGATTGCAGTAATGAGCTCCACCTGTTGTTGCTTAATCCTCAGCACCTGTGGAGAGAAATGGACTGACAGCTCCTCCTGCTGGATCCTGACAGATTCACAGTTAACACTGTCCTCTTTTCGCTCCAGGGAGTTTCTCTTGATAGAGATAATTCAGCAAAGCCAGATGAACAGGATCGCCTGCCCATAGTATATCCTTGGTATTGTCCCTGGATCTGTCACTGCTGGTCTGTGTCCGGTGAAGCCACAGACGCGCTCCAAAGCCTCGGTAACTCTTCAAGGCTCTGTCAGCTCCTCCCGGTTAGCGAGATGCATGGAGTACAGTTTCCAGGTCTGAGATGATTCTCAGATGCTCTCATGAATTCTGCGTTTAAAGTTGAAAATCTCTACAATCCTGCACCCAGTGGTCAGAGGTGGGAACTGCAATCTGTCCAAAATACTGACCATCTTCAGATTTTTGTCACAGTAAAAAAAACAAACAATAGATAGATAGATAGATAGATAGATAGATAGATAGATAGATAGATAGCGTCTCCCTCTGCATAAATATGTAATCTCTCCCTAACATCATGCAGAACATTTACACATAGGTTGAATCTGAGAAGTACAAAATCTTTGTATTTTCTGCCACTTACTGCTGTTATAACCAAATGTCTAGTTGTGGGACAGTAAAGAGTTGTTCTAGTCTATCCTATTCTATTCTATTCATGCTTGTGAAAGTTGCCGACTGAAAGCACAGATTATTCTCAATCACTCTCAACTCTGGATCCATAATATAATAACAATTAGAATGAACAAATGAAACACAGCTGAAATGAAACTCTTAGCAGAGCAAAATGTCCTGCAGCTCTCTAAAGTTTCCAGTTCTGTTTTCAGCAAATAAAAACGGGATTAGTTTTCTGTAAACAGAAAATGCAGAGCATGTCAGAAACACACCAGCTTGTTAGTGGAAGGTTTTTCTGTTGCAATTCCAAAAGTTTTCCAAAAATGAAGACTGCTTTGCTTTCAGAGTTTGCAGCGCACACAGCTAAAGTCGACCACTAATCAATACAGCATCCTGCAGGCAGGAGTGTCCTGCTCCTACTGGATTTCACTGCAGCAAAAGATCAAACTTGAAAACGGGTTCTCTGCAGGCTTCGGCTGGTTTGGAGCGTCTCTACAGATGGAACAGGTCCTTCTCTCTTCCATAGGACACACAGGAGACGGTTTCAAATGAACGTAATGATAAAAAAAAACAATGATTTTTTAAAAAGCTGGATAGTTTATAATTACCAGACTGGGCTGCATCGCTGAGCTTGTTGCTATGGTCACAGATTAACATTACCAAAACTGCAACTCAGGTTTTATTTGTCTACTTAATGAGAACATGACAATAGGAAAAGAGATGAAACACAGAGAGAATGAGACCCGACTGAGTGGGTTGATTTGGTTCTGAAACTGTTTTAATCCCGGTGCCTGAACACCTTTCCGGCAGATGTCACATGTTGCCCAAACATCTTAACCACCCCTCAAAGCGTAGCTGCAGATACTCCAACTGTTTGGGTTCTGACGCACAATGAAGCCATTCAGTCCCAGGCGCTGGGTCTGCACTGATTTCCACAACGTATGCTACGCTACACACAATAGAGTGCAGCTTAGCTCTTACATGATACATTTTCACCAAGCAGAGCAGAAATCGATGGATAATTACCACTTGCCTCCGGGTGGGGTGTGTAGGGGATGACAGTGAAAAGGGGGGAGGTGGGTAACAGGAGATGGTGAGCTGACGGTGCAGGGGAAGGAAAAAAAAAAGAAGAAAAAAAAAGCACACCATCTCATCTTGCATTGATTTAGCTCCTCCAGCATGTTTACTGCCTTGTAACCAAACTTCCAATAACAGAGAAGAAAGAAGAAGGGGCGGAGCCTTTCTCTCCGGTGTTGGCAGGCCGATTTACAACTTGTCTGCCGCTTTTGTGATTGAACAAATGTTATTGACTTCATTTAAAAACAGGCAGACAGATGTTGCTAAAAGGGGGGTGGATTCTGCTGAATCTGGCTGTTTGTTGCATCTGCAACATTTTGCCTGTAACTGCAAACACATTCTAAAGCTGGATTTTATTTTTATTTTTTTATACACATCTGTGGTCTGTCCCACAACTTATGAGACGTTCATAGAAGCCTCAAGAACAGCTTAAATAAGAAAGGTTTCCGTGGTAGATAAATTAAGAATAAGAGAGCTACAGAGGTCCAAATCGTTCCCGAACACAACAACAAATAGAGCAGAAACACGATATTTCACGATATTTTTGAACACTGAATGAAAAGACGCATAACCTTTGCTTCTTTCTGTCTGACAGCAAATAATACTAAACTCCTTCTGTTTTGGCTCAGTTTGTATCAAAAGAACCTTCTACTTTCTAAATCCCATTTAATGAAACATGATTCCTTGTTTCAATAATATCTGAACCAGTTAACTCCTTATCAAGTCATTTGGCTAAATCACATGTAATATTACCTCTCTAAATCAGAGTTATTGCCGTTACTGAGCCCTATGGAGTATAACAACATGTTTGGGCTCTTTGTAAAGGTAACACCCGAAGTTAGTCACTTTAGAACTATGAGAAAAAAAAAAGTCTTTATCTTTGCCTACATTTTCTTTGTGAAAAATGAAGGCGCCTATAGCAACAGTAGATAGTCAGGGACTGAAACACACTATGTGCCAACAAAACAACTTGTTGACTACTCACGTTTCAAATTTAAAAACAATATGTATAAAAAAAATGTTATACTCCAGTTTTTATGTGGGTATGTCCAGGTGGTCATTTCATTTATTTGATGTGTAAATTTTAGGATTGTATGATGAAGGGGCATGCACAGGCCTGCAATGATGTTGAAAAGCCGTTATCTCCTGGGGCTGGTGGGTCTGCATGGTAAGAGGCTACGTAAACCCAATCATTTATTTTCATTTTTGCTGGTGTTTTTCAATGTTACTGTTTGAGCCTAAAGAGCTTGAAGACAACCTGAACACTGCTAGGGTCTATCCTAGAGCAGATTTTCTAAACTGGATTTAAATCCAGTGACACAACAGATATTACAGAATTATACTCTCATACTAATATTTTTATTAATATTTTGGAGTGGCCTAGATTCAAATCAAATCTGATGGAAAATCTGTGGAACGATCTGGAGATTAGGGTGATGGCAAGGAGGGCTTAACATCAACATCCCAGTGGAAAGATACAAACCACTATAATGCCAATAAAGTGAATAACTATTTCCCAACAGGTGTTAAATAAAAGAGATTTTTTTAAATTAAAAATATAAAAAATATGGATAACATAGTTTTTAACTGATCCTAATTTGACTTTGTTTTAATGTCTTCTGAGATATTCTCATTTTCAATAAAAAACAAACTTGTGGGTCGAATTAATACAATTTCAAATCTAGATTTGCCAGGGGGATGAATACATTTGGGTTTAACGCTATTTTTCAGAAAGCTCTTCATATCTGCATGAACTGAAAAATGAAATGAAAATGGAAGATTATAGTAATCACATTTCATTTTAGAGGCGGGAGGATTTTTTTTAAAGAAAGTAGTTCATCTGGACAAAATACTTATTGAGAGCATGCACTGGGAGAATGTTTGAAAGTTTAATATGGGTTAATTGGTAATTCACAGCAGATTAACACACTGCTCAGGTGATGACATGCTGCTGTGATGACATCTCCTTCCCTCAGCCTCTGATATCCTCCTATCGGAGTCTGATCTGCCCAGAAACAGCGTTAACAAGCCAGAACCACAGCGACGGAGTGTCTCCGCTGCTGCTCAGGCAGCTATCCAGAGACACACACACACACACACACACACATAGGGATGCAAGGAGCGAGTGTGTGATTGGGCAGAAAGAAAAAGAGAAATGAAACTGTATCAGTACAAATAGAGCAAACACAAAGACAGCAGAGAAGTGCAGCCTCCGTTTGCTGCTTTGCTCGAGGCCTGCAGGCAGCAAGGAGGCACAGATATAAAGAACACTGAAATGATGGATTTCCTTCCAGTGTTAGACTTTTCATTTGTTTTCCCATTTCAGATATACCCAGGTGAAAATTACAGCCGAATCCTTAAAGCAACCTCTCCACCTGCTGGGATTTGAACCTTCAACTAGGGCAGGTAGAACTGCAAAAAACAAACAATATGCAAACACTGCAGCATACGCAGCAGCACAGATGCAAAATGTAAGGGAGAGTGCAAATAATTTCATTAATACCTTTTCTAAAGACGATATACTTGTTATAACTCACTCAAAATGAGACAGAATATGGCAGTTTTAATTTAACATAGTCCAAAATCCCCAGAGGTGCTGCAGTTTGCTGGAAATTAGCGATTAATGAATCATCTCCATTTATGCATCAACACATAGGTCCCTAAAACTCTTCTGATATTTACTAGAAAGTGCATTAAAGATTGTAGTTGCTTTGATAGACCAGAATAAAAGTAGAACTCCTCAGTTGTGATGCATAAAACAAACAGGGAGAGAAAATAAGAAGCCAATTTTTCCGCGTTTGACTGCACCGCTCAGAGGAAAATTGACCAGTTTTGATCCAGACAAGATTGAGTGGTGCCTCTTTCTCTAGCAAACCAGTAACTCCCATAAGATCATGAGGCTTCTATTTTGTTTCAGCAAATATATTCTGTGTACAGATATCAAATAATGAAATACAGTAAAGGATTTTAGAGGTGATGTCGACAGGATTGTCATATAAAAAACAGAAACATTTCCCTTCCTTTTGGCCCTCGGGGACGATTTTCATTTTCCGTCTACACTTTGCTCCCCCATCTCCTGAGAAGATGGAGAGGAGATCTGATGTTATTGTGGTGGCAGGTTTGCACCCTGGCACTCGCTCTCGTATTTGTGGAGGTCTGTGACGGGAACGTGGGAGGGACGACGTGATGGAATATCATGCATGGAAAATATTCCCTCTGTCAGAGCCGAGTGCAGTCATGCAGACGGGCAAGGAGGTGGAGAAACACTCCCAGTGTGGATGTAAACAGATCACAAGGAAGAAAATAACAAAGTATAGCAGCGTTTTTGGTTATATGACTAAATAACTAATAAGTAATACTGCAGATTTTTATTAACTTCTGTTTAACAACACTTGTACTTTTCTTTTCTGCTTCCAACAAATATAGAATGTTTAGATCGACGCTATGTTTTTATTCTGTATTTTGGCATTACTCAAAATTTAGCACTGCAATAATAGCACACAAAAAATCTTTCTGGGAAAGGGTTCTCTAAAAATATTTTGTAAATTTGTTGTTTTCTGTGCACTGTCTTTGCATACTGTTTGCACATATGTTGTTTTCTCTTAATACTGTTGTTTGTGGAGGCTGCTGTTACAACGAATTTCCTCTTAGTAGGACTGTTAAAGGTTTATTCTATTCTATTCTTACTGACGCTACTACAACTTCTTTGTCATTCTCACAGTTGTGATGACGATTTTATTTTGGGTTTGGGAAGGGTGGGGTTTTTGGGGTCATTTCAATCTGTAAAGAATTTTGAGAAGCTATGTAGTTGTAAAAGCGCTTTATAAATACATTTTGATTGATTGAGTAAACATTAATAGGTCAGTTTGAGATTCTTACAGTGTGACCATTTAGATTAAAATCTGTTAGTTTCATGGTATTTACACAAAAAATCTTATCACAAACAAAAGCAACTGTTCCTGGATGATTAATTGCAGCAGAAATTATTGCAATAATGTGATATTTTTGTCTTTTTGAGACCATTTATAACTAATGCAAAAGTATGTACACCCAATCTATAAACTTTAAATTCTGAACATTTATCACTGGAACTGGAAGACATTTTTAATATCCAATATAAATTGACAAAACAAATGCAACAATAAAAAATGGTTGTAAACAAAATTGACATACAAAAATACATAGTAATTACTTGACTTAGAATCTGTTGCTATGGATATTTGGACCAAATATATATTTTTCATCTCGTCTCTTTGGTAGAAAGAGGACAACATGCAAAGAAAAAAAAAACAGCATGCAAATTAAAATGATCATGGCTGGAAAAATGATTGCGCTCATTTTAATTTATCGAGTTATTGCTATGTTGTTTATTGTGACATATTTATCAGCTGTCATTTTAAAACCCACCAACTAAAATGGAGATACTTCTTCTTACGGCAATGCAAATTATTTTCTGTTAATTTAATTTTGATATTGGCTTCAATGAATCACAAAAAGAAATAGAGTTGTTAAATTTTTTTTTTGAAATATTATTTTGACATACCCAGCATATTCCTATGTAAATGTTGAACCTGAATAGGTTGTGCAATCTTGTTTCTGAAAATTCAGGTAAATTAAAGATGGCAGGTAAAGGAGGAGGACTGAAACGTCCCCATTGGTGGTTACTGGTTGCTGCAGAGTTAGTATGAAACTTCCTGTTGTAGGCGGGGCTTTCCTACACGGAAAAAACACAAGAAAACTGCTATGTTATTAAATAGCAAAGGGGCAAACTGACCAGGGAGTATTCCACGAAGCGAGCTCAACAAATCATGGCTCATTTAAAATGCCCTTGCTTGAAGCAGATCCACCAACGAAGCTCAGGTGAATTCAATCCGCACTGGTTCATGCGAGGCTTAACAGGCCAGGCTCATGTGCATCAACCCTTCATTAAAGGCAGCTCCTTTCAAGCGATGCTAGATAAATCAGAAGAGAAGGAAAAGAAAGAGATGTGTTCTTCTCCCAGTCTGAGAAAGACTTATTAATGAAGCCTATGAGCATCATAATTATGTCATAATCAATAAAGGGAACACCGTCTGCTTATAAACGATTGTCAGGCTGCTTTGTGTTAAAATGCACATTAGGTGATGTTGCTTAGGGACAGTTTAGAGTGTAACACTGAGCGCTGAGATGTTCTTCTAACTGTAAACTTAATAAATAATATTTCCTTGTCGGGTAGGGCAAGATGATCTGGAGTCTGTTGTGAAATACCATATTTTCCGGACTATAAATCACACTTTTAAAAACAAAAATTTTAAATGTTAAATTCTGAGTTTTTTAAACTGTAATTCCTGACAAAAAAAATATAACAGATTGGAATGTTTGTATAATTGTATTGAAACGACTTTTGTCGTAAAGTGCCTTGAGATGACATTTGCTGTGAATTGGCGCTATATAAATAAAAGCGAATTAAAAAGTGAATTGAATTAAAGTTCGGATGGTCCAGCTACCATTACACAAGAGCATATAATTTCACATGTTCGTCATTTCCACACCTACGACCGCTAGAATGCTGTATGCTTGTGTACCGGTATTTGCTACACCTGTACCATCAAGATAATGAACACAAATGTCCCAGAAATTCTGCAGAGTACAAGCTGCAAATAGTGAAATGTGCAGCTGAAAATGGTAATCGAGCAGCAGAAAGAAAGTTTGGAGTGAGCGAGAAACTTATGAGGGACTGGCGAAAAGCTGAGGTTACTCTTCCCGCAATGAAAAAAAGAAGAAGCTAATCGCGGGCTAAAAGCTACATGCCCACAGCTAGAGGAATGATTTCACAAATGAGTGCTTGGACAACGGGCGGCTGGGAGAGGCTTATAAACGGTGCAGTTACGTCTCCACGTCCAGGTAGCTGCCAAAGTAATAAATAGGCATGACTGCAGGAGGCCCTTCTTTGTGTTTACACTTCATGCAATGCAACCACGTCTGCAACGGACAACAAGTACATTTACTCCCAAAATGCGACTTACAGTCCAGTGCGACTTATATATGTTTTTTTGTTCTTCATCATGCATTTTTTGGCTGGTGCGACTTACCTCAGGAGGTATCAAAATCAGAATATAACAAATGACACAAAATAGCCGACAGGTTAAATGTTTTAGAACTGATTAAAGAAAGTGTGTAAAAATAAGTAAGTAAGAACTGTTTCAAGTCTGTAAAATGTAAATTACATTAATACAGTGTATACATTTATTAATGTATTTTTAACCAGTTTCTAATATACTATACAGGTAAGAATATATATATATATATATATATATATATATATATATATATATATATATTTATATATATATATATATATATATATATATATTTGGGAGGAACAGGCCAGGATAAAAAACAAAGACCATAATGTGCAGATCTGCAACCTGGGGGACTCTGCACCAGTCAGCAAACACAAACCTTTTCAACCGCCTGAAGTTTAAGATAACGGTGATCATTTTATCAACTGTTACAGAAAAGAAATTACATTCACTGAATAAAGGAGTGTTTATTTCTTTACATGTTTGTTCTTCTATTTGAAAACAAACATCTGAAAGTATGATCCATTACCAACATTATTTTGTTACTGTTTTTTATATATATCCTCCATTAGAATGAAGAATTTATTGGTGATTTTAGAGTAAGGCTGGGAAAACTACAAGTTTAAAAAGTTTTAACAATTTGTTTTTGCCCAACTAAATCACTAAAATTATGGTGTAATTAATGTTTACCAAAAATAATTTTGATTACCATTTGTTCCAGGAGCTCCTTTAGTTCTGTCTCCACACAAAGACATGTTCCTTTTTTAAGATAAGTAAAAAGGTTTAGGCTTTAGCCGGCAGAAGAAAGCTTTGCTGAATCTTACCGTAGTGGCTCCCTGACTGGACTTTCTATTGGCCACACTGACCTCCAACACAACCTTCAGCTTTCTGTTTACCATCAAATAATAATCCTGAATTACGAGATATTAGCCAGACGGTGGTTTGCTGCCAGGAGAGTCCGGCTGTCTCCCCGGCTTAACTTTACAAGCATGAATGTACATAGAGCCACATCTAAATGATGTAACCTGTTAAGTGCTGCATGAAATACTGCATAGGCTGAGCAAAAGATGCTATCATGGTTTTTTAATGTAGTCTTAACCGGAGAGGCAGCTGTGCCAGAATGTCACACAGAAAGAGCTCAGAGATACATATTTAATGTCCTCATCCTTCAGTGTTGGGCTTGTAAACTTAAAGAATAACTGGCTTGTAGAAATAAAGATTTCTACTGATTGTGTGCTCTCTGCCATCTTAATTTAAGTCAGCAAAGGTCAACGCAGGATCCAAAAAGCTAAACAAAGCAATGAAAAGACAATCACAAGAAAGGGATGCAAAGGGTGAGAAAAACATGAAATCATTTTTAAGTATTATGGATGATATTCTGTCTTGCTTTACAGTTCTACTAATGCAGGCATTTAATAGTATAATATAATAGTTTACTAAATACTGCACCTGTGAACTCTTAACATTTGCAATTTAACTCAACATATTATGCATCTCTATTTGGCATGATGTGAATTTAACGCAGAAAAACTCCAGAATGAGCAAAATGTTTGAGTGAACTTCCAGAGTTGGATTAAAAGAGGAAGTACAAACACATAATTTAGTTCATAAACTTAACATAAGATTTTTTCTTTATTCCACAATGACTGAAAGTGACCCTTCCATGAAGGTTTCCAAAGTGGATGTTTGTTATGTACGTGCAAAAATTCGCCCCTCTTCCTCCTCTTCTCAGCATCAGCCTCCATTTACGAGACGGATCCACGTATCCATAATGAGCAAAACAGGATCCGTCGTGGCTAACATATATTTGTTGTCCATTATTTTGACTGCCGAGTTAAAAAAAGAAAAAAAATCTAATCTAATACTAATCTGTCAAAATGACAGATTAGTAGCGAACACCGCTTAAAATAAACGTTCGAAGACGGAAACAACAATCCTTTCAATGAAACATGGTGGTGGCAGCATTATGCTGTGGAGACAGGGAAGCTGGTCAGAGCCAAAGATGTTCAGATAGAGACAAACCCCAACAGACCTGCAGCTGGACCCATAAAATTCGCTTCTACAAATTTCTACTCAGGTTGTTTTCACCTCCTCTTCATCTGACCTTTTTTCTCTCCATCTCGTAGAACTGTAAAGTCAGCATCTTGTTATTGTACAGATTCATGTATGCACACCAAATACATGAAAAATCATACATACATACATGAGAGCCATTTTGGCTCAAGGAGGACACCGATAAATAAATAAAAAATTTTGAAAATTGTTCTCTCTTATGTTTTGGTATCCTTACATCTCCATCAAACCTCATCCTTCAGTGTAATGAACACATATCATGTCTGTGAGATCTATAAATAACTTTAGAAGTGAATATAAATATATATAGGCAGTAACCAAGAAGATCCCAGCAGAATTTCCAGATCTTCCTCAACTAAATAATATTTTCCTCACAGAACTTAATAATTACTGGCTTGCATAGTTCCAGAGTTTGGGTTTGGACTAGGCCTGCAGGCTTTGAGCAGAGCAAAAACAGCTTCCTACATATTTTTAAATCTCAGATTACTTTGAAGGATTTTCATCTTTTCACTGATAGATTAGATCAAATTAGATAACCGGTCCAATTATTTTCCTTTACTGGAGGACTGAGCCTCCCGGATGATTCGCTTGTTCTGACAGACTCACAGACAGCTGACCACTGCGTTCCCGTCCTCTTCGGGTCCAAACCCTCCCGGATCCCGAACTCTTACCTCCTGTAGCTGCTCCAGCTCCTTCCTGAGGGTCTCCTGGTCGGTTTCCAGCTCCGCATATTTCTGCTTCAGCGCCTGGTTCTCCTCCAGGACGGCCAGCCCGCACTCCGCAGCCCTTATCTTCTCCCGGTTGGCCTCGGCCAGCTCCAGCTCGAGCCTCTCCACCTCGGCCCGGTACTGGTCCACCGATTCCCCGCATCCTCCACCGGCGGCCATCGCCCCTCTTTCCGCAGTGTGTTTTTCTGCCCCCCACCCCCCTGTTCCAGCGCCGTATCGGATGGAGGCAGAGCCAGAGAAGAGAGCGGGCGGAGGGAGGCTGGAAGATGCTGAGGATCCGCCTAACCCACCCCTCCTATTCCCGGAGGAAGCAGAAAAAATATCACAACATGGATCAGTTTTTATTTTTTTTATTTGTCCTCCCTATTTACAAAAATAATTATTAGAACTAATATAATATAGAGAGTTGATTACAAAATATAAGAAAGGGCACCTTTTTGTTTTTCTTATTCATGGGTTGAATAGCGCCATCTTTTGGTTTCTTTAAGACATTACCTGGTTCGTCCGTCCAAAAGGTTAAAATTTACACACACTTGGACATTTTTAATAAACATTTTTAATAAACTCTGGCTGATTATATTGAGAGGAATGATCCTATTTATAGAATAATAATAATTATCAAAGGATGACATCTTGATTCATTTGGATTATAATTTTTTTAATTATCCCAGGCTCATCTTAAAAGGAGAATTATTTAAACAAGGTCTGTGTTATTAATGAATCCTTTTACTCATTGTATCTAAACTCCAACAGGCATTCTCATCACAGGCATGGAGCCCCTTTACTCTCAGAACACTGATGCAGCAGCAGCAGAGACAGTCACATTAAAGAGTTGGTAAATATTCTTCCAACAGAGCATCTGGGTTAAACCATACACTAAATCAAATAGGTATTAAATTCAATAACAGTGTTAAATGACATAATTATTATTTAATTTAATTTATTATTATTTATTAATTCCATAAATATGAAAATTCCTTTGAATTTAATTGGCCAGAGTAACTGGAATTGGTTGAAGTTCGAGATTGGCTTTCCAGGAAGATCAATGTTGAAGCACCAGCCAATGAGCATGCATGTCCCACACACTGACTCTGATTGGCTGATGATTTAATTCAGTGGATAATACTGTTTTGAAATATATAACCCATTAAGTAAAACACTATTATGAAATGAAAGCTGATTTTGTAACAAAAAAAAAGAAAGACATTTTGGAATAGGGATGCACTGATACTGATGGGGGGATGTAGGGTATCGGCCCCGATACCTTCTAATGGACGTGTATAAGTATTGATTAATGTTAACCGATACCACAAACCAATTCTTTAAATGTGGAAACTCTGCACTAAATTCATGAAAAATGTAAAATTTTAAATTGGTATTTTAGTTATGTTGTCATTTTTATTGATATTTAATTTTTTTTTACTAAGTCACCATCATGTTTTGTAACAAAAAGAGAAGGAAAATAAAACCTGCCTTCCAGTTCATTGCATTTTTTTGTGTTGAAGTATCAGCATTTGTACTCGGCTAGTACTCTGATCATAGTATCGGTATCGTATCGGTTTGAAAAAAGTGATATCGTTGCATCCCTATTTTGAAATAAAAACTAATTAAATAAAAATGACTGAAAAATAAAATCTTCTTTAAAGTCTTTTTTACAATTAAATAATGATTTCTATTAATAAATGCATTTTTAAAGAAAAGTTAATAAGCTTAATGAGCTTAGACTTTTATTAGAATTGAGTTATTTCACAATTTCATTGTCACAATGTATATTTGCTTAGTATTTATTAATGTAAACATAAGGATTCAATTATTTACTTAGTTTTGAGCACTTTGGTGCGTCAACGGCTGCAAAGCTACTAAAACACTGAGCTGCTTTAAATACAAAACAATAATTAATCTATTTGGAAATGCCTTTGAGTAAGCAATTAATGTCATATGTATCATATTTTTCCTGCTTTACTGTTTTGTTGCTCTTTTTTCTGCTTTATTGTTTGTCATATGTGTTTCATGCTTATTTGCTTTTTTTGTTGTCTCTAATGATGTACTCTATGCTTTTAATTATGCACCTTTATTTGTCATGTTGCTGAATGTGTACTACACAAATACAATTGCATGTCCTTGTTTCCTTATTGTTTTCTAATACAAATTCTCTAAATGTAGCATACTTTGACTAGGCCACCCCAAAGCCCTTCATTTTTTTTTTTACTTGTCCAGCTTTTTCTGGATGAAGATTCCCCTTCAGGATTGCCTGCTAGGGAGACCTGTATTCTATCACCACCATGTCTGACCGTAAGTAAGTTTGATATAGCTTTTGGTGTCAAAAAATTGAACTTTTTGTTAAAAATATCAACTATTTTCTCATCAGTCAATAAAATATTCTCTCAAAAGTCTTAGGGATCATCAAACCTTTAGTGTTTAATGTGAGACAAGCCTTCATGTTTGTTTTTCTCAGCAGTGGGACCTGATCGTTGACCTCTGAAGAACTTCACCCATCACCATCCTCAACAACACTGTGTACTTTCTCTTTTTATGGTTCCTAGGAACCCCCCTCAGGTCCTCACACATAGGCAAAGTCAGAAGGTCCAGAAGCAACTGAACTTCCTGCAGCAACTCCAGAGGTATAACCTAACAAATCAGCTGTGAGTCATTTTCTCTGAAGCCATTATTTAGTCTGTCCTGTTTTTTCCATCACTGTGTAATTTGGCACATCCACAGAAGAGGGCCGCTCCAGACTGCAGGGTCTGCAGGGCTGACCTTCCCTCCATCCAGCCCTTGTGCAGGTCTACAGTCGGGAATAAGACAGCTAACATCTCTGCAGACTCCACACATCCTGGACTCAAACTGTTTAGACTTTTACCTTTAGGTGGTGCTACAGAGACAGTTTCTCCACCAGGATGTCTCTCTGTTGAACATAATGAACACATTAAAGAAGACATATCATGACAATTCAAATTTTTTAGCCCTTAAATACAGTGTTTTGTACATTTAGAGTCTGTACGAATGCAAAAATAACAAAACATAAATTGGTCACGCCACGTGTTGTAGAGATTTTTGAAACTATTTTGGTCATATTTTTTTCAGGCCATTCAGTTTTCTCTATCATCTATTATGTTTTTTTTACGTCACAGTACTTGCACTGGAACTGCTTAACAAGGTCATGGACTTCTGACTAAACATTAAGTGAATCCACCATCTTTATTTCGTTATTTCTCGCTACGAGTCCGTAGTCCTAGTTCATGAATGCCAAAGGTAGAAGTGGAACAGTCAAAATGCTTAGATTGGTAACCCACACGAATCATTATGCCATCCTCCAGAACCTCTGTTAATTGCCTGGTTAAGTTTTATTTTTGTTGTAGTTTACCAGCATCTGTGGGGAAAGTAGTTTTGGTTTCATGGCCTCTCTGCTTACTATCACAGCGTTGTTTCTTTTCTTTTTTTCTAGGCTTGTGAACGCATTTCTTCCTGAAGGAGCAATGAACGACAGAAAGTAAGTTTTGATTAAGCTGTAAAGCTTTTAACTACAAGTGCAGCTCATTGAATTCTGTAGAAACACATGGAAACAAACACAGCAGCCTTTTTTGTTGTTTTCCTACACTTCCTTCTGTTCAAAATCGCCAAAAGAAAGATGAATTATCCTTTCAGTATAAAGCATATAGTGGCCAAACGCTGTATTAACTACTGATTACAACGACTATAGAGCCCTGTTCTGCTGAAGCGATCTCTGGTTGTTACAGAAACTGACCAATAAGATGTGTACGCTCTCTGTTGACGGAGACAGATAATTAAAAAGTGGGCCTGTACTCCGTGCGTTCTTGCGTAGGTGAAGGAGATCCCTCGCGTTGACAGATAAAGGCGTTGCGTCAATCCGTCTCTGTCAAAACGGAGAAGCATAAACTAGGCTTTACTTTCTCAAGCAGAGCCTTACAGCTTTGCTATAGTACGCCACTTGATATATATGTGTGAGACATTTTGTATCAATGATTACTGTGAGTTTAATTTCTTGAAGTTATGGACGCAAAAACAAGAAAACAAAAGAAGAAAGAAAGAAGATAAAGAGAAACAGGACAGGTAGGAGTGTGAACTGATGATACAAGATAGGGAGGTAAACAAGAACAAGAAAATATCCCAGTCCTCCTCCTCTGTTGGACGGCAGAGAAGCTGGAAAAATGAAACAAAACAAACAAAAACAACCAATAGAGCAGAACAACATTTCCAAAACAGATCCAGTAATATGAACTAAGAACTACACATTCACAACACACAAAAATTGATTCATAAATACAACACTAATGTCGCTGGAAAATTCCTGGCACCAGCTATCTGTTGATGATAACCTTCGCCCAATATTATGTCTGTTAACACCAATGTCCCCACACCTATGTGTGTGTGAGAAAGCAGGTGTAAATAAGGTTTCCCGAAGCAGGTGTTTGATGATTGATAGCTGGTGTAAGGAGCCGTCAATCCGTCCTACAGGAATCCGCGCAGACATGAAGGAGGTCAGGGATATATATGCCCAACGCAGGTCCATTCACCATCGTTTAAAACATCTGCCAGAGAAAGTCCCGCCCACGCGCTTTACAAGCTTCAGCCTAAAAATGTCTAGGGGTCAAACTAGTTGCTTTGTAAGTGCTTTTTGGCGCAAACCAAGCAGGCAGTGTGAACTCACTGTAACACATTCAATGACGTTAGCTCGATGCTAGCAGTGGCACACTAACAACCTTGGGGTCTTGTGTGAAACATCTGTTGTGAATCGGCGCTACATAAATAAACTGAATAGAATTGAAGACGTATTAATCTAATTATAGTAGCGTTACTATAATCACGTGGTATCTGACAAGTAGTTTCTGTTAAGGTGTTGTCAGAAATATTAAAAGGACTACAACATTAGGCTATGTTATTTTAAAATTGCTAACATTTTTCTTTGGTGTTTTTCATGTAGTCTGCTTACTAAAACACACAATTATTGTAATTTACTATAATCTTTTTCCATATTTTTTAAAGAAAAGCCTAATTTTTATATGTTTTAAGTCACACAGTATTGTTGTGTTAGTGATGGTGTTTCAGATGCTTTCCTAAACATTTCACATTACTATACTTTTAATGAGACTTAAGGAATGCAGTTACACTTATATAGACCATAACCGTGTTATGGATTTATTTAGTTTGCATCACAGTTGTAATCAACTGTGATGCACATTTACTTAATGTTGTAGAATTAGTTTGAATGTTTAGTCTTATTGAGTGACGCCTTTACCCACGAGTCATGGTCAGAGTGTTTTGATAACAATAGTCCCCATCTGCCGTTACCATGGAGATGACTCTTTTACCAGGCTTTATTAAAATGTCTACCAAAGTTCACAGCTCCTAATCTGAGAGAAAGGCACCACAAAGTCTAGGGTTTTACCTTGAGAATTGTGTATTATTTACATAAAATTGATAGACCAAGGTTGCTGGAAATAATATAAGCTTGTTGTTGTTAGATTGAGACAGGTCAGTATTCCGGCGTTACTGTGTAATGATACTGTCCTCTTGTATGATCAATTCTAATTGTATTAAAACCTCCAAAAAACTTAAATGAATCTCTCTCATTTAATTAAAAGTCTAAAATCCGTTCACATTTCATGCGCCCAAACGTTTTATTCGGGGTTCTAACAGCGAAGCGGAGACTGGGGAGAAGCAAAGACCGGCCGTACAATCCCACGTTGGAGGAGCGGGAGTTGACACTCCTTGGGTTCCGTACACTGTCTGGAAGGACGCACGCCCTGGTGAGAGAGATTTCCTCTTTTTTTAATTACATTGTGATTATTCTTGCGAAGTGTATTAAATTGTACAATGTTATGGTTTTAATTAACACAACGCTGTGCTGCGTTTCGAGTTTATTTCACTCTTAAAAAAATTTAATTCAGATAATTTTTTGCTGGATTTCATTCTTTGCATATTGGGATCAGCAAAATCTAGTCATTCGGCTCCCGATTCTGCCGTTTGTCATTCAATGCGAGATAAGTACGGTAAAGAATGTTTGGAATTTGTTAACTGTTTTCTAGATTTCTAAATGGGATTTCCCGATCGGAGGTAGTCTTGAATTGGCAGAAATAGAAAAACTCGTGCAGAGATTAATGTTGGAGGGGGTGAGATTACAATCAAAGGCTTTCTTACGGGGCTCTTCGTATAAACTTATTGAGAGACACAAAAGCGTCCTCAGGGTGTGGAAGGACAAAGCTGTTTGGTGTGAGCGGAAAGCCGACTTTAAGAAGTTGGCTGGAGGACTGGATATTTCTGGTGACGTCACTGGACGTTTTGATAATAACTCGCTAGAACCCAAACACAAAAAGAATAAGAATCGTTCTGTTAAATTTCCAGCAAATTCAGACACACAGCAGACAAAACCTTTTCCTCAGACTGACGTCATAACAACAACAATGATGACAATAACAGAGACTCAAATGACGACGACCGTTGTTTTTCCTGCGGGGGGCGTGGCCACTTGAGTGACCAATGTACCAGGAGGTGGAGTCATGGCCCACGCAGAGGACGTCAGCAGGCTGATTGATCACTGGGGCAGATCTCTAGCCCAATGCAGGAAGGAGATTTCTCCTTTTCACCAGCAGATAGAGTTGGAGGTCTGACGCACATACTAACACACACAGACACACATGTTCACTTTGAAAGTGATAATCAACCTGATTTTAGTGGTGATTTACATTTTGACAGTGATAATCAATCTGAGTTTTATGATGACACACATTCTGAGAGTGATAATCAGTCTGATTTTAGTGATCAAACACCTAGTGAAAGTGACAATAATTCTGATTTTTGTGATGATTTTGTTGATGTTGTTGATGTTGTTGTTGTAATGAAAAACCTGTTGATGATGGAGATGTTGTTTTTTGTGATACAAATCCTGATGCCAGTAATGACAATAATGCAGTTTCAAATGTGATTGCCAGCAATGAAGAACTTGCTTCGTGCACTAACCATTCAGATCAAAGTTCTAACCCTCACACTTTGATTACAGAAGCCATTGCACATTTAGAACAATAACAAACAACACTAGCAGGTACGTACGCACATCTGACTTCTGATGCGTACAAAGCCTTACCTATGCTGTCTCTCACTGTCTCAGGGACACCCGTGGAGTTTATGGTCAATTCAGGAACCACGCACACAGTTTTGAAGCACACAGCCTTAGATCTACCACCGAGACTCAGTGGAAACCATGTCTTCTCAATTTCAGCATCTGGTCAGATTGTGAAAGAACGTTTCAGCTACTCTCTCCGTTGTCAGTTAGGAGATGGGCCAGCTTTTAAACATGGATTCTTAGTCTCTGAGCAATGTCCTGTGAATTTATTAGGCAGAGACCTGATGTGCAAACTTAACATTTCTCTTTTCTCATCATCTCAAGGCATTGAAGTTGTTCCTACACAGGAAACACCAATCCTGACAGCAGTGAAACACACACCTCCTGATCTCACACTTGAATACCAGTGGAAGCTGTTAACAGGTACCACGACTAAAACTTTCCTCCAGATGGCTCAGAACCTTGTGAGTCCAGCTTCTGTTTTTATGCCAGAAGAGGAGCTACATCGCACATCACATGTTTTTGAAGGACCAGACATAGAATATGAGCAGGCATGGTTCACCTCTCACAGAGACACTTTGAACGTAACTTCCATTTTGTGGGATACACATTCATCAGCAGTGATCGTCTGTTTCACACCTGAACAAAAAACGCTTTACCGTTTCCAAAAATGTGGTCCGTAAATTTCCCTCTCTAAACCTGAGGGTTGAGGAGTGGGAAATGGTGTCAAACCTCGTTCATCGCGCTCAATTAGCTACTGATTGGGAACGAACGGAGAGTGATCATTCCATCTTCAAATGTTCACTGATTTCCACAGTGCACGTCACCAGGGTGATTCATTTAACTGAGGACCCTGTGGAGGTGCTTTCTCATGTTTTTCTACATGAAGAAACTGCGACTGTCAGCTTCGAAATGCCTCTTTCGCTCAAAGAGGTTCCGACTGATTTGTGGGCAAAGAATTCCTATGATGTGGCATTAATTAAGGGTTGTACCCCCGTTAAAATCACACCAAAATCATCTTTTCGACCAGTACAGCGGCAATACCCACTTAAACCAGAGGCCTTGCATGGGACCAAACCAGTGTTTGATTCTCTGCTAAAAACTGTCATCATTGTTGAATGTAACAATTCTCCTGTGCGTAGTCCGATTTTTCCAGTGAAAAAAAATCAGAGCCAAAGGAGAGGAGTGGCGTTTTGTGCAGGATTTGAAGCGTGTAAATGCTGCTGTGGTTGCCAAAGCATCTGTTTTTCCAAATCCATGCATCATTTTATCTCAGATTCTTCCTTCAGCCACTCATTTTTCAGTTGTTGATCTGAGTAATGCATTTTTCAGTGTACCAGTAGAGAAAGAGAGTCAGTTTTGGTTTGCATTTGAGTTTGAAGGGAGACTGTATTCTTTCAGTAGACTTCCACAAGGCTTTGTAGCCTACCATTTTTAACATGGCTTTGAAAGAGAGCTTGGATGGGTTGGTGCTGTCTCCTGGCTCCACCTTAATCACTTACATGGACGACCTGATGGTTTGTTCACCTTCAAAAGAACAGTGTGAGGAGGACACTGTTAAGTTGCTGAAGCATTTGCAATCATTTTGGACACAAAGCCAGCTTTTCAAAGCTGCAGTTTGCAAAACCAGAGGTAATTTTCTTCGGCCATTCAATTTCAAAAACATTCAAGGTCCCTGTCTTCAAAGAGAATTGCTGCAATTCAGCAGATTCCGAGACCTGTCACTAAGAAACAGATTATGTCTTTCTTAGGTTTAACTTCTGTTGTCGGAATTTCATAATCGACTATGGGATTCTGGAAAAAACACTTTCTGAGTTGATTCATGGCAGGGATATGATGGCCTCTGACGCCATCAAGTGGACTCCTGAGGCATTGCAATAATTTGAGGTGCTTAAGAAAGCCCTACAAAGCCCTCCTGCTTTGGCTTTACCAGACCGTTTTTTCAGATGGTTGATGAAAAGAACGGTTGCATGACATCTGTTCTCCTTCAAGAGCATTGTGGTTTGAAAGGACCTGTGGCTTATTACTCAGCAAAGCTGGATCCAGTAGCAGCTGGTTTTCCAAAATGTTTAAGAGCTGTAGCAGCAGCAGAAAAAGCAGTTTTGGCTTCCAGAGACATTGTGATGTATTGTCCACTAACTGTGTTTGTTCCCCATAATGTAGCCATCATTTTGTTGGAGCAAAGGACCTCTCGGTTGTCAGTCGCGAGGTGGCTAAGGTACACTACTGTTTTTCTGGATTTGCCTACCATAATTGTCAAGAGGTGCAATGTTCTTAATCCAGCAAGCTTGCTGCCCAATGAGGACGACGGGATACCTCAAGATTGTCAGGCAGAACTAGAGGTACTGTGTACAATCCGTCCAGATTTAACTGACACGCCTTTGCAGAATCCAGACATGATTCTGTATGTGGATAGATAATCCTACAGAGACTCATTGGCAAAAAATAAAGTGGGCTATGCTGTCTGCACTGACCATTGTACTTTGTCTGCAGGAAGCCTTCCGTCACATTTCTCGGCGCAGACCGCAGAACTGGTTGCCTCGACGAAGGCCTGTGAGCTGGCTAAAGATAAAGCAGCCACCATATACAGTGACAGCAGCTATGCAGTGGGTGTGGTCCACCATTTTGGAGCTCTGTGGAGACACACACGGTTCCTGAAGTCTGATGCTAAGCCAATTTTGAATGCATCACAGGTTGCTGACCTGTTGGAAGCGATTTTGCTGCCATCCAAGATTGCCGTAGTGAAATGTGCTGTACACACGGCGTCCAGGGATACTGTTTCTCTTGGGAACGCCAGAGCAGATGACGACTACCTGCGCTGCTATTGAGCAGTCAGATGAGCCCCTTGATGTGTCTGATCTAACAGCCATTCAGAGTTTTGCTACTTCGTCTGAGATAAAAGCGTGGACAATGGCAGGTTGTATCAAAGATGAAGGTGTGTGGGTTTCTGTTGAAAAGAAGCCTTGTCTGCCTATACATTTTTTCCCAGTTTTTGCAAAACTGAGTCATGGTTTGGAGCATTGTTCCAAAACTGGAATGTTTGACCTTGTTGCTACACATTGGTTCACAAAAGGATTCACATCTTTTGCTGAGAACTATTGTCATGCTTGCATGATTTGTGCTACACACAATGCAGGTCGAGCTGTGTCCACTCAACCTGCTGGTCATCTGGCTCCATGGAGACGCTTTGAACATCTGATGATGGACTTCATCGAACTTCAACCTGTTGAAGGTAAAAAGTATTGTTTGGTGATTGTTGACATGTTTTCCAAATGGACAGAAGCGTTCCCCTCAAAACATGCTGACACTGCTGTGGTGGTGAAAGCTTTGCTGGGAGACGTTTTTCCAAGATGGGGAATCCCAGACAGGATTTCCAGTGACAATGGCAGACATTTTGTGGGCGAGGCTCTTAAAGAGATTGGTGAGTTCTTGGGTGTGAAATTAACTACACATTGTGTGTATCACCCGCAATCGGGCGGGGCGGTAGAACGAGAAAATGACAGTTTGAAGTGAGGAAACAGAACTGTCTTGGGTCAAAGCTTTGCCTTTGGCTTTGTTTTACAGGAGGATGAGGAAAAAAGCCAAAAATAACTTGAGTCCTTTTGAGGTTCTTTTTGGAAGACCTCCCGCAGTAGGGTTGAACCCATCTGCAAAACCGCACCTCTCTACAGACCTCTGTGAGGATGCTATGATTTCTTACTGTCAAAATCTCTCTAAGACTCTTGCACAGGTGCACCAGCAGGTGAAGGACACCTTGCCAAAAGCAGCTGCTGGAATACTTTATCCAATCAGACCTGGAGACTGGGTTCTGATTAAAGAGCTGAGGAGACGATTCTGGAGAACAAGAGGGTGGCAAGGGCCTTTTCAAGTCTTGCTTGTGTCCTACACTGCTGTGAAAGTCGCTGAGAGAGCAACGTGGGTGCACGCCAGTCATTGCAAAAGAGTGACAAGACCAATACTGCACAAGCCTCCAACTGCTGAAGCAGATGAACTGAGAGAAGTAGAATCTGAAACAAACACTTGACTTTTATGGCTTTATCATTCATTTAATCATCACACGTGAAGAAATGGAGAAGATGACACATTCTTCGAAGCTCTGGGGCTCCGGAGCAAAAAAGACTGAGACATTTATATTGTTTCTGATTTATTTCTTGTTAGGGGGCGTCGTTTGGACTCTGCATCAGGGCCAGTGGACCATCTGGCTTGGACTTCATCTGAGATCGGTCACACGTAATGTCCTACTAGAGAGCTGGGTTCGAGGAAATGTGTGGTACCAGTTTGCTAAATATTCTGCCAGATCAGTTACTAATAAGTCTTGTGTTGTTTGCATGGGTACAGCACTCCCCAAGTATTATGTTCCTATACCATTCGAGGAGCAGTTAGATCAATGTGCGAGTTACTGTGAGACCCCAGGTAGTTTTCCTGATCAGTGGGACACAATACAAGCTCCCACAAATAATTTCATTTTTAAAGGTAGAAAGTGCAGTATTTGTGCCTCACATTGTACTTTAGCAGTAACAGCAGGATTAGGTAAAACCTGGGCGAAACATTGTAGTTTGGAAAAATCCGTTGAGGCTCCTGGGTTAATTGACCTTTTACAACCAGCACCAGATTCTTTTTCTGAGTGTTGGAAGTCTGACAAGCTCAAGAATGATACAAAACTTGAATACTGGACTTGCTCTTCCAGAATTCACCTGCGTAGGTGGATTCTGAATCAAGAACAGGCAGGCCCGGATGTTTACTGGGTGTTTGGAGACGGCAAGCTGATATCCACTCTACCACGGAACTGGAAAGGTCTGTGTGCTCATGTGATGTTAGCTTATGATGTCTCTATTGCAGTTGATCCTTTCAGGAAGGATGAAGCTTTCCAGCGGCACATGTCCAGGAGAAGAGTAACAGTACCAGGGAGCTATAATGAGCATGTTTATTTTGTTGCGATCGGAGTACCATGAGGAGTTCCAGATGAGTTTAAAGCTAGAAATCAGATTGCAGCAGGTTTTGAATCCATTTTCTTGTGGCCTACTATTAATAAAAATGTGGATTGGACGAACTATCTGTTTTATAACCAGCAGAGGTTTATCAACTACACGCATGACGCGATGCAAGGCGTGGCTGAGCAGCTACACGCCACTTCCCTCGTAACATGGGAGAACCGGATGGCCATCGACATGATGGAGGCAGAAAGGGGAGGAGTTTGTGCCATTTTGGGAGGAAAATGTTGCGCTTACATTACAGGAAACACAGACTCTAATGGTAGTATTACCAGAGCCTTGCAAGGCCTGAGGGTCATGAAAGAGAACATAGCCAAAAATGCTGGAGTGAACACTGATCTAAGTGGTTTAGGTGGTTGGTTAGATTCTGTTTTTGGTAAATGGAGATCTTTAGCTATTTCTGTTTTTGGAACTTTGGTAACAGCAATGGCACTTTTTGCAGTGTGTGGTTGTTGTATTGTTACTTGTCTTAGAGGACTAGCAGTTAGAGTGTTTGAGAAAGCCTTTTCACATCAAATGTTGACAAAACCTTTGACTGATCAGACAGGCGCCTCTGGACCTGATGCAGACTCGATTCGACGAGATGTAGATGGAAAAGATCAGCTGTATGGAGATGAAATCGGTATGGACTTACTTAATGACCTCAAATTATATGAGTGATTAGTTTACAGGCGTATGATGACTTCCTTTAAATCACTTTGTGACTTAGGTTGTCTGATGTTTTTTTTCCTCTGACTGATGTCTTGTGTTTTTCCATCGAAGTTTAGCAGTCTCATTCCAGGGATGACAGTGACAAAACAGAGGGGTTTGATTTGATTTTTTTTAAATATTTCGCTATTACTCTTTAAAAAATTTTTTTTTTTTACATTTTTCTTAAATTTTCTGTGATTTTTTTATTCATTCATTATTCAATTTCATTTATTCAAATCAAGTTAATTTGCAGTGATTTTTTATTAGTTCATTGAGTAACATTATGTTTTTTTCCTTTTTCTTTTTTGTTTTGTTTGACTTTTCATTATTTGAGGATAAAGAATGAAAAAGGGGGGATTACAGATTTTTAGATTTAGATAGAATAGAATACATAATCCTTAATGATTTTTCTTGAAATTAGTTTTGTTTGATTCTATTTTGATTTTATTTTTGTTTTTCTTATGTTTCATTGTTATTGTTGATGATTATTGATTTGTTTTCTTTGTGTAACCTCCTTAAAGGGTCACTATGGTTGTGAGCAATGAGTGACTGATGATCTTGACCTTGAGGTTCACACTGTGGATGACTGACTCCTTTAAGGGAAGAGTACACACTCCAATTTGTGAGATTAGATCTATTTAGTGTGTACCTGATTGATACTGCCTAACATTGTGCCCTTTTTTCTTTGTTTTCCAGTTGCACTCATGCATCCTGACTAATGAGGAACTGAACAACAGGGCCACCTATTTGGGGCTAGGGGCCGTCTCAAACTTTTTACCTGCCAAGTCGTGAAGAAAAACAACAGATGACAACCCTAGAATGGAGGTTCTCTTATCTTACGCCACCAGCAGGATTTTTTGTTTGGGATGTTGTTTACGTTCCGATAATGTCATTAAGATGGATGCTTAGATTAAATGATTCTGTTAGAGATGATTCAATGTGACATGTAATCATCAAGAACATTTGAGCCATCGTTTTATTGTCTTGCCTTTTAAATATTGCCTGTCTCTGTTACTGATTGTTATTGTTATTGATTATTGATTGTCTTTGTATTTTGATTTATCTTTGAGATAAGATAAAAGGGGAGGACTGTTATGGATTTATTTAGTTTTATGATTCATCTGCACTTTGTAATCAACTGTGATGCATACTTAATGTTGTAGAATTAGTTTGAATTTTTAGTCTTATTGAGTGACGCCTTTGCCCCGAGTCATGGTGAGAGTGTTTGATAACAATAGTCCCCATCTGCCGTTACCATGGAGATGATTCTACCAGGCTTTATTAAAATGTCTACCAAAGTTCACAGCTCCTAATCTGAGAGAAAGGTGCCACAAAGTCTAGGGTTTTGCCTTGAGAATTGGGTATTATTTACATAAAATTGATAGACCAAGGTTGCTGGAAATAATATAAGCTTGTTGTTGTTAAATTGAGACAGGTCAGTATTCCGGCGTTACTGTGTAATGATACTGTCCTCTTGTATGATCAATTCTAATCGCATTAAAACCTCCCAAACCTTAAAGGAATCTCTCTCATTTAATTAAGAGTGTAGAATCCGATCACAACCGGTTTAGATGTAAAAAAGTAAATTGTTAAAGCATCATATTTATAGTTCACAGGGAAAACTTTATGCAAACTTCGCTTTTTTTCATATATTTGCTTTGCATTTGGGTCTCTGCTGCCCTAAAAAAACCCATCCAAAAACAAATAAATGTGACAGAGCCTTGCAAACGGCTCATCCCGAAAGGAAAAGTTATTGTCAAAAAAGTGAGCTGGGTACGATGTTTTATGTGAGAGCGATTTTGTGCAAATAACCTCTTTAATTTCTACCAACCGTAGACCTGTTATAACTTGTTTAAAAATAGGCATAATATGGCCTCTTTAACATCTGAGTAGTCAGCCTAACCAAGTTAACCTTTGCCATTTGTACTTCTCCTTAAATCTGAATGCATTTATGGTTTTAGAGATAAATTCATTTAATATTTTGTTTTTATACTCTATTTGAGTTATTCTTTATGTTGTTTTTTTGGTCTATTTTTATTTAAATATTAAAATAAATCCTTATTTTTTCCCCATAATTTTGTTTAAGATTTGTTGCATTATTTTTCTTCTTTTTCTTCTTGAGATACAAAGATACTGTTTCCGAACCTGTGGTGCTTCTGCCATAATACCAACAGTCTGCGCCTCCAACCACAAGCTCCGTGCAGAACAATTTTGTTGCATTAAGTAATTTGTGCAACGTGTTAGCCTATTTAGTGTTTAAATCCATGTGAGCGGATATTATTGGTGTGCTGTGTCTGCAGGGATACTGAGTCAGGTAGAATGCAGTTTATGCAGCATGTGGTTTGTTTCTTACACTGGTGTTAAAGTAAGCTACTTTACAGCAAATGATAAAAAGACAAGACAAAGAGTGATTTAGTATAAAATGGTGGAGAAACTGATCAATCAACATCTGAGGGAAAAAAACTTCAAGCTTCAAGTTTGAGGAATTATGCTTTTCTTATAGGTGCATTAGATCTATAATGTCCTAAGGTTAACACTAATCTGGCGACAGTGGCTCATTTAGAGTAGCTGGCTTGTAATCATAGGGTTGTAAGTTCAATTCTAGCTTTCTCCTGTCACATAATGTGCCCCTGGGCTAGGGAACTTAACCCCAAATTAACTACAGCTCTGTGTTTCTGTATAGAAATATTTGTGCGTTTAGGGGGTTAATGCGGCTCCAGTGTAAAGTGCGTTGAGTGGTCGGCACAATGAGAAAAGCAACATATAAGTTACGTCCATTTAATTAATTATAATGTCCTCAATATGGTAACCAGCAGTTATAAAACAGTGGTCAAGGTTTTCTTCTGCTCCCTGCCAACTATTTCTGTCCTCTTTAGCGCTGCCTGCAGCCAGCCATAAACTTCTCGCTCAGGCAGTAAACAAAAGATATGACCGGGGTGAAAAGTTGAACCTTTCTAATAAAACCTGCAATCAGTTCTGCTTCAGTCAAATCAGTTGTTGAATTGATCTGCAAAGTGGTGCTTTGCTATCTTTCTGATGCCTTCTGATAATTGAAATGAAGCTCAATTAAATATGGAGATATGACCTGTTTAGATCATTGTCAAAAGAAGCTGAAGTTTTTTTTTTTTTACCTTAGTTTCTAAAATAAAGCTGAAATAGCAGATGGAAAAACAAGGCTTTAAATAAACAGGCGTTTCCCAACATTAACATGATCAGAAGTTTTTTTTTGGAACACGAAGTGAGCATCTGGTTGTAAAGGTAATCCATTAGGTGATATTTTCGCCTTTGGACTGATTTGACAAACCTTCCAAATCACTGAGCTGACCTACGAATAACCCGGCCTTACAAGTCCAAATTAAGATAAGGAGAGGTTGTCAGTGAGTCAAACAGATGAACTTTTCATGACACGGCTCTATCTTATCTTTTAAAAGGAAGTCTGGCGTCATGAAAAGGGCTTAATTCTGGCCTTCATAAAAACAGCGGTTTCTGGTGACAGATGACGTGTTAGAGTATTGCTTCTTAAAAAATCTTAATTTATAAAAATAACTCGCATGGAGGCAGATTTATCAGCAAGTTTCAAAGAAAGATACAAAATTTAGACCAGAAATTTGGTTTAATATTAAATGAAAACAAATTCAGTTGTAGACGTGCAGCTTTAAGTTATTTTGCATGCGCAGCACACAATGTGACATATTCTGAGAATTAACGGGTCAATTTACAGATTCGGGTTCAATACTGCACAATAATATTTCTCTTATTTGACATAAGAAAAAAAAAAAGATTTTTGAAGTTCTGTTAATCCTGTGAGATAATGAGTGGGCTATCGTTCTGTCACGCACGTGTCAGAACAGAGAGTCCTGTAGATGTGGGAGTGTGTTCTGGTTGGTGTGGATCTGAAGTACAGCCGGGACTGCAGAGGTTCCGGTGTCCAGCGGGGTAGCCAGCACATCGGTTCAAGAGGCGCTTCCTTGGAAGAAGGAAAACATAATTTGCTTTTTATTACACACTGAAAGCAACCTGCTCTGATCATGTGTAAGATCAATCCTTTATTCTCCCACGAGGGGAAATTCAGTTGTAACAGCAGCAAAGTTGCAGGAAATAGAAACATTTAGATTCATAAATATTAAAAACTGAGTTTAATACTTAAGATGTTCATTAAGATTAATTAAGAAGTGATGTGGACATTAGGGACAAAATAAAACAACAACAACAACAACAACAGAGTACTGTGCCGTTATTAGAAATATGAATAACATGATATACCCAGATTGGAACGGGCAACCGAGCAGGATACTTTCAAAAGGGTTCAAATAATTAAAAATATTTAGAAATACGTACAGACTTTTTTTGTGTAGCTGTGCATTAAAAAAAGAATATTATTTACAAGAGTTAGGACAATAATTAATAGTTATTGTACCTCATAATAAACCAGGGGATGACTGGCCGAACATATATGCTGCCTGGTCATCACCTCTGCTTCCTTCAGTGTTTCAGTCTTTCTCCACTTAGCTCTGCGGTTCTGGAACCAAATCTGAGGCAAAGATAATACAAATGTATTTTTATTGGAACATGAAAGCTGCAGAGCAATGCAAGAAAGGCGTAGCTTTGAAGGAATTCAGTGGAGAAGAGTTTAAGAGAGGTGCTGAATGGCCCCGTCAAGGTCAACGAGCCAATTACAGCCGATTACATCAGATCTCAGTGAAAGCAGCAGAAAACAGAAAATCAGCACATTTCATTAAAAAAGTTACCACAAGTTACCAAAATATGGGTTATTTAAAAATAATATATTTATTTTACATTCATTCAAAATAATCTCAAAGATTGAAAAAAAACACACTTTAGGAGGAAAGTTTACAATATCAGTTAGCTTAACAAATGTTGGAAAAAACTACTAAGTTAGATAGATAGATAGATAGATAGATAGATAGATAGATAGATAGATAGATAGATAGATAGATAGATAGATAGATAGATAGATAGATTTTTTTCTAGTCTTTATTTCAGCTAATTGCGTCCAACAAATGAAAACACAAAGTTTAAGATTAGAATATTACACCAGATCAATAAACACTTAATAAAGAAATGTGGGTTAAACTGCATATAGGTTGTTATTTTCTGAAGGTACTTTTAATCTGAGTAAGAGGCCTGATTGGATAAGACATAATTTATTACATACGACTGTATTGATGGATGCTTTTGAAGCATTGTTCGGTTTTGTGGCCCTGTTTTCTTACTGAAGCCAAAGAAAGCCATCAGCAGGTGTTGTACCTGTATTCGCCCCTCGGTGAGCTGCAGGCGGCTGGCTAACTCGTCTCTGGTGTTGACGTCTGGATAGTGAGTCTGCTGGAAAACTGCCTCCAGCTCCTGCACCTGGAAGGGAGTGAAAGTCACCCTGGTTTGCCTTTTCCTCTTCTGACCTGTGGATGAACAATCTTTTAATGTCTTTTTTTCCATCCACATTAAATAAATAAAATGTTCAAAGAGGTGTCTCTGTGGCCCCGGTAAATCATGAAGACTCACTTCTAGTATCTGTTGCAGATTTTGGAGACTCGTCATGTCTTTTCTGTAGGGAAACTACCAACAGCGAGAAGGCAGAAAAACTTATGTTATGGTTACATTTTAAGTCAAATTTTTAAATTATGGATTAAAAACCTTACCTGTGCATGATTTCTGGTTATATGCCTCATTGTTTGCTTTAATAACAGACCAGTTTCGATAAACTCGTTCCTCTTTTCTGATTGGTCTTCTTAGTATTTCTTCTATTGAATGGGAAATGTTTTTGCGCTGCTGTGTTTCCCTCTCCTCATCCACACAGGACTGTTTTTCTCTGTCATCTCTTGTCCACTTACCCAACAGTTTGTCCCCCATCATCAGTAAACATGTCATTATTTGTCCCTCTAGGGTAAAAACTGAAGATGTTTTAAGCGATTAGAAATCTTCAGTCAGCCTTTTTCCTGTATCAGGACCTCTGAAGGGAAACAGTGTTCTCTCAGTAAAAGTTAGACAATGTAGTTTCCTCCCTCCAATGGCAGTCTATGTTTGAGCTGCATCACATGGTCAGCATGGAGGTGGAGCATCAGCGCACAACAGAATATTTCCAGGAAAACCTCAATAATCGCCGTGCAGCAATTAGTGGCAGTTCTTAATGTTCACAGAACTCGTATAGATTTGACCTCTTAGTTTGAGCAGAAGAATCACAAATTCTTCGCAGAACAAGCTGTAGACACATAATCTACAAGTTTAGCAGCTGGTTTGAAACCTAGATAATATTCAACTACAAAACACATTTGCTTCTCTTTCTTATCAGCTGATTTACTGCACAGGTAATGCTATTGCCTTGGCCTTGATGTGTCTGCTCACCCTTCTGTTCTCTTCCATTCAGAAACTCAGGAGACTCATTGCGAAAGAGCCCCTTATTGAGGGATTTGTCTCCCTCTAGTGGCTGATATCGCCAAAATATCACATTTCTGAGTTTTTTCGAGAGGCATCAAGACATTTTCAAAAATGGTGCAACAGGAGCTGAACTTTCTATTACCAAAAAACAACAACAACAACAACAAAAAACCCCAAAACAACATATTTTTTGTTATTTTCACTGCTTTTGGAAGTACAAATATCCAAGTTCAGAGTTGAGAACAGGAATATTTATGCAAATATAAAAAATATCTTTGTATCTTTGCAAAAATGATGCATACACATATGTCCAGCCTCTGAAGATATATTCCATTAATATTTGAATGCATAAAATGTGGGACGATTTACTGCTAAAAAATTCTTATTTATGTTGCTGAGGACAAAAGCAGAAACATCCTGATTTTCTAACATATGCAGCATTCCTACATCAGACTTTAGAGTTACAGTTAATCCCAAAATCATTCATACCCATCACAAATTTAGAAATACAATTATATTTGATTTAACCAGAAAATTTGTTAAAGAAATATGAAAGGCTTCTCTCTAAAGAATTTAATATTTTCTTCAAATGGTAACAATATTCATACCTATCTCATTATTCAACAGAAAATTTTTATTGTTATTATGGGACTCTTAACTATTCATAAAACAGCTTTTTGCAAATTTCTACTCGGGCTTTGGTAATTTTTGACATAGCTGTAAGGACTCCTTGTTATCAACCCAATCTTTGGCTTTCTTCACAGATTCACTTTTAGATTTAAATTGGGATTCTGGCTGGGCTGCTTCAAAATGTTAATATTACATCTAGTCGCAAAAATCACATTATATATATTATTTTAAAGCTAAATTTGTAGCTTTTGGTACGGATATTTTTGGGCTGGACTGTAAAGTAAATGCAGGTTATGTAGTTACCAGCACATCTGAAATGGTTCACTGCCAACGATTTAGCTTGTTGGATCTTATGATATTCCTGGACAGTATTTCGTTTTGGAAGGAAAGATCAATGATCTTGAACTACTGGGTCGAACTCTGGTAGAACACTTGACTGGTTTGAGTCTTACCTAAAAACAGGGACTTCTTTGTGTCAAAGGGCAACTTTTCATCAGACCTTAAAGAAATCACATGTGGGGTACCCCAAGGTTCCATCTTGTGATCTCTCTTATTTAATATTTAGATTCTGCTGCGAACGATGACGGAGTGGAAGCCTGCAGGTCCAGACACTATCAGCTCCAGGTTCCTGAGGTGCTGTGCAGATGAACTCTGGCATTGTGGGATATCTGTTCAACCTGAGCCTGAAGCTGGGGAAAGTACCACAGCTGTGGAAGACCTCCTCTGTGGTACCGGTACCAAAGATCTCCCATCCCAAGGACCCCAGCAGCTGTAGGCCGGGAGCTCTGACATCACATGTGATGAAAACCCTTGAGAGGTTGGTTCTCAACCATCTTCATCCCCTGGTGAGGTCTTCATTGGATCTGCTGCAGTTTCTCCACGCTGCCACCTACAGAAGTTGACTTTTGTTTTGCTTTAAGGATACCTTGTGAGTAGTGCTAAAAAAGTTTACTCTGAGAACCACAGAAAAAAAAGGCCAAGAATTAGATCAAATTTCAAGAATCACATTAATAATTTCATTAGTGCTATATCTGGAAAAGAAATTTAGTCAGAAATATTTTCCAGCCATCAGGGTTATAGTTTGATAACAAGTATTTTTGATAATCAGCTCAAATATTTCATCTGTAGAAATCCCTTTAGAAACCTGACAAGCATCTTTAAACATTTTAAAACATTTATCTAGGGATCCAAATAAAAATTAAACAGTAGTAAACAGTAGTGTATTACAGTAACAGCTTCAACAGAATGGCTGTTTGTTGTTTGATGAATGTGATTCACATGTCTGCAGACAGGGGAGTCATGAGAAGCAGAGAGGGCAGGAAAAACAAATCCAAAGAGAACAGTAACTATAGAACATGAGGCTAATTATTAGCATAACAGCAAGTTTACATTTAACTCTTTATAGAGCATCCCATTAGTGTAAAAAAAAGAAATCACTCACTAGTTTATGAAATGTGGATTTATTTAATTAAAAAGTAGGCAAAATAATTTTTTAAATAAAATAATTCTGTCAAGAAGTAAAAATGTGTTTTTACTGTAATTCTATTTGAGTTTTGTTGGACGTCTCTCCTCTGAGTCTGACTGAATGCTGGGATCAGGACACTTACTGCATTGTTTCTGAGTTCAGCGCAACTATTTAACCCTTTTTTCACCTCTCCGGCGTTCTGTCGAACTCTTTCAAAGAGTCCCTAAAACAGGAGATTCTTTTAATGTAAGAGAAATAAAAGCACCGACAGGACATGTGAACAATCAGCCTGTCACGCCCTCTTCTACAGATCAATTAGAAATGATTCAGCTGTTTGAGGCTAATTCATAAACCGAATGGATTCTTTACAGCGGTCGTCACAAGATCCCAAAACAATAGCTGATGATCGGCAGGATGGGATGCGTTTAGTGTCTTTTCCCCACAAGACGTGGTGGATAAAGCAAAATCTGCTACGACAGAATCATTTAACTATGCAACCATAATGTGTTGGCTTCATGCTGATCCGTAACACTAAAAAACTATATGTAATTCCTAACCACAAATAAAAAATTATAAAGCTCATATTTTCCATATATTTATACATTATTAGTACAATACAATAGAATAAAACTTTATTTTCTACCATAAAAGAAAATTTCCCTCAGCTCTCCAGAGAAAAACAAAAAACCTGAATACGTTTATACACACATTTTTACTCTATATGCTATGATTGAATATTATAGTTTACACTGGTTAAGAATCATTGCAGCAGTTGGAACAGATAACCTCTTATTGTTTGCCAAAGGTCAGGGGTTCAAACTTTCAGAAAAGTGGATGGTTGCTGTCTGCCACATTGTTTCTAGTTGCAATGTTCCTCATCCTTTCTTCAGCCAATTGGGCGATCGTTTTTTGTGGTTTTCCAACTACTTTGTCTGCCAATGAAACTATTCTCAAGCATTTGCCCCTTAGATCTGAGTTTTAATAAAATAAAAAGTTTATTTTATTATAAAGAATTATAAAGAAGATTAAATCTCCCAAAGTTTCAGTTTCTTACAGCAAAAAGTGTTTTCTTTCAAAATCGAACATTCCATATTTTTATATTTTCTTTAATATGCAAAACACGTTTTTTTTTTGTGTAGAAATTTTCGCTGCCACCAAGCAAAATAAACACAACGTGCCTTTCGCTCAGCATCTGTCAGATTCACGTTAAACATGAATTAATATTTGCAGCCACATGCTGTAATTAGCCTCAATGTACACAGGAAGTTGCTTTTTAAACAGGTTGGAGTTTGTTAACAAAATCCTGAGAAAAAAAGAATACATCTTTGCATTATTTATTAAACCTAAAAAGTCCCCCTCTCCCCATCACCTGACACTTAATTCTGGATATGCCCAAAATGCTGAAGAAAGAACTGATTCAACCCGCTCTTTGTTTTTAATAATTGATTCGTATGAGGCATAATGAGCTCATACTGTATATGTTCTGTGATCTGTTAGCAGTCCAGCTGCACATGTTGCCTTTATGCTTGTTTAAAATATATTAAAATATTTTTAATGTAGTTTTTAAAAACATATTATCAGTATACTAATAAATAGGTATAAATATTCTTTTAAATATTGTACAGCAATATTCAGGATGAACAAAAGAAGAATGAAAAATGGAGAATCATCTTTCAGTTTCTAAGCTCTTCTAACCACTAGAAAGCTGCTGAAACACTGAGTCCATTTAAATCAGAGCTGGAATCCATCCCTCATTGAAAGAGTGCTATACAAATAAAACTGCCTTGCCCTTAGAGCTTTGATTGATTAATAATAGCTGTATTATCATAATTGTTCTATATTTTAATGTTATCATCTGCAATGTTTTTTTGTTTGTTTTTATTGTTGTTTTATTGCTGCTTTTATTTTATCTGCTAATCACCCGAAACACCTTTAATTGCTTTGGTATTGAAAATGTGCCATACAAGTAAATTTGGCTTGGCTTCAAGCAGCCTATCTGTGACCTACAGTCTGACTTTTATAAGATGAGATAAGCCTCGGTAACCCTGTGACAGAAAATCCTGAAAACCACTGAGATTTTTATTCCGGAAGTGTGACAGTGACTTTCCTCCTTCTGGACCAAGTTAATTAGGCAGATGTGGGCTGCTATTAAACCCTCGATTAAACTAATAATGTAGTTGAAGTTAATGCTATTTGGATGGAAATGCAGAAGGATGGTAAATTGGGAAATTAAATTATCGTTTACAGCTCTAAATGAATAACAGCGTTGTGTTGTGATACTTTGCCAGCACGTGATAGTCATGGAGGTTTGCCCTCTAAAAAAATATTTGTTGTTAAAATTAGAAGGAAAGCGGAGCAGTTTCAGGAAGACTCCCTAACCAGCAGATTTATAAAGCTAAAAACAAAAATCCTTTGAAGGGATTTATCAAATCTGTTTAGGGTGAAATGGAACATATTTAAAACCACAACAGCTGCAGAATTACAGATATTCTCATGAAAGATCCAACTTATATTAACTTAAGAGATTCACGTTTTCCTATCCTATTTTTCCTTATTTTTGCCACATGAATCAAAGTTCTTTAGCTTCATTTTCTTCTAAATCACGGGCCTGGAAGGCTTCTTTCTTATGAGATTAACGTTTGTTTTACAGTGAGTATCTCCAGCCTGCCAAATGCTGGTTGGTCAGCTGCTGCTACTGTTGTAATTCGGTTCACATGAGCGCTTGGTTGGACCTATTTCAGTCAGCACGAGCTGCAGTCCCATGTCTGAAATTTGCTATTTCACAGCAGGCTGTTCACCCCGCCCGCCTGCTCTCCCACCTCCTAGCTGTCTGTCTCGTCCTCTTCCTTTTGTTTGGCCTCATCCTCTTTCTTTTCTGATTCTTTCAATCTTCTGGACAACTAAAAGTAATCCAAATTGGTAGGCTGAAGCTGACATGACCTCGGAGAAGGAAAGCAATGGACTCGACAACTATGCCTTTGCTGTGAGTTAAGCGTTTTTAGTTTCACAAGAACAAGCTTCCTGTACAATTCCTGTAAAATTTTACCAAAAATTACATGTCTGGAATTCTGGAGATTAATTTACTTATCAGTAAAGTAAATGTATGTTTATTAAATCTAGTTAAATCTGTTAGGATTAAGAATTTTTTATTTCTTGTCTACTGTGTTTGAGAAAAACAAACCTTTAAATTAAACCTTACATGCTGTTAACAGCTGGAGCGAAAAGAAATGGAAAACAAAATTACAAAAACTCTAGTTGAATTTTGGTGGCCTTAAAGTTTCAAATAAAAAACAAACAAAAGCTAAAATTGTTTTTTTTCCCTTCGTTAAATTTGCAGGAACTAAGTTCTACAAGTTCTTTCTTACTGAAACGTTACGTTTGCTTCCCTTTCACTGTCCCGCCTGAGGCTTAACCACACGAATCAAATGAATTTCTGACATATAAAAGAAACATTCTGTGAAAAATTCCTGTAGTGATTTATCAAGATTGGAACATGTGGGAGCATTAGGAGTCCAAATCTCTGCATCTTTACTGACATTTTTCTGTCTTTCTGACCAACTGAAGCTGGAAGGACGTTTCTGTGATCTACCTGAAAAAGAACAGGACCTGGACTCCTCTGTTGACGAAGACACCAACAAACTAGCCTACTGTGTAACAGATGTCCCCCCCTGGTACCTCTGCATCCTCCTGGGCACACAGGTATGTCAGTAAAAAGGGTTTAGATCAGTTTTCATGCAACATGGTGTCTGTGAATAAGTGTAAATGTAAATAAGTTCACAGGCTTTGTTTTATTTGTTTAAAACTGAAGTTCTCATTTTGTATTTTAATGATGTCATTTTATCCTCCATCCTTAACTGTCCAAATGTCTCTCCTTTTTCCCCCCACAGCACTGTTTAACTGCATTTGGTGGCATCATTGCCATCCCACTGATCCTGTCCCAGAGCCTGTGTCTGCAACATGACGGCCTCACACAAAGCTACCTCATCAGCACCATCTTCTATGTTTCTGGAATCTGCACCTTGTTGCAAGTCACCTTTGGCATTAGGTAAGGACTGAGGAGGAGGAGCGTAGTCAGACAGCCGACTGCCGCCAAATGAATTTATGTTGGGGGGTTGTGGCTTAAAACAGTAAACAGTATGTCCTCTATGCGGTAGGTTACATACTACAGGGACAAATCTGTCCTTTTGGACACACTTTGCTCTATACAAATACATATTTCATTCCATTTTATTTGTTTTAGCACATAAAATAATATACTGTAATATATACATAAGAGAAGAAAAAACAACAACAAAGAAAATAGAATTTGTGCTGAGAAAAGGCCAGAGACCCGCTTGGGCATATCATGCGCCTCCACTCTAACTGGAACAATAAATGTAAAGAATATTTTCATAAAAAATAAAAGAAGACTTGCAATACAACACAGTCAAAAATCACAATTGATTATGAAATTAATTTATATCAGAATAATATCCTGCCGTCATTCACATTGTTTTGTCTTTAGGCTTGTTACTTCTACTTATAGTTTTACTTATTTACATGCTTTATCTGTTCTTGTATAATCCATATACACCTACAGTTCCACAGTCGTGTACATGTCTATGTGCATAGACCATCCCCTGATACTGTATATACACAAACATATGCAAACATACGTGCATACCATCATATCAAGTATAAATATCGAATATACAATACAATAAGATGCGTGAGATTCCAATGATGTATGTTAATCAAGAATTCAGTTATTACCCCAGGTATTAACGATCAAAGGTGTTTTTATTGATGACAAACTGAGCTGGAAAATACATGTAGACTTTATTAGTTCAAAAATGAATAAGTCTACTGGCATAATAAGGAGAGTCAGCCATCTTGTACCTACCCGGTGACTTCTCACCTTATATTTTAGTCTTTTACATCCATATATTTCTTATTGTAACATGCTTTTTGGAAGTACCTTCTCGACTATCTTGCATAAAATGTTGTCTTCTTCAGAAGCGATTTGTGAGATTGGCAACTAGATCAGAACTATTCACTACTTCTGCTCCGTTATTTATAACTTTAAAGAGTTTATCTATTTATTAAGTATACGTTTCAGATATGTTTCTTTATAAGATTTTAACAGAAGGGAAAATACCTAATCAGTTCAACGCCTATTTTACTCCAAATTCATCTATTCATTTTCATAACACTCACATGAATCTCCATCCTCCAAAATATCTGTCTTGATTGGGTCAATCATCTATTCATCTATGTTCTACTGTGGCTAGGTTTAAAAGCGCTTTAAAAAAAAAAATCTAATTATAGGAGGTCACTATTAGTTTTTGTCCCTTCTTTCTCTTTTTTCCTTGTATTGTTAGAGAATTCATTTATTAGTTCTAATCTGTACTTTTTACTTTTGTTTACTGTACTTGGTTTCTTTTCTTTTTTGTATCTTTATTTTATTTATGTGTTCATCTTTTTGTATTTCAACTGTATTATTTGTTGAATTTAATGTCCAAATCTTTTACAGGTAGAGGCTTTTGATAAGCCAAGTTGGCTTTTGCCTCTTCCTGCACTGTATGTTAAAGTATTTTCTTCTTGTTCATACAGACTCACTGTGCCAATAATAAAAAAAATAATAATAATAATACTACTACTACTACTAATAATAATAATAATAATGATAAACTAAGAAATCAGAGGGAGTTAAGGAGGTTTTGCTGAAACCACAACACTAAGCAATCCCCCTAGATTTATCTGACAATCAGGCGATCAGCAACATTTTACAGATGTGAATGCTTATGTATCTGAATCAGCAAATACAGAAACATCAGTATTAGTAACAATTAAAAAAATACACTTTAGGAACATTTATGTACAGCTGCATTAGCATCATGCTAAAAAACGAAAACAAAAGCATGATATAAAAAAACACTCACTGCATCGTTCTCTACTGATTATCACCAAAGAACAAATAACAGTAGCTGAACATAAAAAACCTAACAGCATTAAAAATCTAAGGAATATGGTAGATAAGATAAACATATAGAATAACAGAAAATGGAGCATAGCTGTTATCTTAGCACCCCTGCTGTTTGTCTTGGATCAATATGCATGGTTGCCCCCCCCCTCGTTTGGCATTGGGCCTAAGTTTATTTTAGTTGTCTACCTGCTGAAGATGATCAGCCTGGATTTCCTGGGTTTGTTTGTTTGAAAGCATTTTTAGGCTCCTTGGTGTTGTCTGCTTTCATCCTGAATATTTTTTCAGTCTGTTAATGAGTGCATTCACCATACAGAGCAGTTCAAAAGTATTTGTCGTTTTGTAGATGTTTTGGTTTTGTTTTTGCTCTTTTGTCACACTTTAATGTTCCAGATCAGACTAATTTGAATATCAGAGAACCCGAGGAAACACAAAAAGCAGAGTTCAAAATATGATTTCATTCAGAAATGGTCAAATTTTAATCAAACAAAATTGACCGTATTAAGAATTGTTTTCTTCACACCCATTAATCCTTAAATTCACTGTGATAAACCACAGTTCTTAAAAGCTGAATTCTGATCCACTTTCTACAGTGTTGGGAAAGTTACATTTTTAGAAACTTGTGTTGGCAGCATGAGGAATAATCGTTCAGTGAACTCTATCAGGTACGACTCTGACTAGCCATACTCATGCCTTCTAACTTCCAGACCTGTAGATCCATGAATCACTCAAGTTTAACGTTTATGTCAACAAGGACGTTAAAAGATCTAAAAAAACAACAACCACATGATCTAAACAGAAACAGATTAGAAGCAATCATTGCCATCTGTCAGTTTTAAAATGATCATAAATTATTTTCTAAGCCTCCGGGACTCCAGAGAACCTCAGTGGAACCATGATCCACATACAGAGAACTCTTTGAACAATGAGGAACCTGTTCAGTAGAGGCAGACCTACCAGAATTACTCCAGGAGAACCCAGAACAACATCTAAAGATCTGCAGGCCTCAGCTAAGGTCAGAGGTCATGATTCAACAAAAAAGGACATAAATAGCCTCCATGGAAGACTTCCATGACCAGAACAACTGCAGAACCAAAACAACACAAAGACCCATCTCACATTAACCAAATAAAACATCTGGATGATCCTCAGACTTCTGGGAGAATATTCTGTGCACTGGTGAGACAAAAGTGGACCTTTCTGGAAGGTGTTGGTCTCCTCACAACTGAATTAAGAAAATAATCCCATGCCAACAGTCAAACATGGTGATGGCAGTGTAATGGTCTGGGACTGCTTTGACTTGCTGCTTTTGATGGAACCATGATTTCTTCCCTCTTGCAGAAAATCCTGAATCGAACTACCTGGCCATTAGTTTGTCACCTTAAAGTCAAGCAGGCTTGGGGTTCTGCAGCACAAGAAAGAACTTAACGCACAACCAGTTATCAGTTTTGGGGTAATTACTTTTTCCACACAGCGCCCTTGTGTGGTTTGGAAACATGCTTTTCTGTTAATATCGGAAACCAGCTGATATAAAGATTGTTTGACAATCTTAAACATTCAAATGTGCTAAAAAATAAAAGCAAAAACAAAATAAATCTGGAAATTTTCACAGAATGAATCTCACATTTCGATGATATTGAAATGTGGTGTAATAAATGTGTTTTTTGTCTTTGAAAGTTACAGATTTAAAATGTGATTTCCAGCTCTGAGTGCTGCGGCTAAGCCTTCCTGAATCCCGTCGTCACAGCTGGATTAACCAAAGAATTTCCATCTTATTATGTTCGGAATCTGGTTCCTGCTAAAACCCACATTCTCCTGGCTTAGCACCGCTGATGATTTCTTGTCCTTTCTTAAACATTCAGGAATGAGCTGGCAGGAGAACACTGTGTTCAGCAGACTTTATTTCACCAAGCAAAGCTAAAGAAAACCGGTCCTAATATCTGTGTGCCATTTCTCCTAGGAATCTTCAGCTCCTTCAGCACTTCCCTGCATGATACTGATTCACAAGCTTCATTGGAAAGTCTGATAATGAGCAGAATAAAGACAGTCATTTGCAGCTGATTGCTGTTAGCTTCTCAAGCTTGAACCTGTGTCCAATAGGAGAGTCACTCACTAACTTCCCATGATCTTAATTAACCGTGTTCATAAATGCAACGAATGGAGACTGTAGGTTCAAACAGACTCAAGATGTTTGGACAGATTTCTCTGCCTCGCCTTCAGTCTAACAGTGTCTGTTATGATTGGATAAAAAAATAATCTCAGGTATTAGTAGTACTTTGTTTACCAGTTCAATAATGTGTCGGCCGTATTTCTCTGCAGACTGCCCATTCTTCAGGGTGGAACATTCACGCTGTTGGCTCCCTCCATGGCGATGCTGTCCATGCCAGAATATACGTGTCCTGCTTGGACCCAAAACGCCAGCTCCGTCAACACTTCCTCCCCAGAGTTCATCGAAGTATGGCAGAGTCGATTAAGAGCTGTAAGTAAACTGGGAGACATTAACCTTTAAAGCACTGGTCTGATCTGCTGTTTGATGGCTGGAAAAACATCTAATCAGTCACAGCATTTAACATTTGTAAAGTTACACTCTCCAAAGTTAACAGCAATTATATGGATTATGTAGCTTTTCATATGATAAATAAAGGTGGGTTATTTTTTAAAGTCATATTTGTGTCTGTTTATTCAGGCATAAATGTCAGTTTCAAACTAAACTTTATTTCATTTCAAATTATTTAGTTAACTAAACATTCAGCTTGCCAGCTAAACATTTAGTCTATAAACAAAATATTTAATTGAGAACTAAATATTTAGTTGAAAAGTTAAAAATTCAGTTTGAAGCTAAATGTTTAGCTAGCAAGCTAAACTGGTGAGCTAAATACATAGCTTTGAAGTGAAAGGTTTAGCTATTGTGCAAATTTACTTGCTGATAAAAAGAAACGGACAAAGTAGAGCGGCTGGTGCGTCTAGGCACGACCGAAAATATGTGCTGCATTTTATGTGCTGCATTTTATGTGCTGCATTTTATTCACGCTTATCGTGTCTGCCGCTCAAGTTAGAAAAATCTGAACTCAAGCTTCAAGTCGCGTCGCGAAATCAGCTGACGGGTGTCAGTGATGCTGTGACTGACTGAATGGAGTCACAGCATCAGCAGGACATGAATACTGAAAAACACCATGGTTAATAACCCCGAGCTACATGACACCAGCTGTTTTCTATACAGAGACAAGAATAAAAACATAAACATCATAAAGAGGTTAAACTATTTAGATAGATTGTTGGTGGCTCTTAATAGAGCCGTTGTGGCAGCAAAAGTCCCTGCTCTCTCTGCCTAGAAGTGAGCCATGAACAGCTTCCTCACCTGGACACCCAGGCCTTGTAATGAATCCACCACAGCACGTCCCTCGCCGCGGGGTTAAAGACCCACATTATTATAACTATAATAATAATAATTATTATTATTGTTAATATTATTAATTGTTATGTGTCTCGTGTGTGCTGAGACTTTAACTGGTTCTGTTGATTTTGCTTTCAATGTGTTTTGTTTATTTAAATAAATATTATAAATAGAATATTATTAATTTGATTGAAAAATCTAAAGAAACAGTAAGGGGGTAAATACTTCTTTACTGCAATGTCATAAAAACTGAGTTTTTTGTAGAACTGTGATTCATTAACTACTAATAAATGGTGTAATCATCGTTTTGCTTCATGTTGTGGACTTTATTTGCTGTGATTATTTTCTGTGGTGTTTAGGGTTTTTAGTTTTAACAATAACCAGCTAATGTGGCCCAAATGTGTTCTCTGCTCTCATCAGGGGGAAAAATAAAACCTTTCCAATAGAAATAAAACTACTTAAAATTGTATAGTATAATCTTAAATACAAATATTTCAATACAATTATAGATTGTAAACATCATCCCAAAAACCTCTCCTCAAAGCATGGTTGGGAAGTTTTATTAAAGGCTTTTACTGTTCACTACAGAAAAAAAGACAAACTGCAGGTTCTCTACACCCCCTCTTGTGGTAGAGAAGAGTTTTACAAAAACAAAAAGCGTAAGTGAACCTCAGTTTCATTTTATTGTTAGAAGACAGATTATCTAATTGTGTCACTGCTTTTTTATTAACATGCTTTCTTTGTTTTAATTGAACAACAATAATCGTACTAAAAGTTCAATGCCTAATTCTGATGGCTTTGTTTCTTTCTTTAGCTGCAGGGCTCCATCATCGTGGGCTCACTCTTCCAGGTGTTTGTTGGATTTTCAGGCCTGATCGGCTTCTTCATGCGCTTCATCGGACCCCTTACCATTGCTCCCACTATCGCTCTCATTGGTCTGTCCCTATATGATTCAGCTGGTACCAGTGCTGGGAACCACTGGGGCATCTCTTCAATGTGGGTAAATCCTGTTACAAACAGGAAGAATGATTTAATGACTCTTTAAAATACTGATAGTGTTGTAGTTTAACACAGAATTTTAGCAAACCAACCCACTAAACAGGGTTTTTGTCTTATATATATATATATATATATATATATATTGTTCATTTTAATCTTACCTGGATAATGAAATGTCAGATATTTTTATTTTTATTTTACTTTTGTCTGTCTAATGTCATCAATGTAAAAATATTGAATATGATGGTATCCAGACTCAAATAGCCTTTTTCCTAAATGCTTTTTTACAGAGTACATTTTTTGGATGGCTATACTTTTACTTGAGTAAAGAGATGTTTAAATAGTGCTAATATTACTTGAGCTAAATTTTTTGGCAACTCTTAACACCTCTGTCTGTTATTCTAAATCTGGTTCTTCCTAAAGTTTAATTAGATTATAGAAAAAGGTCAATAACCTTTACTAAAATCGAATCCTCATAATATTCCTGTTACACACCTACAGTAGTTTCTCCTTCTCCTGTATAAATCTCAGGCTAATTTTCCTTCTGTCTGTCTCTCCCAGGACCACAGCCCTGATAATCCTGTTTTCACAGTACCTCCGTCACATACCTGTGCCTATACCAACATACAGCAAGGATAAAAAGCTTCACACCTCTCGCGTTTACGTCTTTCAGATTCTTCCTGTATGTAACTGAGAAGTATTTTTTTCTATAGGTAAATTTTTTTGTGTTTTTTTTTTTTTCCTAACTGGTTTTAATTCTCAGGTCCTCCTGGGAATCACAGTCTCTTGGCTCATTTGTTACATCTTGACGACGTGTAACGTGCTTCCTGCTGATCCTGGACACTATGGTTATCTCGCCCGCACAGATCTAAAAGGGGAAGTAATAAGCCAAGCTCCCTGGTTTACGTTACCATACCCAGGTAAGATGCTGCAGGATCAGAGCTACACATGTGTGGACTAAGAAGTATGGCTGCAATACAGAATAAAACAGAAAGGCACAGAAATAATCTTCTAAAACTTTGTATCAGAATATTATGATTGGATGAAACTAGTTTGGGGGGAAAAATGAAAAAATTTTCAGCACAAAAAAAAAAAACAATGTGAAAATATGATGGTGGCAACACAATAACCTGAGGCTGTCATTTAAAAATCATTTGAGTTTTGATTTGAAACCTTCAGATGATTCTTAGACACATAAAGATGAAGAGGGATTTTTCAGCGGAAAATGAAAGTCTTAAAATGGCCTAGTTAAAGTTCATAATCAGATGTGTTAGAAAATCTGTGGAGTTACCTCAAGAGGATTGTGCACCCCCAGACAAAGTAGACTGAATGCTAAAACTGATGTTGCATTTAGGAAGTATTAATAGAGGTTGTATTTTTATTTTGATGTTTTACATGTTTCCTTCTAACAGATTTGTTTCCTCGTCAGATGAATTTCACAGGATTAATGTTGCATTTAACAGCAGTGCGTAGACTTTATAATAGAGAGATTCCCAGGGGGCTATTTTGACCAAAAACTTTGACAGAAAAACCCACAGATAACTCTGCAGATCATCTAAAGGACTGTGTATATATAACGTTTATGTGATTTTGTATGTCGTATTAAAATCTAGTTACTCATGCATATGGTCTAATTTTCAATTTGATTGTGCTTAAAACCAAAACTAGGACAGTGGGGAATGCCGACTGTGAGCCTGGCAGGGGTGGTTGGGATCTTGGCCGGAGTGATTTCCTCCATGATAGAGTCTGTTGGGGATTATCATGCATGTGCAAGATTATCTGGAGCTCCACCGCCACCAAAACATGCCATCAACAGGGGCATAGGGATTGAGGGAATAGGCTGTTTGCTGGCTGGAGCATGGGGAACTGGAAACGGAACCACGTCTTACAGTGAGAACGTTGGAGCCCTTGGTATTACAAAGGTAAGACCGCCTTTTATCTTTAAAACATGCCAGTATTTCATGTGAGGTCCAGTTTGTAAAGTTACACAGTCAAACATTAATAGGAATATTTTGGGCTATTTAGCCTGACAAAAGAGAAAAAAAATAGGGTTCATTTTTCAAAGTCACAATTGTGTCTATGTTATTTATTATTTTATGAATTAAACAGTTTCAATTACTATTTCTAAAGAAAATGTTTCGGTCCAAAATAAACTTTTAGCTTGGAACAGGGCTTCACCAGGCACTGCTTTTATTTAAATTTCCTACTTCCACTTCTTGGCATGTGAATTTGCATATTATCTAAATATTTAGCGCTGGGTTAGAGCAAGTTACCCCACATCAGAGTCTTACTCTTCTGTCTGAAAATGAAAGTAGGCGTTGCCTGGCAGACCAAGGGGCACACAGAGGGAGAGGGCTGGGCATAAACAGTTTTCTATAGGAAGCCTAAGCCCCACCCATCTACTTCTGGCTAATGGGTCCTACTTCTAAAAACATTGATGAGTGTCAGTGGAGCAGTGGCAGTGGAAGTAGCAGGCTGTACATTTCACCCCTAGTCCTTCAGTGATATCCTATTTATTCCAACCTAAATGAATACACTTCATGACATCATCAGAAAGACACCACGGCTCGAGAATCCATTCATAACCATACGTACACGTCACATCACCTTTACTATAGGCTGGTCAAGAAACAATTCATAAGCTCACATTCATGGAGAAACTTCCTAATTTCCAAACTAAGATCATGGATAGTGTAAAAGCTAAGGGATAAGTCAACAAAGCTTTAATAAGTTCACTATTAGTATGTTATGTGAGCTTGGTTTGTCCAATAAAATCAAACTTTATTTATAAAGCGCTTTTCATTCAAAGAAAGGCAGCTCGAAGTGCTTTACAGATTGAAAAGACACCACATAACCCATATTCCCATCCCTTCCCCGCAATTGTAAAAACTAAATGACAATTATTCCCCCTTCCCAAACACATACAGACACACACTGGCACACATCCACACAGACACCTTCCCAAAACGGGTGAGACGATAGGTAGACACTGTGCTGAGCTCACATTGTGGCCATTCCATAAAAGGAACACACAAGGTGAAAACGAACACAGCAATTCAGTGAAAACCAAGTAAAGCAAAGTTGTTATTTGGATTTGTTAAAATTAGGGATGAAACGATACAGATACTGGTATTGGGGCCGATACAGTTTTTTTTTTTTTTACTTTATCGGTTTAAGTTAACTGATACTTTGAACCGATACTTAAAATGTAGAAACTGCCATAATTTTACAGAAAATTTTTCATTTTCAAATTTTTATTACTTTTTTTGTGTAATTCACCATCATTTGTAACAAGCAGAGAAGAATATAAAAAACTGTCTTCCAATTCATTACATTTGTTGTGTTTGAGAAGTATTGGTATTGGAACTCGGTATCGGCAAGCCTTTAAAATCCAAGAATCGGTATTATAACGGTTTGAAAAAAGTTTTTTTTTTTTACATTATAAATTGAACTGAAACAGATCTTTTTAATATGTAGCATTTTTATCATTTTATTTAGTTACCATTGACTGATTAACACAAGAAAATGACAAAAACAAATCAAATACAGAAAAAAAACCCACTTGCACTCACCAACATGGATGTTCTGAACATCGCCTGTTTATTTGAAAATAAAATCCGTCCTTTCTTTCTTTACGTTGTGGAACTCTGTTTCCCTCCTCTGCTGTTTTAAGGTACCATAGCTTCTAAGTGCCCAGCCGTGCTTTGGTGTCTCGATGCTGCTTTAGTGAAACAATTTAAGCTGGCAATCCCAGGGTAGCTCCAGTGGCAAGGTGCACGGCCAAGTACCGGGTGGAATTTGATCCCCAGGCTCCCATGTGAGAATCATACACACGGTCCAGTCAGCCAAAGGGAAATCCCAGTGGCCTGGTGGTAGAGTGACACACTGTCACACTCCAAACACCAAATCGATGCTTGCCGGAAAATGACAAACAATTTTCCCTTCCTGGACCAGGAAGCATAGGAAGTCCGACCACCTCATCTCACAAGATCCTGTTTTCTTGAAAGGCCTATCTTGCAACCAGCTCTATACCTTCTCCTCCTTCAGCCATTGTGGGTTCAAAAACATCTACAGCACTAGCTGTCGGTAGTTAACAAATTAGTTCAGATATTTGGCAAAATGCCACCTTTCAGGCTCTCACAAGGGCTTATCCAATCACAGGATGCAAAGATGTCAACTTCAACATAAGGCCTTCTAGCTGACATAAGTCGGGCAGACTCAAGAGCTGATTGGCTATAACTGACATTCATGCATTATTGGAGCGATAAAAGTTATTTTTTGATCCCTTCATGAATGTGTCATGAATTTAATATATGATGTCCGAATTTTAAAACCACATTCACGATGCAGTGAAAACGCTGATTTTCAGCTGGCGGCAAAGGTTACTTTAGGTGTTTTTGTGAAAACGCAGTGGACTACAACTGGTCCCTGCTCAAAATTGATCACACATGGAGAAGAAGCAAAAGGGCCCTAAAATTAGCTGAGTGTTGTTGCATCCTTCCTCAAAGATGAAAGAAGGATCCTCTATAAATCCAATCATGTGGAAAGTAGCATCTATGCTGGGGGGAAAACAGTAGGTGGAGTTAGAGCCAGCGTGGAGGAGAAGCTCTACAAGGTAGTTCAAGTGTTAGTCATATATACGACTTCTGATTTATAGGCTTTATAATTACGAATTGTTATGAGCAAATTGCAAATCACATGAAAACAATTAAAATCAGCTTCATTAGTTATCATTAAATTGAGGTACAGAGTATGTGTAAATTAGGACGTAAGACAAAGTAGACCAGAAACTTACTGTTGACTTTAGCCCTTGTTTTTGGGCACAGAAGGGATGGAGAATAGGCTCCCTATAGTGGCTGATTCAAATTCAAATGTTGTGCAGACTTTTAACCTGAAGAGGGCTCCACTCTGACGGTTTTCTGTCACAAACCTACATTTTAAATACAGTGCCCTAATATGCCCAAAATAATGACTATACATGTAGACATCACTATTGTACACTCATTTAAAGTTTATCAGCCAAAAAATAAATAATAAAAAATAAAAAGGATTTTTGGATAGGTGGCTCTGTTAATATTTACTTTGCAGCTATACTTCTGACCGTGTAACTTTACAATTGGGATCCCATCATTTTAAAGTTTCCTGACATGATCACAAATCTGATTCAAAAACCAACAGCAGGATCTCCTAATTTTGCAGGTTGGGAGCCGCATGGTGATAGTAGCCAGCGGAGTGTTTATGGTTGCCATGGGGATACTTGGTAAAATGGGTGCTATATTTGCAACCATCCCCTCACCTGTGATTGGAGGCATGTTCATGGTCATGTTTGGTGTCATTTGTGCAGCAGGAGTTTCTAACTTGCAGGTACACATCCTTAAACCATTGAAAGCCTTTAAAATACTTTGTTGGCTGCTTTAACTGGGGCGTTTTGTTTTTCTCACATATTCAGTACGCAGACATGAATTCATCCAGAAACATCTTCATTTTTGGATTCTCCATGTTCTCTGGTCTGGTCATTCCTAACTGGATATTGAAGAACCCCACTGCTATCGCCACAGGTACTGTGCATCATCAGTTTGTGTATGATTGACTGTACATTTTATTAATAATTTTGTTTTTCATAAGCTGGTCAAGTTTCCAAAAAGAGACGTATGCACATTTAACTCCTGTTGCTTCTAGGTGTGGTAGCATTTGACCAGATGCTGCAGGTTCTTCTGACAACCAGCATGTTTGTTGGAGGTTTCTTTGGCTTCATGCTGGACAACACCATCCCAGGTGATGTCACACATCCATCCATCCATCCATGGAGTGTAAATCCAAACATATTAATGAAAAGTAGGGATGCACTTTTTTCTAACAGATACGATACTGATACTTGTATCTGAGTATTTGCCGATACTGAGTACTCATGCTGATACTTCTATCTCACACACACACACACACAACATGCAATGAATTGGAAGACAGGTTTTATTTTCTTCTTTGCTTGTTACAAAAAATATTGGTGGACTGGATAAAAAAAATATTAACAAGACGGAGAAAAAAAAATATTCAAGTAAAAAAATAAACATTTTCATTAGAACGGGATTGGCTGCGATACCAGCATCGGTATAGCCCTAATGGAAAGTCGAGTGGAAGGAAAACATGGTACCAACAATGGCACTAGATTTTATAATCCATATAAAAGGAGAATTTCTGTAGGACCAAGTTTTTTCAGAAATATTTTATAAAGAAGTATTCCATACAGAAGTTCTAACACAATTGTATCACTCTGTGTGGAAGGAGGCTATGCACGATGACCACTTTTAAAAAATAATTAACATCATCAAGTGTCTGTTCAGAGGCTAAAAGCTAGAAATCAGCTGATTGTATTTATCTACATGGTTTTATAATCATGTTTACTGATGAGGTCCACTGTCAGAAATGCTGATTGAAAATGTTTTCTACGTGTAGGATCCAAGCAGGAGCGCGGCATCCTTGCCTGGAACAAAGCTCATGACGATGACTCCTGTGAAAGCCTGGACACTGGAGAGGTTTACAACCTCCCCTTTGGCTTGACCTCTTACTTGTCCTCTTTCTCCTGGCTGCGCTACATACCTTTCTGCCCACCGGGCCTATCCAGCTCCCTGGATCCTAAGCAGACACTTGGAACTCCAGATCCTGGGCAGATCATGATCGGAGTTGGTTTGTGAGCGATTTCTCATTATCAAGGTGCCGCAATTTTGCTATTTTCCAAACCCACTCCCATCAGAGGCAGCTCAGAATATGTAACATGTCAGAGACGGTGTACTGTAGCATTTGATTGTAAAAAGTCCTCTTTCATTTCTCATCCTTTGTGGGCCATTAGAGAGATGTTTAAATGAAATAAAATGATACATTCAGAGAAGAAGAACAGGAAAAGATGGAGGTTGAGTAAAAACTTAGAAAAATGTAATCGCTGCCATCTCGTAGAAATAAACGGGCGACTGCAGAGCCTAGATACTTCAGCTGGAGAACGAAATATGCAACTGATTTTAGTATAGAAGTCATGACATTTCATATCTGTGTTCTTTCGTGCAGAATACATGAACAAAGCAAAAGGTGAATAAAAAAAAACACATTCAGCAAAAATGTAAAGATAACTATTGTCATGCAGAGATTCCTATTCAAACTCAGTGAACAAGAATAACTTGAATTAATGCAAGAAGGATTATATGTCTACCAATCTCCTGTTGAATTATAAAGTCTCATATTATATTCATTTCCGATAATGTGTTATTTCAATGAACTGAGCTTACATAGCCCTTAATCTAGTCATACTGACCTCTCAAAGTGCTTTCCATCGGAGAGACATTCACCCAGTCACAAACTATTGGATTGCAAGACAACCACTCTGCCTACTGAGCTAATGGCAGCCCTTAAAAGTATTAAGAGAAGAAAGCAGGGTGAAAATTAGCCAATATGCAATTTTATTTGCTAATGAGCAGTCGTGGAACACCAGAATAAAAGCTTGGTTTCATGAACCTCTATATAAACAGCTGGCGATACTGAATGTCTCCTCTTTATTACGGTTTATCATTGTCCCTACATGTCCAAAACAATAATTCTGCTTTTCACAGATGATTTGCAGCAGCAGTGATGCACCAGCAGGAGGAGTTCATAGAGGTTAGCAAGATCCAGGTTTTATTTTGATATTCCGCTTCTTCGCAGGGGAATTTGCATATTAACTAAGTATTTATCTCTGAATTAAATATTTAGTTTGAATGTACACTCTTAGAAAAGATATGTTTAAAAATAATGAAAAAAAAATTCTAACACTTAAAGCACATTCTGTGTTACATGTGTTAAATTTGAATATACAATGCGTAAAATGTATTACGATAAAAGAACCACACAGTGTACAAATGTTGTATCATAAATGACAGATTATGTGTTGTCCCTGAGCTGATTTGGTACATGCGTTAAAATTCATCACCTCATGTGTTGTTTTTCACACATCTGTTTTAAGAGTGGATATATTTAGCTTGAAACGGAAATATTTAAAGACTAGAAAAGCACTCAGAGTGCAGACCTCCACCAAGACAGCTCACCATGAACCCCCCCATGTTATGATCTAATTCTAACTTTTCTAGTTTGGCCGTAAAACATAACTTAAGTAGCTGGATTCGCACTGCTATCAATATTAGTTCAGTGCTTGTAACTTGTTCCTGGTTCCTTTCCTGCAAATTGTTATCAAAAACCACCTATTTTGTTTTGCGTTATGTTGCTAACTATCAGACAAACCATGGCGAAAAAACATAAACTCCATGGCAGTGGTTATGAATAAATAGCATTAACGCATATTATGACATTGGAAATTATTTTTTCATATGAAACCAAACCAAATAAACCAAACTATTGCCATTAGCTTTTGACTGTGTGACTTCCCAAACATAACCTGATATTAATGTAAAGATGATTTATTATTTACTTTTACAGCGACTGTTTCAGTGGAAACTTAATTAGGCCCACACAACATTAAAAATAATCCAGAGTAGAATCCTTCTTCAACCTGTGGAGATTTAATATTTTATTAAAGCTTTCACAAAGGTTTCATTCATATTTGTATTTTTCTTTCACTCATTGACTGTTTTGTTATGACATTGCTTAAAAATGTTCAGATACATTTTTGTCTCAGATGTTAATTACATGCAGGTGCTAGTAAATCATGTTTCCAGTGTAAATACTATTTGAATAAGGATTTCACAGTTGAATCACCTTTTGCTTTTCCATAATGTCTTAATTGTGAAATCATTTCAGTTTTTTTCTAAATTCCTTTCAGTGGCAACAGTTATTTTGATCATTTTAATGGATTTAAAATAAAGATGTACATTAAACTTGAAAGTGGAATCTGAAACACTGATCGCTTCTCTAGTTTTTCCATCTAAGGTCTCTTTTGATAGCTTTGCATAAACCAGCAAAGGACTCTCCCCACATTTCGCTTTCTGGCCCAAAATCAGCGCTGACCATCTTATGGGTTGCATACAACGGGTCGCTGTGATCTGAGAGCCCAGCTATGAGCCTCAACACATTAGTGAGCTTATTGGGAACGAGTTCCTCGCAGATGATGGTCAGATTTCTTGTCTTACTAAGCGAGACAATTCAGCGTTGTCCACTGAAAGTTTTTGGCTTGGCTCAAAATGTACGCCAGCTATCAGGATCTATTGTGCAGAGGAAAAAGAATGGACAAAAACTCAACTAATGTGTATTTGTATTTTGTTATTAATTTTTTTATTCAGCTCAAATAACACATGGGCATCACTGATGGTGTTGTAGAAGGTTGGATTTACCACAGCTCCTCTTTTAACCCTGGCTGCAGCAGGAAACGGGGCTTTGGTGTAACAAAAGATTTTAAAAAAAGACTAATAATTATTTAATCATTGACTCAGAGGGCTAGTTTTACACAGTCAAGAATTTGCAGAAACAATATGAGTTACTTAAAAAAAGAATATTGTGAAAAGGTTCAATATTTGAGGCTCAAAATGTCCCACTCTAGTCAGTCAATTAACTCAAAACACCTGGAAAGAGTTCCTGAGCCTTTAAATGGTCTCAGTCTGGTTCAATAGGAATCACAATCATAGGGAAGACTGATGACCTAACAGTAACAGTTGTGCACAAAACCATCAGTAACACCCTCCATAAGGAGGGAAAGGCTCAAGGGTCATTGTCAAACAAGTTGGATGTTCCTAAAGTGATGTATCAAAGCACATTAATAGAAAGTTGTGGGAAAAAAGTGAGAAAGAAAAAGGTGCAGTAGCAGCTGGGATAAGCACAGCCTGGGGGAATGTCAGGAAAAAGTGGTTTAAAAGTGTTGGGGACCTTCACAAGGAGTGGACAAAGGGTGGACTTAGGACATCAACAGTTATTTTCTATTCAATCATTCAACCTATTCTATCATTTGTAAAAGTTTTGATTTCTGACTCAGAAAGAGACAGGTGGTTCTCAGCGCAATCAACATTAGCATCAGCTGGTCTCAATAAGGCTAAAATAAACCAATATCAGTCACCAGACAATTTCTCAGCGGATATGTGGATTATCACTCCAACATATTCTGAGAATTAATTAATTTTAACAATAAGATTAAAACATTTGTTTCTTCCCTGGAGACAGCAATTAAGAGCACCCCGAACACTTGGATCCAAAACTTACAAAGTTTTGGATCCATGTCATTTTTTGGCCCAAATGTTCTGCTGATGTAAAGAATACTTAATACAAAAAAATGATTAGCAATGAAGGAGATCATAAACTCGGGTGCAGATCATAAATCTTTCTAGACGGTGGGCTCCGTCACATGCCTGGTAACCACGCCTGGCTCTGAGAGGTGATTACATAGAAACTTCAGAACATGCCAGCAGTGAGCTGCACACGGAACTCATATGGTCACCAGCCGACCTCTCAGAATGGAACCTGTTGGGTTTTTTTTTTTTACAGTTACCATCTTAATCTTTTACTTCCCATCAGTTACACGTTTTTCTCAGTTGCATTGGTGCATTTCTAAAACAAAAAAGTAAAAATATGGCTGTGTATGGTTAGGAATTTCACGATTCGATTTCGATTCAATTCAATATAGATTTATTAGCTTCGATATAGATTGAATAATAAATACATACATGTAATTAAGTACCTAAATATATTTATAAATAATGTGTGCTGTAGTACCAATGTTTAAAAACAAATTAGCATGTTTCCTGTCATGGTTTATTTAGTAGAACAAACTGTAAAATGTTATTCATGTGTTGTACAACGCTGAACACTCACTTCCTTTATGGTCATTGCACAAGAAAAAACACATTGTGTAATTATTGGCAACGAAATTTCGTTGCTTGGCAACCGACAAAAAGGTAACAGTAACAACAGTAAAACCTGTATGTTAAAAAAAAAATCAACTAATTGTAATATAAAACTATAAATTATAGCTATAAAATATATAAATATTATAACTAAAATAGTGCAGTGTAAATTATAAATAAAGTGTAGTTTATGGAGGGGAGAGTCATTTGGCATTGAATAATCTGATAGCCAGAAGAAAGCAGCTGCTGCAGAACAACCAGATTTAAGGGTTAGGGTTAGTCCCAATAATCTTTTCAACTGACCTCACTACTCTCTGCAGACTCTTCCATTCTAAGGCCTTGCAGCTCCCAGTCCAAATGGAGATGCAGCTGGTCAGCACGTCTCCATGGTCCCTCTGTAGAAGGTGGAGAGGATGGAGAGGCGAGAAATGCCCACAGCGCCTAAATCAATTCATAGGATTTGATGAATCGATATTGAATTGAGAAACAAAAAATTGCAACACATTAATGAATCAATATTTTTACCCAGCCCTATCAAAAAACCCTTAACCTCCTTCATAACCTGCAAAAAAAGAATGGATACCTTATTCCTCCAAACCGAGGATTCATATCAATAAAAACATCTGTGTCAGCAGAGTTCAAAGTCATGACATCAAGATTTTGTCAAAAGGTTCATTTGTGTTTTCTTTGATCGCGTTAATCAAGACAGCACCACACGATTAGAACAGACATCTGAACTGTGGAGTTACAGAATAACGTGAGGAAAATGATTACGAAAACACCAGAATGCAAGCTTATTCTTGGTACTGCATACCTTCTTTGCAGTTCTAATTTGTTTTTCTTATTTATAGGAAACCTAACCTGTGAGTAAAGCTGTGGACAATTAGAAACAGTCTGATCAGTGAAGTTAAGCTGAGAGAAACTTCAATCTGGGAGACATTTTCAGAAAAGATTAGAAATGCATAAAATGAACTGATTTTTTCCACTAGTTCAACATTTTTAACAAATCAAGAAATGAAATCAGGACTTCTAGTTAATTTTGTTGTTGATTTGATTGAAAAGAAGAAACAAAAATCAACTGAGACATATCCTAAAGGATTTGCAATGTGTTTGAAGGAGTAAAAGGTTAACATGATTGCAGATGAATAAATGTTGTAGAGATTAAACTAGCAGTTTCATTCTGATTAGGGGTATACACCAAAGCAATTAAACTGTAAGTTACCACATCTAAGGAGCAGGAACCTGAACCAGCACCTCTATTCTACCACCTAGAAAGTATTACACTGATTAGATGCTGCGATTTCCAATAGAGAAATTGTCTACAAGGTTCATCTGATCAGATCTTTTTATTGATTATTCTGAGACAGCTTTCCTTTCCTGAAGATCAAACATAAGACTGGAGCGTTAATTGCATGAATATGCAAACATAAAAAGTATTGTAATTGAAAATACATTAAATCAAATATAATAGAAAGGTAAGTACATCATACAGATAACTTTCTAAAACATAACTTTTTTTTGGTACTATGCTGAACAAAATCCCTTTTACGTTCCATATGCGACTAGGTGTCACCTGTCCAGATGTAGCAGGAATAGTCCAAAGGTCAGCACTCTCCATGAAAACATGGCGACTGGATCACTTTCTGTTAGCTGGCTGTAGCTGAGGAAGGTAAAAACAGAGTCCTCCTGTTGCATTTGTCTCTGTACGTTTCTAGTTCAGCAAACGTTCTTCATAATTTGTCTCATTCTCTCCTCTCCCATAAACATCTGACTTCTCACTCACAGCTCGCTCTCTTTGTGCCCCAGCAGCAGCGTTTTAACACTGTTGTGGCATCAGCTTCAGAGACTTTCTTCCTAGTGATTCCTATCATCTGGCATATTCTTGTAACTTCTTTGCCACACCATCCTTTTGCTTTGGATAATAAATGACTGTTGTACCTTACATCCTGTAGTAAGAAGGCGGAGGTGGGTAGAGTACCCACAAACTGTAATCTAGTAAGACTAATATATATTTTTACTCAAGAAGTGGTAGTACAAGAAATGACTCAAATAAGAGTAGAAAGGTATTTCCTAAAAGGGTTACTGAGTAACCGATGTCATCAAAAGGAGAAACAAAAAATGTATGAGCAAATTCTGGTATTTTATAGACAAAAATTCAGAAATGAATGAAGATAAATAACATAAATAAAAAAAATCAAGTTCAGGGAAAAAATAATTTCCCAATTCACATTGTTTTCAATGTTATAGAAACTTGTGAACTTAATACAGAAGTAATATGTATATATTGCCTATGATAGAGCAGGTTAAAGTACTTCTCAGGTTTAGTGTATCTCCTTGCTCTCCAAACGGCAGAAAGAAAACAACAAAACAGCAAAGCTTTTGTACTTCAACCTGAACAGTTTATGTGTGGCTCATTATTGGTTAAGTGAAGTTACTAATGATGGGTCCAGAATTTTTTCTCAAGTCAGAGTAGCAGTACTTACATACCAAATGATACTACTGAAGTAAAAGTAAAAAGTACTGTCTAGTAAAACTACAACTAGCAGTCAAATATTTTTAGAAAGTTACTAAAGTAAATCTCACTGACTTAATGTAACTAGTTACTACTCACCACTGTGAAAAAGAAAGTTGAAAATGTTACTGTCATTTGTTGCTTGCATGTATGAGGAACAGTTACTGGAATGACTTTATTTGAGGTTAATAAGACAAACTATTTCTGTTTCGTAATTAGCTGGCCTCTAAATGCATTTGATTGAGATATAATTTATAAAGGGGTGTCAGAGTTAATGGGGCTGAACACAAATGCATGCTAATTAATCAGTCATTCAATTTATCAGTCAATAAATCAACAAAACTAGCATCAACACACATGAAAATGCAAAATAAAAATAAAAACATTGCTATTCAACATCAACAACAAATTGTGACTGTACATTAAAACAAATCAGAAGTAATCAGACAGAGATCTAAAAATTAAAAATATATTATATATTTATTTGTTATTATATATTTAGTTATTAAATGTTATTTTTTATATGTATTACATATTATATTCTGAAAACTTAAAGCATTTAAAAACTTTAACCAAACAAAAAAGAAGCCAAAATGATGCCTATAACTATGTTTCATTTATTTTGAACTCTAAAAATAATGAAGTATATTAAAATATTATATCAAAACATATGTTTTTTCCAAAACATTAAATCATGATCGTGCTGGACGGATTTTGATCGTGATTACGATTTTGGTGGCCACAATTAAATGAACCTGATCGTCAACGATTAATTACATTCAAAATGCGAGCTTCACTGCGTGCCTCTTCATCATACACTGCCTCAACCAATAGTCTGCCAACCACCAGGGGGCAGACGCATGGCTAAAGCTTCATTAAGCTGCCCAAATAAAAACCGCACACACGCCACTCAGCACTAATAATCGCTGCACTACGCTTGCTACGTAGCAGGTTAAAAACAGTATCTGAGCAATGTAGTAGATCCAGATCTCCATTATGGATCTGACTAGTAAGCAGAAAGTTCCCGAAAGTGTATTACCGCCACAGTAAGCAGCCGGTGGATGCTACGCTATCCCACAATGCAGCGGATGCCCCGAAATCATAGAAGAAGATGGACCTGGCTAAAAATGGCTACAGACGAACTGTCAACCATTGACACCGCCGCAGTTTCGGCAGATAAATGTACGTGTAGCGATGTTACTGATTACTGTAATTGTTTTTTGACTGATTAAACATTTAAGTTAAGTTATACCAGACAAAATAACGGCTAGAGGAGGCGGGACCACAGGCAAACGTAACGTAAACATCTCGGTCAACAGAAGTCATACGGGTCAAAGGACATCCAAAATGGTGGAGCAGATTTGCTGATTTGCTATTCAGTATTACATTAACAGGTGAGTAATAGTCGCTACGTAGCATATAGTAAATACTAAGGATTTGGATGCAGGGAATGTCAAAGGCCTTTTCTGTATAAGCTCTAATTGTTTCCCATAAATTGCACTTTGAGATTGCACTCTGCAATAACATTTAGCTTGTACTTTTAAATACATATATATATATACACAGGTGCTGGCCAGTAAATTAGAATATCATCAAAAATTTGAATTATTTCAATAATTCCATTCAAAACGTGAAACTTGTACATTATATTCATGCAATGCACACAGACCAATGTATTTCCAATGTTTATTTCTTTTAATTTTGATATTTATAAGTGACAACTAATGAAAACTCCAAATTTGGTATCTCAAAAAATTAGAATATTTTAAAGGCCAATGAAAAAAAATGTTTTTTTTTAAATGTTGGCCAACTGAAAAGAATGAACATGAAAAGAATGTGCATGTATAGCACTCAATACTTAGTCGGGGCTCCTTTTGCCTCCATCACTGCAGTAATGCGGCGTGGCATGGACTCGATCAGTCTGTGGCACTGCTCAGGTGTTATGAGAGCCCAGGTTGCTCTGATAGTCGTCTTCAGCTCCTCTGCATTGTTGGGTCTAGCGTATTGCATCTTCCGCTTCACAATACCCCATAGATTTTCTATGGGGTTAAGGTCAGGCGAGTTTGCTGGCCAATCAAGGACAGGGATACCATGGTCCTTGAACCAGGTACTGGTGGTTTTGGCACTGTGTGCAGGTGCCAAGTCCTGTTGAAAAGTGAAGTCTGCATCCCCATAAAGTTGGTCAGCAGCAGGAAGCATGAAGTGCTCTAAAACTTCCTGGTAGACGGCTGCATTGACCTTGGACCTCAGGAAACAGAGTGGGCCAACACCGGCAGATGACATGGCACCCCACACCATCACTGACGGTGGAAACTTTACACTGGACCTCATGCAACGTGGATTCTGTGCTTCTCCGCTCTTCCTCCAGACTCTGGGTCCTTGATTTCCAAAGGAAATGCAAAAATTGCTTTCATCAGAAAACATAACTTTGGACCACTCAGCAGCAGTCCAGTCCTTTTTGTCCTTGGCCCAGGCGAGACGCTTCTTACGCTGTTTCTTGTTCAAGAGTGGCTTGACACACGGAATGCGACAGCTGAATCCCATGTCTTTCATGAGTCTCTTCGTGGTGGTTCTTGAAGCGCTGACTCCAGCTGCAGTCCACTCTTTGTGGATCTCCCCCACATTTTTGAATGGGTTTGTCGTCACAATTCTCTGCAGGATGCGGTTATCCCTAGAGCTTGTACACTTTATTCTAACACATTTTTTACATCCCTTCGCCTGCCTGTTAATGTGCTTGGACACAGAGCTCTGCGAACAGCCAGCTTCTTTAGCAATCACCTTTTGTGTCTTGCCCTCCTTGTACAAGGTGTCAATGGTCGTCTTTTGGACAGCTGTTAAGTCAGAAGTCTTCCCCATGATTGTGGAGCCTTCAGAACAAGACTGAGGGACCTTTTAAAGGCCTTTGCAGGTGTTTTGAGTTAATCAGCTGATTAGAGTGGCACCAGGTGTCTTCTATATTGAGCCTTTTCAGAATATTCTAATTTTCTGAGATACTGAATTTGGTGTTTTCATTAGCTGTCAGTTGTAATAATAAAAATGAAAATTAATAAACACTTGAAATATATCACTATGTGTGGAAGGAAAGTATACAGTATAGAATTTTCACGTTTTGAATGGAATTAGTGAAATAATTCAACTTTTTGATGATATTCTAATTTACTGGCCAGCACCTGTATATATATATATATATATATATATATATATATATATATATATATATATATATATATATATAGTGTATATATATTTAAAAGTTTGTTTGTTTTTGTTAGTTGTTTTGCATTATTAATCATCTAATCTAAAGTTTTTTTATTTTTCACAAAAATTTTATCCAACATTGCATGTTTATAATTGGTGCAATAAAAATAGATATTTTACAGGACTCGATGAATGATTGTGATTAATAATCGTGATTACAATATTGATCAAAACAATCGTGATTATTTTTTTGGACATAATCTTGCAGCCCTAATTGTTTCAAGGCGATAAAGATTTGCCCCTGAGTTTGATAATCTCCTTCTGTAATCTTGCACGTAGATTCAGGCCTTTTCAGTTCAGTATTTCTGATTTATGGTTGAGATGTGTCTTCATATTCTTTTAGTTTTTTAGTCTGTGAACAGAAACTGTGCAAACACAGAACTCATATATAATAATGACTTATGGAGCTGTTTAAACTGAGTGTGCTGAGATGCGCAAGGGATGCGTGTTGTATGTGGCTGTCTGGAACCAAACATTTAATAAAACACAGCCTTGAAAAGTCAAACCAGTGTGTGTAAGTGTGCACTGGTGTAGATGATGTTCATAAATGCAAATGTAATGTCAGAGGTCCTAGAAACAGTGACAATCCTGTTGTGATACGCATTTTATCTTTTAACTGCTACATAAAAAACATTTTTTATAAAAAAAAAAACTGTATTTTAGAGAATAATTTATTAGGATGTTTAGGTGTTACCATGTAGCTGAGGGGGACAACACGGGCAAAGCATTTATTTTAGTTTCATTCAAAACATTCATCAGTGCACTAACTAACTAAGCTGAACACTGTTTTACATCATTGTTTAGAGGACAGTTTTCATTTCTGTTCCTGTCTATTTTTACCAGTAAGAACTAATAGAACATAATGAATTCATGGACTGAAACATTTTCTGAGGCACTTGGATATTATTAAGACTAAATGTCAAAAACTTTGCTTTCTTCTACATCATTGTGTTATATGTGCTGAACAAGTTGAAATTGACTTTAAGTAAAGAGCTTAAAGTAGCACAACTTCTGTTTCTGATTAAACTGTATATTATATATTTAGATCTTATGGAAAAGACATTTAAACATCAGTTCCAAAACATTTCCAAAGCTGCAACCTGTAGTAGACACCATCATCCACTAGAGGTCAGCAGTTTACTAGGTTTACTGGAAGTAAAATAGAAATCTAAACGGACATCTGACACAATTACCACAGCTTCTTCATGCGATACGATAAAGTGATCAATTTATAAACTATTTATTGTATTGAGTGAAAGAAATTACGAAAAACCTTTTCTGAAAAATGTACTTCGACCAATCAATTCACTTTGCAAATATCTCCAAATCTGAGCACTTGCAGACATAATTTCTACCTTTTCTGCTCACCAATCCATCAGTATTTTGGAGATACCATCAGCACCATCCAGATACCCTGGATGGTCGCCACTTCACAGCCTGCTGCTGTATTCATCCCAGCTTTTCCACAGACCATCTGTCATCACTATGCTCCTCTATTCTGTGCTCCTGTCTTCAGGCCAAACCCATTTTACGATCCGCTCAGCCTCTCTCCTGTAGTGTATTTTTTGTTTTTGTCTGTTTTTGGCAGAATCTTTATGACCACATTGTTAGCTTTGACTGTTCTGCTTTCATTCAGACTCAGTGTGTTTGTCAGTAACACAGAGCAAAGCCATGCTGTAATTAGCTGCTTTTACAGTTACAAAAGCTCAGCAAAATACGGCTGAAACGTGACTATCTGGAATAGCTGAACCTGAATTAGCACAGTGGAAAGTGGAAAGATTCTGGATGTTTAAGTGAACAGATTTTAACAAAGGGCTGTTATTTTTTGTTTTAACCAAAGACAAAATAACCTCATCCATCATTCATTGGGCAAGGTAAACCGTGGACAGGTCGCCAGACCATGGGGCAGCAGAGACACACAGCACAAGCAACCACACTCCTACCTAAGGGCTATTTAGAGAGACCAGTTAACCTGATTATCATGTTTTTTTTAGCTGTGGGAGGAAGTATCTGGAAAGAAACTACACATACTGTACACATGTACTAGGAGAGCATGCACAGAAAGACCACTGGTCAGGATTTGAACCTGGGACCTTCTTACTGCAAAGCAGCAGAGCCACTGGGCAGCCTATCTAGTCTTTTTTTTGTGAAAGTTTAGGATTAGAGGACTGTATTGTTTCCCACTTTTTAGCATGACATAAAAATCATGAAGTGGCAGGACCAGATAGAACAATACTAACAAATTAGATATATGACCTTAGAGGTAGCCCTACATATTGTTGTTGTCCGTCATTTTGACCAACGGGGTAAATAAAAAAATCCAGTCATAATCTACTTTTACCCCTCAATTTTTGAAATATTAACATATTCAATAGTGCTTATTTTTTATTTAATCCGAACAGGCTGAACAGTGAACTACAAATAAAAGTGAAATTCAACATTTCCACTTGAAAATGCGAACAGTTCACCTACTGTAGCCTGATCACAACATCTCATTATTTCCTCATGGGACTGAAATATTCATCCATTGGTGCGTAAATAAATAAAATAAATAAAATAGTGGGATTACTACAGATGTTCTTGTTGTGGGATAGGTACCGGCAGGCCAAGCGGAGTGCGGCTCGGATGGTTGCCGAGGCAAAAACTCGGGCGTGGGAGGAGTTTGGAGAGACCATGGAGAACGACTTTCGTTTGGCTTCGAAGCGATTCTGGTCCACCATCCGGCGTCTCGGGCGGGGGAAGCGGTCTGCCACCAACACTGTTTACAGTGGGGGCGGTGTGATGCTGACCTCAACGCGGGACGTTTTGGGTCGGTGGATGGAATACTTCGAAGACCTCCTCAATCCCACCGGCACGCCTTCCTGTTTGGAAGCAGAGTCTGGGGACTCTGGGACGGGCTCTCCAATCTCTGGTGCTGAGGTCACCGAGGTTGTTAAAAAGCTCCTTGGTGGAAAGGCACCGGGGGTGGATGAGATTCGGCCGGAGTTCCTCAAGGCTCTGGATGTTGTAGGGCTGTGTTTGTTGACGCGGCTCTGCAATATTGCGCGGACATCGGGGGCAGTTTCCTTGGATTGGCAGACCGGGTTGGTGGTCCCCCTCTTTAAAAAGGGGGGTTAGTCGAACCTCGTATTCAGGAGGAACAATGCGGTTTTCGTCCTGGCCGTGGAACACTGGACCAGCTCTACACCCTCAGCAGGGTCCTGGAGGGTGCGTGGGAGTTCGCCCAACTGGTTTACATGTGTTTTGTGGACTTGGAGAAGGCATTCGACCGTGTCCCTCGGGGTGTGCTGTGGGGGGGGTACTCCGTGAGTATGGGGTACCAGGCCCTTTGATAAGGGCTGTTAGGTCCCTGTATGAACGGTGTCAGAGTTTGTTCCGCATTGCCGGCAGTAATTCGGACTCGTTTCCAGTGAGAGTTGGACTCCGCCAAGGTTGCCCTTTGTCACCCATCCTGTTCATAACATTTATGGACAGAATTTCTAGGCGCAGCCAAGGTGTTGAGGGGGTCCGTTTCGGTGACCTCAGGATCGGGTCTCTGTTTTTTGCAGATGATGTTGTCTTGTTGGCTTCATCTGAACGTGATCTACAGCTCTCGTTGGAGCAGTTCGTAGCCGAGTGTGAAGCGGCTGGGATGAGGATCAGCACCTCCAAGTCAGAGACCATGGTCTTGAGCAGGAAAAGGGTAGAGTGCCTTCTCCGGGTCGGGGATGAGGTTCTTCCTCAAGTGGAGGAGTTCAGGTATCTGGGGGTCTTGTTCACAAATGAGGGAAAACAGGAGTGGGAGATCGATGGACGGATTGGTAAGGCGTCTGCAGTTATGTGGGCGCTGTACCGGTCTGTCGTGGTGAAGAGAGAGCTGAGCCGAAAGGCAAAGCTCTCGATTTACCGGTCGATCTACGTTCCTACCCTCATCTATGGTCACGAACTCTGGGTGGTGAACAAAAGAATGAGATCATGGATACAGGCGGCTGAAATGAGTTTCCTCCATAGGGTGGCTGGGTTCTCCCTTAGAGATAGGATGAGAAGCTCGGTCAGCCGGAGGGGGCTCAGAGTAGAGCCGCTGATCCTCCACATCGAGAGGAGCCAGTTGAGGTGGCTCGGGCATCCGGTCAGGATGCCCCCCTGGTGAGGTGTTCTGGGCACGTCCCACCGGGAGGAGGCCCAGAGGAAGAACCAGGACTCACTGGAGGGACTATGTCTCCCAGCTGGCCTGGGAACGCCTCAGGATTCCTCCCGAGGAGCTGGCCCAAGTGGCCGGGGAGAGGGAAGTCTGGGTCTCTTTGCTTAGGCTACTGCCCCCGCGACCCGACCCCGGATAAGCGGAAGATGATGGATGGATGGAAATAGTGGAATTACTACAGAGGTTTTTGTTGTGAGGTTTTGGATTTTTGCCTCTGAAAGATGACTTCTCATAGGGGTTTCGATGTTGTTCTGCAGAATGAATCGGCGCTATGCTGCCCCACTTCAGCCAAAGTTTGAAAAGCAGGGAACATTTCACCACAGATTGGCAACCTCAAGTCAAGACAAGTGGATTTTATTGTCATTTCAACCATATACAGTCTGTAAACAGAAACGAAAAAGAGTTCCAACAAGGATCAAGTGGTGTTACATTTTAAAAAGTACATAGAACACGAGACAAGCCAACACAGAAACAAACAAACAAATACAAAAACACAGAAAGAAGACAGGGCAAAGTTAAAAACTTGCAGCAATAAGTATGTGCAAGCAGCAAGGTGGAGAAAGATGCAGTCTGAGTGATGATGTATAGAGGCATCAGATTTGTTCAACAGTATGATTACCTGGGGAGAGAGGCTCTTCTCCATTCTGGATGTGCGGTCATTCAGGCTGCGATACCTTCTCCCTGATGCAAGTAGGGAAAAGAGAGCATTTGCGTAGGCATTGAATGCTGTACATGTCTAGGAGAAAGGCAAGAGAGGTGCCAGTGATGTGTTCTGCTGATCTGACAGTGCACTACAGCGCAGTTCCCAAACCACACGGTCATGGCACTGCTGAGTATGCTCTCCATAGCTCCTCTGTAGAAAGTGACCAATATGGATGGGGGGAGATGGGCCCTCCGCAGCTTACGCAGAAAGTAGAGGCGTTAATGGGCCTCGGGAACACCATTGACTTTTAGGTCTGATGTTTGTGACTGTAAAAAAAAAAAAGCACAGAGCTAACAGCTGCTGAAAAGTGATATGACAATGGAGACCCTTTCCATCTTGGATATAAGCTCATGGAACAAAGATCTACTTAACAAAAGAGATCAAGAAACAGTTGTCAGATAATTAAATTAAAAACCCAATTGTTCCGCACAAAAGCCTGGTTCTGAGACCAGTCTAATGATTTGCAGCAATCATGGATAACTGGCTGGCACAAAAAGATCCTGACATCATTCAAATAGACTATGTTTTGTGCTCCAGTTCTGACCAGCATTTTTAGAAATTTCTGTGTCTCTGCTCTGTCTTCTGAACACCCCCAGAAGGTCGTGGCAGATGGTCGCTTGTACTGAGCCACGTTCTAGTTCTGCTGGAGGTTTCTTGCTTTTAAAGGGGAGTTTTTCCTCTCCACTGTCGCTACATGGTTGCTCAATTGAGGGATTACTGGGATGTTAACACGATAGGTGACTGCCTACTGTCACCACATATTGGTCCAGGAGGAATGAATGCTGCAATCTGCTGGGATTCCCTGGATAGAATAATGAACTGAAGGATTAATTAGAAAGTATGTAGGACTAAATGTAAATGACTGTATTTGTAAAGTGCCTTGAGCTCAAGCGCGCGTTGTGAATTTACATTTTATAAATAAACTAAATTATTAATCAGATAGCACTCCTATTCCTCTAAATTACTTCATTTTTTGGGGAAATTTTTCAATGTCTGCTTGACCTCAGTAGTTTTATGGTGCATCAGAAACATGCTTTAAAATAAAATAAAGATCCATGTATGATTTAGTAATGGAATTCCTGCAGGTATATACAGGGCCGTTTTTTCCCCCCCCAGAAATGGATGGCATACTTATATATTCAAATTATCTCTCTGTTACTGTTTCTTAACTTATGGAGATGTTACGCCTTATTGGAGAATACCTTTATCTTTCTTAATCAAAGCACTTTCTTTGTCTTCTTTTACCCTTTCAGCTGTTTTCTCGACCGCCTTGACACCAGTTCTGCTCAGTAACATGAACAGATGCAACACATCCAGCCATGATGATGTAAAAACTTTTCAATTCACAACCACAACTCCCATGTGTGATGAATCCCTTCTAATGGAGATTTGCTCATCCTCACTTTACTGTACACTCTGTTGTAATAACTCAATAATCTGAGGAGCAAATGAGTGTTTCTGAGTTTCAGGCATCTCCGATTCATTTAGTTCAAGTCCATTACCTCAGTTATGATCCTAAGGTCCTGCTGGGAGCCGGATCTGCAGCATCTGAAGGAAGACAGAAATGTTCATTTTTACTTTTTCGTTTATTCATATTGACAGCTAAAAAGAAAAAAAATCTCCCATGTATTTGAGCATCGATATTTCCTGTTTTGCTTTTTACTGACACGTTGACCTCATTCACTGTACTTTTTTAACACATTTCATTCCTACTAAGACCAGAGGATGCCCATTCCTGCAATCGTCAATCTCCTAAACAAGCAGGTCACCTCCTGTTAGGTTTCAGTGGCTGTGAGCTGGGTGAGTGGTTGTGCTTTTGCTCTGCTCTCACCTTGTTCTGCAGGTTGGTGGCTGGCAGGTTCTGCAGCAGGTGCTTTCCATCATTCCTCCTCACATTCACCACTCATAAGGGGAGTGGACCCTGGTGACTGGCGCCAGTTGATTCTTGCGCAATGTGTGGTACACAGGCCAAAATTTCTCTTCCTGCTGCTCTGAAAAAAACAAAACAACCTCTAGTTAATTCACTCCTAAGAAACATACCTTTCCGGTTCTCCCCTTCTTGATCCTGCTCGAATTACCTTTCGTCCAATCTCCTCACTGTGGATGCTGTACCCTGGATTTCCCAAGCTGGTTGGATCTCATCTCACGCTCTCTCCAGTTGAATCCCCGATCCACGTGTGGTCAGTCTCCATTCCGTTCCCATCTGGAAACAAAATCTAAAGAACTCACCTGGATTCTGACCATCTCCATTGGCTTGCCTGCCCGCCCTCCAACATCCACCTGTAGGAGAAGAGGCAAACTACTTCAACTCAGACCAACCACTCTCCGGCCAAACTCAGTCGCTGCTGCCGACATACTTCCTCCTAGTGCGTCCGAAGGCTCTGAACCAAGTAAGACCATTTCTCATTACTGCAGCCCTGAACCATAAAACCCACTTCACCATCAACTGCTCTCCTCCAGACTCAGCTCCCGTTCCTCCGAACCCCCAGATGTGGGGCAACTTCTCTGGCTCTCCCTCGTGACCGGTCTTTGTTGAAGAAAAAAAACCTTTTAAAACCAGCCTGCTCTCCTGGTGTCTTGATCTGTGGCTTGAACTAGAGTCTTCTGAAAACCAAAAATGACAAAAACTACTTTTACTAGAGTACATTTTGGGGGAATGTTCTTTTATGAGTGGATTTGGTACACCATTATACTACTTTTATGTAAGTAACATTTTTAAGTATCCATACTGTTGAGTAAAATTACTGGATACTTTTCCCATTGTGAGTAACTTCACTAAATGTAAGAAATGCTTGTTTTCACCAAAACTACAAGAGAACAGACACTCTTCTGCATTTATGTTAAACATAGACCTCTTGTTTGTTGTTCTGATGGCGTTTTCTATCTCATGCAGGTTCTGTGCCATTTGGAGAGAAAAATATAATTACAGTAAAACCTATATATTCTGTTCGGTGGTGCCTTATCCTGATCTAACACATTCTGTGTATATGTTTGCTGTTTCATAGGTTTTATATTGCTTGAATATGATTTGGAAAAGTGTTCCTTATGGCTGGATTTCTCTTGTAATGTAAAGTTATACTTTATTACAGTTTAATCCTGAAAATACTGGAATTCACAAATGACTTTATTGTCTGACAATTTCTAAATAAGATAATCTGATCACTTACTCTGTACTTGAGAATCATTTTTACAAATTGCTTCTCTACTCTTGAGTTATTTCTTAAATGGTTACTTTCTACTTTTACTGGAGTAAAAATATGGTCGCTTCTTTTTAACTGCTACTAACTGCAATTAACTTCCGCTGCAACTAATTTCTTATGGCAAATAATAATTGTGTTAAAATAATTACGCTCAGGACACCACCCGGGATTGAGGAATGATAGAATAGCCAAATTGTTCAGTCTCACTTTATGAGTACCTGGCTGAGTTAAATAAACAAAAGATGGAATGAGTCTGTGACGTTTATTGAACAGCATATGTATGTGGAATAGACTAATTTCCATTTTTTTTTTTTTTTTACAAAAGAAAAGATCAAGTGAAAATACTTAACTTACTTACTCACCAAGCTAGTAACACACAACTCCTGAGTAAAATATGATTTAACACTAAAACCAAGGGAGTAGATTTGATTTTGAGATTGGTGGGGACACACAAGTGCTCCAATGCAGCACTCTTGAAAGTTTAAGTTCTTTGCATTAGCAATCATAATTTCACATTATGCAGATGTTATAGGTTAAAGTAACTAATGAAAGACAAGAAGGCAAATTCGAAAAGCTCTAATCTTTACTCTTTAGTGCAGGGCTGTAGTGAAACTGTGCATCATGTCAATTAGCTGTTGAGCTGGAATGTTATTTGTGTCAGGTTGGTTGGGCTTGTCCAGAATATCCTCCTGATTACTGCCACTCTCTCTGCTGCTCTCTCCAGGTGGATTGGATTCCTTTGGAATCAACCACAATATAAATTTGAAAACCATAAAGCAACTAGTGTAAAGAAATACACACTAGTAATACATGAAGAGGCCGGTTAGATTTAAGGCTCTGATTTTATAGCTAAATGGTGGGATTTTTATTCGGATCACCATCATACTAACATTTTTTAACTGCTGCTATATTCTGTGTGAAGGCTTGTTTTATTCTAATGTTTAAATGCTTTTATCTTGTAAAGCAGTTTGTTTTTCTGTTTGCATGAAAAGCTCTTTATAAATAGATTTGATTTGATCTGTCACAGTGCTGAATTTCATGATTAACACATCCAGCATTATTTAACCTCACCTGTGAAATTGCAGCCTCTTTTTCAGCTTCTCCCTCTCCATCTCCTCCAGCCTCTCTGCTGTCTATCACCTTACAAAAATATGTTGATGCATGACAGATTAGGGATTGAATGATCATAGAGTTTGATTTTAAAGTTATTACCTGAGCAAAAAAGGCCTTTACTTTCACACTAATTATGTGTAATTTATTCTCCCCAAAATATGGATACATAAAATCACATGATCATCTGGTTTGATATGTGGTAGCGACGCCGTTGATTGGTGGGGACAATTCACTAATCGCTGGATATTGGTATGGACATGTCCCCTCCGTCCATGCTAATTCTACGACCTTGACTAAAACTTTTCAAAAATAAAAACAGTAAATTGATAAATACACAAAAAAAATAGAAACAAACTGATTGTGAGGTTACAGTTCAGTATGAAAATGTTTACTTGGAGCATGGGGCAGGATGAAGAAACTAAACTCACAAGTGACGTGGCCTGCGCTGCAAGTAACTGCAGCCACCAGTACAAGAGTGTGCACAAACTCTTCAAATGAAAGAAACACAGTGATGTACTGCCAGACCACTGCACAGACACTATACCAGTATAATTAAAACAAGCGATGAAGTAAAATCTACCTTAGGTCCAGGTGGGCAGAAACATTTCCACAGATTTTGTGGGCACACGTAGCTTTTGCAGGGGGAAAAGACATTCCAATGAGGAACCAAATCAGATGCAGCATAGGAATGTACAAAGTAGCATCACTGCTTACACTTTGGACTATAGGTCCAATATGACATAACTGTAATGAACACCGTGCTCAGTTTGTAAAATATCCGGGCCTGTATCCCTAAACATTCTGAGAATCCTCTCAGAGAGCTCCTAACTTAACCAAAATATTCCTTGCCAGGAGTTTTAGCTTAGAAGTGATTCCAGAACATTTTCAGTGAACTCTGAGCAAGGAATGGATGGAAAATCCTATCTTAGTGTGGAGGTGTGGTTTACCCCGTTGCTAGGTATGAGTCATCATTTCAAAAGCTGTGATTGGTTGATCCTACAAGTTTGATGAAAATGAACTTTTGGTGAAAATGAGCAAAGGATGTACCCTCAATTCAATAAACATAATTATACACTCTAATCTTAAGACAATATCTGGAAAATTAATAGTAAGCTGTATGGGTTATAGCCTAACATTATAATCTAAAATATGTGAAAACTTAAGCTCATTACACCCTGTTCAAATAATGATTTGTGTCTTATTTGCTCATATTAATATCCTAGCTGGCATATTTTGTACTTTCACGCCCATATGGACCCCATTGAAAACAAGATGGCCGATCTCAAGGGGCTATCCTTAATGAAGTAGAAATTGCAACGTTACAACTCGGTGTGGTCTTAACGAGGGTAACACGGCTCAGCTTTTATCCATGTCTGTGATTGCTGGCTGGTCTATTTGTGAAGGCTTGTTAACAAATATCCTACAAACACAGCTGCTTAGGGAAACTCCTAAGCCATTAAAAGTCCTCTTCCCTGCTCTTAGCAGATCTCGCCTTAGGACCCCTTTTAAGCACTAGGAATCTTGAGGAATAGCTTTTATATTAACTGGGATTTTCGTGTCACTTTTAGGGTAAATTCTAAGAAAACGTCATGACTGAGAATTTTCTTGGATTTTGGCCACTAGGAGGCACTTTTTGCACAAAAATTCTTTAGGGATACGGGCCCAGGTCTCTAAACATTCAGTGGGACAGAGCAGCTTTTGCAAGATTGTAGCAAATGCTACTGCACGTTAGGTCTGATAAGTCATCACTGAGGTCATATATCAGCCTATATTAGTCAATCAGATATACATCCGGGTGCCTGTCTGACTTTTAGCATATGTTGCTTTTGACCCATGAGAGGCCAATTATAAGACCTTATTCTACTTACTTCCACTTCTAGTGGGCTTTGAGTGGTGCTTGTTCGTTTGCAGAAGAATCCATTCCCACAGTTGAATGAGTCCCGACCAATTTTCTTCCTGTTTTGAAGCTGCTGAGAACGCGCAGACAGTGTTGATTGACCTTACACCCGTAGGACAGCGTGGGAAATTGCTGCACATTTTACTGCATACAGCCTGTTCAAGAAAATGGAGCCATAAGTGGACGATTGATTCTTTTTGGTTTATAGCACTTCATCACCCAAAAAACTAGACATGCATGTTTAGTGTTTTTCAGGAATCCTGCCTCATGTCGCTTTAAAGACCAAGGCTTACATTGAAATGTTTGGAAGTGAGCCTAATTTAGCTTTAAATTAATTGTGATTAGTTTAAAACTCATTAGCACCTTTTGGTTCATGTTCAAACCAAAACACAATGCGCAGCAAATACGTTCTGTGGAGGAAGTACTGTTTCATTTAAAAATGTGTTGAATTAGAAATCAATAACCTTTAGAGAATTAATTCCATTTTATGGATTGGTCACACAGTGATTGAACTAATATGAATATTTCAAGGTACAAAGAAGGCAGTTTCAAAGTGGATTTATAAGATTAGTTTACAGTCTTTAAACTATTTTTAAGCCATCTGTATTTTAAATAATGTAAATAACAATATTCATTTGTTAATGAAACACAGGCAGTCAAAAGAAGGCAGAGTGAATCAGATGGAGCATTCACAGCTAATTCTTGTGGCTTAAAGCTGCTCTGGTTTAGATTCATTACGAAGGAGTCACTCATTTTGCAGGATTTAAATGACTCTTTTCGAACAGCCTGTTCGTACCTAAAAAAATCAGAATGAAATTTACAATTGCAGAACAACACACTGAAACAGGCAACCAAAACAATCTTAAATGTTTATCCTAAAACTAATTTAATCCTGCCCAGACAAACTCTATTGAACAATTCTTAGTTCCCCAGTTGGACCTGTTGGTGACGAGGGAACTTAGGCATAGGCGGAGAAAAATCTGCCGTTGGCAGCTTGGCCAACAGCTGCATGCGCTAATGGCTAGCAGTGAGGCATTGCGGTTCCCGTGGCTAGTGGAGCTGCAGATAGCCGTCGTTAGCTTGGACGTCTGGCTTATCCTCTCTGCCTGGCTCGGCTAAACAGTGATCAGCTCCAACCTTCTCATGGAACAGTACCTTTCAGCGACAGCTTTCTGCTCAGCTTCTCCTGGCTTCAGATCCCTGGCTCAGCTCGCTCAGGGTGAGCAGATCGGCTCCTGAAGCAGCTCCTCGCTCTTTTAGCATGTAGCAGTATGCCATCTCTCTCTCTCTGCTAGAGTCTGTAATTCAAAGATCCCTTTTTGCAGAGTTTGGAGCAAGTGATTTAGGACTTTTTTCATCAGCCGAATACAGTTCACCTGATCAATCAGTAGTCTTGGATCCAAGAAACTTCAAACTTTGCCAGTGAAGTTGGAGTAAGGGTTATCTGATAACCCCTCCATTTTATTCCGGGCAGCAAGCAGTTTTGTTTAGGGAAAACTCCTCTTTCTCCTGTCAAAGATAATGTTAGCGCTTAGCGTTCCCACTTGTAGGGAGGTCTGTGTTTTTGGTCCAATAATCATGTTGTAGTCCCAACAACAAATTGTTTCTTTGTGGAGAACTCAAGGAGCTTTGCTCTGACTAGACAAGCACAAAGATGTGTGTTAAAGTCCAATGTAGCTTTATCTGCTGACTATTGTGTTTTAATTGAACCAGTAACAAGTAGAAACCGTACCGTAACAAGAAGCAACACTGTGCAGCTGAAGTCAGATTAAACAGGGTGACCCTTTTGAGGAAATTATGATATATGTGATTGTATTTCCCATACATACCCACATATTTACACACGGAACAACTCATCAGCTGCTTAGAAGCTGTCTAGACGAGCTGCAGAGACCAAACAGCTGCTCTCATATATCAGTTTTCACTCTCACACGCAACAAGCAGCTCTCTGGGCCAGAACAGTGCAAGCAGACAGAGAGGAAATGTCACAGTTCCCCATGGGACTCTAATTGGCCTTATCAACCCAGTATTAATATCCAGACACAAAGGAATTCCTTCAGATCATTACATCGAACATAAACCTTCTCATAATGCTAAAGAAGTAAAAATAGATAAACTACTTTGGAGCTGCAGCAAGTGCACTCACTAATTGTAATAGTTGTGGAACAGCACATTTAAAAAAATAACTCTCTTGTGTATCTTAGATGTAGATGATTACGCCTGATCATTTTTCTACACCTGCTTTTTCTGTCATGTTTCATTGACTGATAACTATATTCAGGGGTTATTAAGGGGGGAACGTGGGTCACCAATCATTCGCAGGGCAACACAGACAACCATAAACACATTTTACTTAAGAGAGGCTGAATCTCTTTTTTTAAAAGGAAGATTTCTTTCATAATATTATATACATTTCACAAGGTCAATATACAAACATAACATACAAATGGATGTTATAAGGGGACTTTTAGGAATTGTGAGGCTGTGACAAATTTGTTTTGAACATCCCAAAAACACTGGTTGTAAAGTGAAGGCCTAGAGGTGCCAGTGACCACTGAACAGGGAGAGGGACTCTGCCAGATTCTAGGAACAACCTCACATTAAACAGAAATAATTTTATTTTGATTTATCCTTGATAAATCAAAATATCCTTCATTTAATTTGTGACTTATGTTCAGTGCTTTGTGACTTTTGTGTCAGTGAAAAGCGCTCTATAAACTTTACTTACTGAACGTCAGTTCAGAAGAGCGCAGTCCTATGGACAGCTAAGATGCTCCTAAAACTACCCCTGCCACCCACAGCTAGGTTTTAGTTTCACCTGGTTGTGCAGACTTTAACTATTCAGACATGGTTTACCTCCCAGGATACCTGTCATCAAAATCAAAGGTCAAGCTGCTGAAAACATTAAGAAAATGACTATGCCAGTTGCAAAGTAGATATTAAAGTGACTAGGTTCAGTTTGAAAGTTGTTTTTGCTCGCGAGTGCTCCCTCAGGTCAAATACATCACTGCAGCCTGAATGGGCTCACGCATGCTGTGTGAGAGCTCACTCACAAACAACGCTGATTTAGTCCCGTCCAGGACAATTTACAGATTTGCAGGCATGACTTCAACTGAGGTAAGAAATGTTACTGTTTAAGTATAGTTGGGGTCTGGGCTCAGGTTTTGCTGGTGCTACAAGCTGCTCTCTTCTTATGATTAGTTAAATCCATATTCCAAAATTACTACTCGGAGTCCGTTTATGATGGAGATAGCGAATGCTACTCGTCTCCCATCTTCCCGCCGGAGATAGAGTAGCCCTGTGCTGTGACACGTCCTCAGTCTTCAGCATCTTACCATAAAAAATAAATTCAACCCATCCCTGCTCTTGTCCTCTTCGACTAGGACCCAAAGAAGGGTTTTGAGCTCCTGACCAGCCAAAAACTGAGCCTTGTGTGAAGCTTCAACATGGGGTTTCCTAATCTGAACCAGTGCTTTCCAATTGGTAACTGCTGTCTACTGCTGTACCTGGTGGGTAGGGAGTGCTCTGAGTTGGTGTGGATTAGAGGGTGACACGGAAATCAATGGTCTCTCCCGTCACGTCCCGATCACGTGACAGCCTCCCCAAAAAAATCTTGTCCTGAAAAAATCCCCAGAGAAAGACTCCCGTCCCGACCCGAATCCCGTAAATTAGTAATTCACCTCCTATGGCGCTCGCCCCCCCGCCCCCTTTAAACCATAGCCTAGCACGGTATCAAAGATCATCTATTTAGCTTTATCCGCCATCTTTAACCATATCCTGCATTCTCGTTATTTGGCCACCTTACCACGTCATGAATGACTATTTTCCCACAATTTAAAATAGGTCTAAGAGTTCCAGAAAACATGTTTCTGAAGTTGTTTCCTGAAAATAACTTGTGGGAAACAATAGTTACCAACCTGTATTTCTCTCTGTTTCAGCCCCTTGCAGATTGTGCTGTTTTCTGCTGATCATTACATATTAATGAGCTGCTGTTAACTTGGCCACGCCCACCACTCACATAATGACTGTTACCACTATGTGTGAAAGTTATGGACATGGCTGCTGCAGTAGTTCAACCATACAAACAAAAAAGGGAATTAAACCATACAAGAAAAAAAAAGAGTTCAACCAAACATGTTTGAACCAGAATCTGCTCCTGTAGGAGGGGAGTCTCCTGCACAGCAAATTTAAAAGTGCAGGTTTAACACTATCATAGTTGAAATCAGCACTCATGCAGAGTTTATATGGTGACCACTGTGGTCAACTCAGATAAATAACTCAAGACATGATAAAATGTTTTACACCATAAAGGTTGCAATTACTCTGTCAGTGTTAATAATAATAATACAGATGGGAGCACTGCTCTTCAGTGACCTTGATCTGTGGACAGGTTCTACTGTAAACTACTGAATTTCCCCTCATGGGATCAATAAAGTATTTTTGATTTAATTGAAAATTAACTCAAAATATTTTTATTCCGATAATCCACCGCCAGCATCTTACCATCAAAAATAAATCCAACCTATGCTGCTCTTCTGCGGCAGATCTCACGTCTTCTGACCGGTTCTCAGCAGCTCAGTTTGGCGGCGTGTTTCCCTTCTACTCCGCGGTTGCTTCTTCTCCCGTCCTCCCCGCTCTTACCGCCAGCATCTTACCATTAAATATAAAGTCAACCCATGCCGCTCTTCTGTCCTCTTCCACTGGGACCCGATAAAGTGTTTTGAGCTCTTTTGAGCAGCCAAAAACGGATTTTGCGTGGAGCTGCAACATGGTGTTTCCTAATCTGAACAAGTGCGTTCCAATCGGAAACTGTTGTTTACTGCTGTACCTGGTGGGTGGAGAAAGCAATCAACTGTTGGGTGGAGGCAGCTCTGAGGTGGTGTGGATTTTCCAATATTCCGGGTTTTGACGTAGAAAGCCGGACAGATTTTGAACAGCTCAATCAGAGACTGAATGCAGGATCAATTAAAAAAATCATATCTCACTCAAAACAGCATGGATGTTTTTTTCCCCAAATTTATATGCATGTATATGTATCAGAGACACACAATAACAACACAAATCCCAGGAAAAGTGATTTTTTTTCATAATATGTCTCCTTTAACACTCAAGCAGGGAAGATCTGAAAGCCTGTTCCTTTTCTCCGTAGCCTGTGATGAGCTTCAACAAGATGCACCTGGCAGGTGCAGCAGGTAGACTCCACAGCTCACATGGAACCTCTGGTGGAATTTGGTAGAATAGTGGAGAACAGCGAGAACAAACAAAGAAAGACACAGAGTAACACACCAGTCTCCTAACATTCAACAATTAACCAAACCAACATATTTTAGTCAGTGGGAGTACGCAGACATAACCCTAAGCATACACAGGGGAGAACTTCCAAACTCCATGCAGAAAGACCAGTTCAGTTCAGTTTGATCATTTTGTTTATTTCTCACCATTACGCACAAACATAATCTGTTTCCATACAGAAATGTAAAGCAGTTTTAGTCCAATCATAGCCAGATTCAGAATCAGCATGTTCCATTTTGATCCTAATGAAAACAGTTCAGTCTCACTCAGTTCATTGTGTCAGCTGGTGAAGAGGTTTCTATCTAAACTGGTTCAGTTGTATCAGCTGGTGGTCTTAGCTGTCATCATTGGTTTTGTTAGTACAGGCAAAAATTACAGACACTCTGGATAGGTTGAATGGGTGCATTGAATTAAGAGATGGTCTGGCAGGAGGATGTAGGAGGTTGTAGGAGGGTACCAGAGAAGAGAAGGAGTATCTGGAGAGGTTCAACAGAGTCGATGGAGACCCTGCAGACCTGGAGGTCCAAGGGGAGGACACCAGGACTGGATTGTGAAGGAGAAAAAAAGATCTGACAAAGCCGGACACACACTGTGTGATATTCTTGTATTCCCTTGTGAGGCTATCGGACTTTCGGAGTGGTACCACTAACAAATGTACTTCTTTACACAGTGCAGGCACCAACAGGGAAGCAGAAGTAAAAAAGGAACTTTTTTAAACTTTTCTCTGTACAGAATGGCAAAGTATGCAATGGAACAATGTTTTTTTATGGATGTTCTCACGGAATGAAAGGGTCTCTTCACTATTTTATCTTCTTTTTCTTTTCACTTTGGGATTTAACAGTCTGATGTGTTTCATTCAGATGTAGAGTGTGATCTGCTAGGTCTCATCTGAGCATCGGAGCATGCAGTGTGAGAACACGATTCATGAGCTGTGAATTATTGAACTCTGCAATGCAGCCATTCAGTTTGAGCTGAAGCTGAACTACTGAAAATATTGGACATCTGCTGGGTGCTTCAGGAAAGCCGCACCTCAAAACGCTCCTTATTAATTGGGTCAAATGCGTTCCAGCTTAGGAACACACCCGCCTAATGCATCCTGCGGAGAAAAGGTAAGAGACACAACACAGAAAAACAGCCTGGATACACATATTGTAGATATGACCCCTTCAGATATAACTAATGAGAAAAAAACAGACAAAGAACATGAAATTATCTGCTGCAATAGCTGTAAATAATTCTTCCTTGGAGTAGTAGGAAAAGTGGTCTTTGCTCTGTTAGGAACATACAAACCAATCAGATCTCGGCAGTATGACTGAGCTGATTGTTAAAGGCTTTATATGTGTGGAGGGGATTTAAAATACTATTTTGAGTTCAACAGGGAGCCAAGCAAAACTAGAATGGGAGAATTCTGACCTCTTTGTAGTACAACAAAACCTGTTTATTATAGGATATAAATGACACATCCTGATCAAAAAGAACACGGAGGTTAGGCATTTAATTATCAGAGGCCAACTGAAGGTCATTCAGATCAAGTGGACGATTTTCAGCAGCTCTCTTCCAAAGATGGCAGCTTCTGTTTTGTCAGCGTTTAAAAGCTGAGAGTCATTAGCTGCGTTTACATGGACACAAGTAATCAGATTAAAAGCCTGATCAGAATAAAAATGCTTCATGTAAACATGCCATTCGGATTACTCTGACTCATTCGGATAAAAATTTCATTCTAATCTAGAGAGGTGGGTTATGCCGATAGTTAATCAGATCACTGCCCATGTAAACTCTTATTTCGAATGTTATTACTGCGCATGTCAGTTACATAATGCGTTGACGTACCTTACTTGACGGAAGCTGGATGAAAGCATGAAAGAAAACAAAAAAACTTGATACTTTTTGGCTTCCAAATGTATAATTGTTTCCAGAAAAAAATACAACAGAAGTCTGCGGATTCTTCTTCTATGGCCGTTTCCAGTATTTCAGATAGTTCTGTGCATGTCAAAATGATTTAATCCGATTGAACTTGTTGCGGATGTAAATGCTTGTCATAATCAGATGTTTTCAGGGTCATGCACACAGTCAAATTTTTGTCTGAACAATGATCAGATTAAATATATTTTGTAAACGCAGCTATTGAGAGTAATCCAGGATTTTGTGTCTCTAATTCATTAGGATTTATGGATAAATATAGGAGTGTATTGAACCAGAAAAGGACACGGGGCCTTCTTCAGGTCGGGGAGGAGGTCCTGCCCCGAGTGGAGGAGTTTAAGTGTCTGGGGTTCTTGTTCACGAATGAGGGGAAAATGCAGCCGGAAATTAATTGTGCAGCATCTGCAGTGATGTGCTGCTTAAACTTCTGCCCCAACTGATAATACTGATAACCTGAAGACGATGGATGGATGGATGGATGGATGGATGGATGGATGGATGGATGAGTGTGTATCATCAGCATATGAGGAATTGTTTGTAAAGTTACACAGTCGAACATTATCAGCAGTAAATTTGATTATTTAGTCTTTCATAAGAGGAAAAATTTAGGTTAATTTTTAAAATTCATATTTCCTTCCATGTAATATAGTCATTTGTAAATGTTACAGTTTCAAATTAAAGATTTAGCTCCAAGGTCAACTTTTAGCTTGTCATTTTAACATTTAATGTACAAACTAAATATTAAGCTAGAAAGTTAAACTAGCTAGCTAAATATTTTGCTCCAAACTAAACATTTAGCTCAGAGACAAATAGTTAGCTAATCTGCTTATTTACTTGCTGATAAATGGAAGTCGACTACCAAAATAAAAGCTGTGTCTTGCAGACCTCTTGTTAAACCAAGAATACCTTCCTACAGTTACCATGGACGAATAGGGCGTCTCCATATTTCCAATCAGTACCTAAACGTCTCAAGTGATTACCTAAACACTGCAAATCACTAAGTTGTAATGTTAACTTTTTATGGATATAACTGCTCCAAAATGTTGAAATAAATAGATGGATTTGATGAGTACAGAGACTCATATAAGCTGCTGCTCAAATTTCCCAGTTTCCAGTGGAGTTTACTTCCAATGTTATGTTCAGCCTTTCTAAGATGAATGAATGGGAATATCTCTCTCTCTCTCTCTCTCTCTCTCTCTCTCTCTCTTTCTCAGACACAGAGCATCGATCTGTTTCATGCCGGCACTGCAACACAGCCAAAACAACTGGGAGCAGTGGTCATAGCTTTCTCATATCCTTGTTTGTGTCATTGACTCACCATTAGTCATGCTGTTGGCCATTCACTTGGAGACGCTCTGACCGTCGATGGCATCTGGTCAAAATTAAATATTGCACACCTAAACGTGATTTTGCTCAATAACTTGTATATTAGATACAAGACAACCTATATAATTATTTTTTTTTTTTATTGTGGAAATGTAACATAAACTAATCTGTTTTTGTGCATACAGTTAAAAGTACATGATTTCATGGGTACTGGTACCCCACATGATTATTTTTGGTAAACAGTTAAAATCACTGTTTTGACAAAGTGGACCAACATCATTATTTTTATTTCATTGGTTAAACCACAAAAACAAGTGAGCAATCCAGCATTCCTGCATGCAGGGAGCCTGTTTTGTTTGAACCTCTGTTGCACGAGAGGCAGAAGTTCTTCCAGTCAGTGCAAAGACCTTATTCCAGTAAAATCGTGCATTCTGGCATTTGACTCATGAAGTCATCTGCACGTAGCATTTTCTTCATTAGTCACGTACACTAGAGAGCTTTTTGAATTTGGTGTTTTTTATTGAATGTTGCACTTCTGCACTTATAATTTCAAAACCAAATCTAAATTGTTATTTTAGTGGCGATAAATGGATAATTAGACATGACTAAGTTTGGAATCTGCATCTGTCTGCAATTCTACAGAGTAATCTCTACTGTTAATAAAAACATTTACCTAGTATAATTAAAGAATACCATGGCAAACCCTTAAAACATACTCTGTAAAATGTTAAATATTTTTATTATGTACTTAATTGTTACAGAGTATACCACTTCCCTCTTGCTGACCTCATCATTCTGCTGTAATCCTGGCTGAATCTGTCTGGGTGGTTCAGTTCATTACAGACATTTAATTAAATACCAACAAGTCAAAAGACTTCAGACAAATTACTCAGTGACAGCGCCGCTGCTAACAACATTAATCTCCCCCTGCTATCTGTCTCTCCTGCTCAACACAGCTAACACTGCCTGGTCCAACCCCCCCAAAAACCTCACAAATTTCCTTTTTCTTACACTATTTTTTCATCTGCTCAGTGTTTCTGAATCCTGCCTCACAGGAACCTGAATGCATGTTTTAGAAATGCCCCTTCTGCCACACATCTGATTTAAATGAATGGAGGTGTTCTGGAGCAGAGATCTCTGAGGACTGCTCTACACCGTAGATACGCTTTATATTTATATTGTTTTATCTGCAGAGGAGGGAGATCAATTTATTATCAATTAAAAGCTTTCACATGTGTTAAAGGTCACTGACCTTATAAAGCCCAAGTCCAGTCTGCCAGAGCAACAATTCATCAACTTTTAGCTGCATCCCTTCTCCAGCACACCTGAATCAAAAAACTGAATTGTTCTTACTCTTACAGTAAAATTGAGGTCTCACTCTAGACCAGATATTATATCTGGACAATTTCAAGCAAAATAATATTAATTAATTTATTATTCCTAGACATATTAGAGATGGTATTAAGGCCAAGTCTAATACTAAACTATATTAAACTTATGAGGCAATGAATCCGGTCCTGGTTGACACTCTGTATTCGTTCGATGTTGACTGATTGAATTACCTACTTACTTAAAATAAGCAGCCTTAAGCGTGATTATATTGTGATGATGACCTTGTTTTAATCTTGATTGCATTGCAGGGTGATGCATACAAACGTGGCTCATTTCAACGTCTTCCAACAACAGAGGTGAAAAACCTGTTTGACCTTCTGGAATAATGCCTCACGTCAACAATGACATCATTACCTTTATATTCCGCCCGATTGGCAACAATAATGACACACCCACTTAACAGATTACAACAAAACAATCAATACGGAAGAAAGGCAAGAAAACATATATTTGGCTCCTACAGATGGAATATTTATGAATTGGTCGACAGGTTTGCTAAAAGTGAGATGCTAAGAAATAATATTGATACAAAGTATAGCAAATATGACATTAAAAGAATAATTAAGGCTAAGTTAAAAGAAAAAAATGGCAAGTACAATGGGACAGATGAGAAAATGTAGAAATTTTTACAGTATACAGAAAATAGTTGGATAATGCACTAGAATAAATCACAGGAAGATATAGATTTTAAATATAAGATTTGTATATAGTGGATTATATAATGCACTTAAAAAGATTAGTAATTGTGAAACAGGGAACTGCAATTTTTGTGGGCTAAAGGAAACATTAAGTAATGTTAAATTGTGGTAAGTATAAACATGAGAGGCAAAAACACAAATGAAAGCTACAGAGAAATAGAGTTCAGCTGAAGATGAATGAGATTTTAACAGAACAGTTACATGTATGTACTTCACAATATAGACATTAAAGCTGTTTTGTTCCACAATGCAGTCTAGAAGGTGGCGGAAATGTACCTCAACTTGGTTGCAAGAAGCACATTAAGAAGACAGCTAGAAGTTGCATGATAGACAGGACTTTTTAGGGCTGAATTAGGTCACCTCTGATGTAGACAGTCTTCCTGTTCTTTCCAAATACAACCGCGATACAGCAGACAGGAGTAGAGTGTCTACAGATAAATATAACAATCTATAGGTATATACTGCCTAGTTCTAAAACAATCGATTAATATGCAAGTGCTTTTGTTTTATTGGCCTGAAACTGAACCATTTATTGGACCATTTATTTGAGCAAACTAATGCCCCTAAAACCAGTTCTCTGTTTTTCTTTTAAGGCAGCTACTTCGTCTTTTCTGGCAGTTCTGTTCGGAATAAATCTTTCCTGCAGGTGCCAAACCATCTAAAAGACAGCAGCCAATTGTTTTTCAGCTTGTGAGATTCTACAGCAATCATTCTCTGCTGTGCTGAACACTTACACGCTTCTTCCAAAACTTGATAGGCTCATGAATCTTAATTAGTCCTAATTAGTCTCAATTAAGACTAATGTGGCTCCGCTTATCTGTGTATCCTTCATCCATCGCTTTTAGTTCATTCTTCCAGGTCTTTCCCTTTCACTTGTGCTGAAGACAAAAGCTGGACCGACTTTACTGTTTTGTTTGCTGTAAATGTATCTATTTGCCACTTTAGGATGTAAAAAGCACTTTAAATGAGAAACTGGCTGAATGCTGCCGGAGCATTCTAGCCTAATGAATATTCATCTTTGTTTGAAGTGTTTCCATTGTTTCCAGGTAGATGTAGCAAACAGTACTTTTCTGGCCCTCTGAGCTCCATTCATTCTGTCCTCCACCTGTGAGCTATTGAAAAAAAAAATCAATACAAGATTGTCATTGGAATATGATGTATAATTATATATTTTTTAGAAAGACTGTCATTATCAACTTTGGCCTTCACCATGCATTATACATATATAACAAGTACGATACTTGAACTCGTGATGCCATCAAAACCTATATTAAACAAGTTTTCAGTATTTCCTTCTTTCACCTCTATAATATTGCTAAAATTAGAAACATCCTGTCCTGGAGTGATGCATAGAAACTAGTCCATGCATTTGTTGCTTCAAGGCTAGACTACTGTTGTTAATTATTATCAGGAAGTCCACAAAATGCAATTAAATTAAAATTGCTGCAGCAAGAGTTCTGATGAATACTAAAAAGAGAGATCACATTTCTCCTGTTTTAGCTTCTCTCCATTCGCTCCCTGTTAAATCCAGAATAGAGTTTAAGATCCTCCTCCTTACGTATAAAGCCCTTAATAATCAGCTCCATCGTACATCAGAGATCTGATTGTTCCATATGTTCCTAACAGAGCACTTTGTTCTCAGAATGCAGGTCTACTGGTAGTTCCTAGGATTTCTAAAAGTACAATGTGAGGCAGATCTTTTGGTTATCAGGCTCCTCTCCTGTTGAACCAGCTCCCAGTTTTAGTCCATGAGGCAGATACTCTGTCTGTTTTTAAGACTAGGCTTAAAATGTTCCTTTTTGATAAAGCGTATAGTTAGAATAGCTTGGTTATCCGGAGCTATTTTTGTAGTTATGTTGCTGTAGGTTTAGAATGTTGGAGGACAAACTGACCACTTTTCTTCACTCTGCTACTTTGTTTTTTGTCACTGTTTTTCTCTCTATAGAAGCTCCATATGGTCTGGTATCCTGCTCAGATACAACGACCTGCTGGATTGGGAACATTGAGTCAGATGATGGACCCAGTGGCCAAACATCCTCCATGTCCTGTTGTCAATCTTTCTTACTTCCTTTAATATAGAAAGCACTGTATACTTACATCAGTTCCTTGTTGTTTCTGTGTCTCTTCTCTGTCTTCTCAGACCCCCAGACGGTCATGGCAGATGACCGCTTGTACTGATCCAGGTTCTGGTTCTGGTTCTGCCAGAGGTTTCTTCCTGTTAAAGGGGAGTTTTTCCTCTCCACTGTGGCTACAGGCTTGATCAATATGAGGGAATATTGAGGGATTGCTGTGGTTGGAGTCTGCATGCTCAGGACATAACCTCACGTCAATGACTCAACACAATCTGCTTGTTTGTCCTGTTCCCATATTACCGATTTCATCAGAACGGTTTGGTAGTTTATTTTTATGCATGTAGAATAGATTGGATTTATTGAATAAAATGTTTTGGGTGTAAGGTTGATTAATTTTGTTAATAAATCCATTTAATTTCTTTCCTAACAGATGGATGGCGGTGCCCCAAATTGTTTAATAATAAACTATAACATCATTAATAATTATATTATATTCATATATTGATCATATTATTTAATTATTGGTTAGGTTAACCTAACATTATTGCACTTCCTGTTGCACAACATTGTGATATTCATTAAAGTCGTATATTGTGTAATCATTACATTCTGAACAAAACTATGTTATTGGTGAGTACAATTTATGTATGTAAATTTCTGAGTTATGGAAGTTTAGAAATTGCAGAATTACATATGAATATTGTCTTTTATATGTATATTTGATCACATACTAAACTAAAAATCAAAACATTTAAAACATTTATCAATAGTTTAAACTATTTAAAATATTCCATAATTAAACTAAATAAATTTGACCATAATTAATGTTTTACTTTTTTTAACAATATGTTGAAATAATGTATGATTCCTAAGGTTTTTTTATTTTCTTTTCTCAACTTATTCCATCAACCAATTAAAGTCAGTGGTTTGTGCTAACACTGCTATAAGAACAGTGATTGGTCTACAGCTGAGCCATTTCACCAGGCAGAAATTTGGAACCAATGTTTTTATTGCTGTCAAGTTGCCTTTTGTTCCTTGAAATGCATTAATACATACAATCTATTATTATTATTATTATTATTGGCAACAAAAAATGTTTAGTAACTGAGAGAAACATGACATATAACCACAATGAAATACAATATTTTACTACTGTATTTCAGAAATCACTGACACACAGCCCCAGCAAATCAAATTGTGAGGGGGGCCATGTTATGACCAGGGGGTGGGGAGATTGATTGGATTTTCCCACAGATCTGCATATGCATCTTCTTACTGTACTTAATTTATATGGTCTACTATTACAACATGACAAATGCACATTTCAGTTTATATGGACCAGAAAACCAGTTGTACAACCAACAGCAATCACAATATCACACCAAAAATCATTACCACTCTGACAGCCAATGGGGGAGGGGGGACGTTGCTCCCCTAATTGCCCCCCTGACGCCAGGCCTGCTGACACATGTAAATAAATTGAGAATTTATATTTTTCATTTATTGATTGCAATTCTACATAGTATTTACAGTTGTATTTATTTATCTTAGATATATGTTGATTTAACAAATTATTTATTGGTTAGATACTTTGTTTTTGATCTGCTCACCTCAACTGAACCGTATAACAGATTTATTTGTTCAAAGATATTTCAATCCAACACACACCACAGTTTTCATGTTTAGCTTGTTTCAAAGCCCATCAAACCCCTGTTGCAGTTTGGGACTGTGTCCTCCAACTTCCTTCCTGTCCCTGACCTTTGGGGTCATGGAAGCATAATGAGCTCCTTCTCCAGTTTCTCCTTCTCCCCTCTGCTGCCCTGTCTCCCAGTATCTGGCAAAATATCACAGTCTCTGTATTGTTTTGCCTCTTTTGCTTCAATGTGACCCAGTGGGTGTGAGGTTCCCACTCATGTGAATACACGAGGTCCAGAACAGGTATGACACTGACTTATGGTGAAGGAGAAACAGGAGGGGCTGCAGAAATATCACTGATTATTATCAACAAAAACACTCAGCTCAGCATTTAGTCGGAGCATAGCTCTAAAACAGTAATATATCATTGTCCCATGGGTTAATATACTGGACTCTGCTACGAAAACATGTGAGACTAATGCCATATTCTCAAGACTCACCACTATATTACAGTTTTTCTTTTATAAAAGAGACCACTGGGTGACATAGTGAAGCTTTTCTTATTGCCAGGAAGTTGAAGTGTGAGATGAGATCAATAGAGTCTTTATTTTTCTACATGTAGGCTGTGAGCAGGCTCTCTGAGCTGTTTTCCTGAGCCACTTTTGATTTAGAACATAATATATTTTAATGGTGGCAGTGAATTCACAAGAAAACTATTTGCAGTGGTCACAGCATCAGGATTAGAATGAAGCCATCATTTATTATATACTTTTATTTTCTCTGCTTTACAGCCAAACAATAGTCATCTAGTTATTACAGTTAATAGCTTTATGATTACTATCACAATCATTTTACCAGATTAGCAAAAATGGTGATATATAGTAACAATGCTGATATATATCAGCATTTTTGCTAATCTGGGAGGCAAAATGGCCTCGGCCTTGAATATGGACTCTCTGGCCAACTTAGTAATGAAGTCTTATTTCTTCCAGTAAAAGCAGGGCTGGGTAAAGATCACCTTGAATCGGTAATTCATACTGTCATCACATCTCGGCTGGATTATCGTACTTTTCTGTCTATTGTCTGCATCTGAATATAAGCCGCACTAGTCAAATTTGAAAAGAAAAGAAAATTTTTACATATGTAGGCTGATTCAGCAAGCCATCTGTGTAGGCCGCCATCTTGCGCCGATAAGTGTCAGTGATTCATTCATCATTCATAACACATATTAGCATTAGCATGTAGCCACTTACTTCTCTGTCCATCAGGCGTCTTTGTTCTTTGATCCAGCTGCTGTTCTTTAGGAATGTAGAATAAAATCCTGTAATCCATACAGCCAAACAGGCGTTTTCACAGAGAAAGTAAAAAATCAACAAAAAAGTGTTTTAAGCTGCTAAAAACTAAAGCAGCCATGAGCTTTGAGAAGGAGGAGGGTGTGTTTGAAAATCTACCAGGGGTAAGCCGCTCTGCCTTCAGGCACCTCTAGAACTCCCTTGTTTTCAACTAGTGATGTCACTAGTTGAACACTTGTCGTTTTCTAGGAGAGGGAGAGGCAGCTGCTCAGAGAGCAGAATTCAGTAGGATTACTCAGACATGCGTGAATTAGGCCAAAAACCACTCTGGTGGGGTTTTTTAATGAGAAAATTTGATTACCAGATGGTTGATAACTCCAAAAACTTGATTTTGCATGATATAGGCCCTTTAAGACGTGTTTTATATATAAAAAAAAACCTGCCTGAACGGCCTCAACACAACATAACCATAACATGTCTGCTCATAAGACAAAACCTGGTTTAGCCTAGTTTAGCTTAACATAGTGAAGTCGTCTTCTTGAGTGGCTTAATGTGCTCTGAGTGTTTTTATCGTCTTTTCACTCAGACTCTGTTCTCGCTGCTTCCTCCAACGACTCACCGTTGATTCATTGATTTTAAGCTTATGTGCAGTTGCTCTATTTCATTCTTTGACAACCATCTCGATGCTTTTAACTTTAAAGCTGCATTTTTTCATGTGTTTTCCATGATCAGGATATGTGCTTATAAACTACTGGTGGTGAACCTAAAATCTCTTCATTGGCTGCCCTTTCAGGTTAGGATCTGTTTTAAGATCCTTTTCCCTTTTAAACCTCCGAGTAGCCTGGCCCCGTGTCATCTGGCTGAGCTCCTCCATCCTTGTCACCCCTCTCGCTCTCTTCGATCCGGCGATCAGCTGCTTCTGGTTGTCCCACAGATACGCTACAATTCTAGAGATGAAAGAGTGTTCTCAGTTTGTATTCCGAAACTTTGGAATTCACCTCCCCCCCAAGCTACGCGGGCATCCTACCTTTGAGCTTCTACATCTAAACGTTGACCCTCATTATAAAAATTGCAGCATAGAATACCATCTTTCACACTGGTTAAGGTATTTTCAGTATTGCTTCTCTTAATGTTTCTCCTAATCCTTCTTTTTAAAATTTCAATTTTTTAAAGATAAAAAAATTATTAGACTTATGTGAACATTTTATTGAAAAGAACTGAATACCTCATGGTATGTCCTGAGTTTTCAACATGACAGTTTATAACTATGTGTAGTAACCTTCACTTAACTGGTTGCATTGCAGAGGAAAAACAAAAATATTGCAGGGAGTTTATTCAAGCACACTGTAAACACTCAGCCGCAAGAAAGACGAGCTGTAAATCCTTAACTTTAAGAACTTGCTGGGTGGTAAGAAAAACATGCATTTATAACAGTCATCATCAAACAGTTTTGGATGACACTAAACCTGAAAGAATATGGAGGGCTGGTTTCTTCATCTAAACACTGCAATAGCTTGAATGCTTGTGTTCAAGTCCCTGACCTTCTCCTTCACCAGCCCTCCATCTTCTTTCAGGTTTAGAGTCATCCAAAATCCTGCAGATTTGATTCGCCAGCAGGGCAGTTTTTATTCTGTTTTTAGGGCGAAAATCTCTGAAGCTTCAGCGCAACGTTTTGTGGTCTGGTTCAGGAAGTAACTGCACCATGCACAAGTATAAATAAAAACATCTATTTCTCTACATGCTGTGATGATGCAGCAGCCTCTGTTGTAGCTGCACCACAAGCCGAGATGTGAACAGGTTTGATTAGTTATTTGGGATTATCTAAACATTCTGTAAGTTTATTGTACATTTTTTTACTGCAGATCATAATTCCACAGATATCTTGCACAAAGCTATCACTGTTGGTCCCACTGTTACAGAAAAAACATTCCTGGCCCATCTAGGCAAAACTCCTCTAGATGCCTGAAGGCATACTGTGGTATCTGGCACCAAGATGTTGACAGCAGATCATTTCTCGAGATAATGAGGTGGAACTTCTATGGATAGGACGGCATTGTCCAGCACATCCCACAGACGCTTGATCAGACTGAGATCTGAGTAGCGGAGCATTAAGTCAAAACCTGAATCTGGTTGCTGCTTAAGTTGTTCTCCAACCATCTTTAAGGGTTAAGCCTGTGAATATTCTCATTCATCCAGGTCATGGTTATCTCAAGGAAATTTCAATCGAACGCAACTGGACTTGGTAATTTGTCTTGGAAGACGTTTCACCTCTAATCCAAGAGGCTTCATCAGTTCATGCTCGCCGCTGACCAGGCTGGGACTGGTCCAACTAACTGGTGTGGAGACTCAGCTATTTAACCTCTTGGAGGGCTTTTACAAGACTGATTATGTTATTGGATCCTTTGTGCTCCACGTCTTAACGACGGTCGTTGGCGTGCCGCCTATTGGTGGAGGTTAGGTTTCGGCTTCATTATTGCCCTATTGTGTTATAACGACAGTTGTTGGCGTCACAGTTGTTTTTCTTATTAGAGGCTAAGTTGTTGAGTCTCCTGGGTAGGGATGAAAGGGCAGCGTTGTAAATTGGAGATAGGTGATGTCTCAGGCCTCCTCCTCTGTAGAGCGATGGTTTCTCTACTTTTACATAGATGGCTTCTTTTACTCCTCTTTCAAACCATCTTTCCTCTCTGTCTAATATCTGGATATTGCTGTCCTCAAAGGAGTGGGCTTTCTCCTTGAGATGTAAATGAACAGCAGAGTCCATGCCTGAGGAGTTTGCTCTCCTGTGTTGGGCCATGTGTTTGTACAGTGGTTGTTGGGTTTCACCAATGTAGAGGTCCTTGCATTCTTCAATGCATTGGATTGCATACACCAGGTTGCTTTTGTGTGCGTGTGGTGTTCTATCCTTGGGATGTACTAGTCTCTGTCTGAGTGTGTTGCTGGGTTTGAAATACACAGGGATACTTTGTCTGTTAAAAATCCTGCTGAGTTTTTCAGATATCCCAGACATGAACTGATGAAGCCTCTTGGATAAGAGGTGAAACATCTTCCAAGACAAATTACCAAGTCCAGTTGCGTTCGATTGAAATGTCCTTGAGATCTCCAAGGGTTGTGAACCCTGGAGGCATCCTGAAGCCCTAGGCCTGTTTTTGCGAGAGTTTGCTCGAAATTTTATTCCCATAATGAGTTACCACAATCAGCATTTATTTAACTTTGGTCAAATATAACTGTATGTATGTTACAGATGAAGTGAAAATGAACATGGCAAATTTTTTTGTCCATCCATCCATCCATTCATCCATCATCGTCCCAAAGTCCTCCAATGAGTCAGGCGAAAACAAAGTCACCCAGGAACTCTAGGCCTTACGACATCCTCATGGTGCCTTGTCTCACGTCCATGTAGCACTGCAGGACGTACTAACATGAAATAATAAGAAAGTATGGAATAAACAAACTTTTCATGGGGCAATATTGCAGGTACGATGAGGGCTGGGCGATTGTGAAAATAAAATAATAACTACTCTCACTATATTGAACGATCATGATTTTCAATTTAATTTTTGTGTAATCAAAACCAAAATAATAAAACAACTAAATATAGCCATCACAATTAATATGAAAATATTGCTAACATCACATCACTTCAGAACTTTGGTCAGTGTAAACAATTTTGTTATTTTCATCGTTTTCCCTGTTGCCCATTTTCCTTCAAAATTCTTAACCAGCTGTACACTCTTGACAAGGCCCTGTCATTTTACCAACCGACAAAGTAGAAGCTCGACTGGATTGGTCTGTTGGGATAACGAATAAAACACACCACACAATTATCCTGCTCCCTCAGAGAGCAACAAGACAAGTCAGAAAACACTTCCTTCACTTCTGTGAAAGATTTTTTTCTGTCAAACTGTTTCTCAATTCAGGTCAAAGTAGGCTTAGCTTCTAAAACCCAGTTTTACAACTTCTCAGTTGTGTGTGTGCAGCCGGTGTGAATGTGGCATTAGAGATACAACAGAATGGTATAGGGATGCTGAACTTCTCGTGTTGCTGGACTCATAAATAATAAATGCTTGCTCTGGGGTTATTTGTTCATCCTCTTATGATACAGTGCCGAAAAAACTGTTTGATGGTTTATCAACTGACACGCCGTTAGTTTGAAGATTTGTTGTTTTGGCTGGCAAGCTTGTAAAACCATCAGTGCACTTGTTCAGATGCGCTCCATAGATGTTACGACAGTAAAATAATGCTTCAAGCCTTGAGAGGGCGACAGAGGGCAAATATCTGTAAAGTTATGGAGGGTGTCTGTAATAGATACTGGGCACCACAGAACAGGAACATCCCACAGAGCTGCATTCACGGAGATGTTCTGACTCGGTCATATATGCTTTAAAAACTAAATTCCCACTTGCAATATAGTGATATAAGGTGATGTACAGACGACCAGATTGAGTCACTTCACCTGTCAGTGGTCATAAGGTATGATGGATAGTTTTTTATATGAAGGAGGCAGCTGTTCTGTCTTTAATGCTTCCTGATGGAAGAGCTCAGAAAAGCTTAATCAAAAGCAGACGTTAGAACAAGAGCTAGTTTTCTTCTCATCCCAAGCGATCTGGTGCCACTTTCAGTTTTTTTGTCTGCACTTTGTAAATCATCATTCACCTCAGCTGGATCAAACTGTAGGTCTGGCAGCAGTCATCCTGATAATGAGGAGAAAATGAGGGGAGAGGAAGCTATGAAAGGAAATATCCCTTTAAATATGCCTCATTCTTCTCTCCTTGGCCCCTGCTCCCCCTGCGCTGTCCCCAGTCCAACCTCTCAGCTTCTATTCCCAGCCTACACACCAAGCCGGGCCCTCTATGGAGCGCAGGAAGCTGGACCGGGAGCCTGCTGTCTCCCATCCAAGGCAAGTGGGTATGAAATGTCTGCCTGGGAGAAAGTGGCTACTTTCCCAACTCTGAGCCAGAGTCAAACTGACAGCCGTGTTCAAGTAACCGTCTGAGTGTATAGAGTCAAATCCACAGTCAGTGGATCAGCTAAACAGCACACAGTCTGCCAGTCGCTGTCTGGGACCTAAAGCTCAAGAATCATTTGGTCAAATTTAGCAGATTTTAACTTTCAAAACGATTTTTTGTTTAAGCACAAACAAAGAGAAGAGTTTGGAGGTAACCTAAACAAAAAGAAACCCTCCTGTTGAAAAGATTCACTCAAAAATGTCCTTATTGCTACTCAGCATCAGTCTGGCCTGAAACCAAAAAAACATGTAGTATAACTTTGTGTCTGATTAGCAGCAAAAGTACAAATAATGCCTCCTTTTTCTTTAAATTATAACTCATTGAAATTAAAAGCAGTGTCTGGACTCAGATAGAGACAGCTAAATGAAACAACCTATGCTTGAGCAGGATTCATATAATTGAAAACACACTATTCTCTTGCATTCTTGCAGCTGGGATGAGGCTTGTTTTTAAGAAGTTATCCTTTCGTTTTTAGCCTCGTGTGGGTGTGTCACACATAAATTATGGTGAAAAAATAAGACTTTACATGCTTTAGTCCATTCCCAGACTGTGAATATCTTTAGGATGTTGTTAAAAACATTTTCGCTGCAGAACGTCTCACAAGTTACATCATTGCTCAGAAATTTGTTTAAACAACGAGAGACAGTTTTGTATTTGACCTAAAGTGTTTTTTGAAGACTAAATATAGACTTTGAGAGATAGATTTTTTTATGATACATTGATGTTTCTCCACATGCCCTGCAGTACTCCAATTTGACCACAAGATGTAAGTCTTATATAGTTCACGTTTAAGTTGAGGAAAACAAAAGACGGGTGACCCAACTGTGACTGGTGTGTTGCACTCTGCAGTAAACTGTGGCAATGCAGAGTGTGGCCTAGGGATGTAAGTGAATGGGAGGGGTCAGTCTTGTGACTGGTTGTGTTTTAAGTTAGCCTGTTTTGCAGATCTGAATAGCAGCTTTAGGTTGAGGCATTGTAAGGTCTCACATGGATGGATATTTTAACGTTTCATTGAAGGAGTGTGTATCAAGTCACGGGCATTGGATAAATGAGGCATATTTACATCTGAGAGCACCAACGGGACTGCTCTCCATTTCCTATCTATCCACTTTTAGAACGGATGTTTTAACGTCTCAATGACACGAGGAAAGGATGGTTTGTTTTTGTGTAATGACGTTTAAGATCAAACTGAACTTGCAACAAATTGTTCTCAGATAAAATAAAATATTAGGCCACTACAATGAACAATTTAGACTTTGTTTTTCATCTAAAAGACTAACAGAAAACCGCGCTTGAATCATTCCAAGAAGGACATTTTTGCTGTTTTGCCAAGTGGATACAGCAAGTATTTTAATCTACCAGTTAGCTCCACTAAATAGCTCTGTGTCGCTGGCTAAAGTGCAACGAAGTTATGCCTCTGTGTGGAAACTCTGAACTCTCTCTGTGCCACACTGAACAGTTCATATCAAATAATCCAAAAAATGGATACATGTTTTATTACACACCTATTTGATTGGGTCAACATTTACTGTGATAAATCCCTATAGAATATATATTTTTCTCATATTGTCAAAGTCTAATATTGCTGTTTATTGCAAAAAGATAAAGTTGTCATATCTTGTGTATTCAGAATGATATTGCCCTACTGTTTATTTCTTAAAAATTACAAACTAACAATAAATAAATGCGTTTGATGTCTATGGGGAATGAAAATCATAAATTTTAACTGTTTGCCTTTGGATCAGCAGGTCGTTAGAGATTTTTAGTCTCCTGTTTTGGCAAAAATTATGACTAATCTGCTGTCCCCTCCATTGGCCTTGCTACTCACAGAAGTATAATTGCTTTTGACTGGATGATATCTGGGAGAAGTGCAACCTGAGGGTAAAATGTCCTGACTGTCTTATGACAGACACAGATATTAAAGGAATCTGTCTTCATCTTTATCACCTCAGAGAACAACCACTGGATCTGTGGCTGGGATGACAGGAAGACAGGAAATTCTGACCATTTATCAATGAACAATGGCATATAAAAAAAAACAAACGTTTATCCAATATGCATGGATGTAAAATATCAGATATTCGAAGCAACAAAATCTGTTTATTAATAGATTTCAGCAGACATTAGCTGGGAAATTTTCACTGTGCAATCAAATACTTTGATGTAAATCCGTTTTAAAATATATTCAGCTCTGTACTTGTTAGGAAGGTGCAAAAAGGTGCATAATTTTTCTGAAATAAAAAGAAAACTTTACACATATCAGATACATAATTCAGTACGTACATAGATCTATTATTTAGAAAATGTTGTACTTGTGGGGGCCCATCACATCTGTTTCTCTTGGGGACAGAGCAACATCAACGTCTGGTTTTAGCTGCATAAATCATTTTAACCAATGATGGATCGGCGTCTGTGGGAAGCAGGATTAGACCTTCTGAAGAGGATCTTTCTAATATTTCAAAGCTCCTTCCTCAGAGAGCTTGACATCCTTGAAGAAAACATCCAAATAGGAGAAACTGTTAAATTACACGTTTAACTGTTTGGATCAGAAGTTGAAGTCTGATAAATCATCTCTCTCAACACCCTGAAGATTACTGGTCCTAACCACCAAACAGATGGTTTGTTTGTTCCGCTTTTCCAAACTTTATGGTCGCATAAAAAATATTTACTGACAGCGCTCCCACTCAGACTCCTCAGTGTAAACTCACCGTGGCGCAAATAACTGCTTCAGCAAGAGCTGCTGGTGTCTGTGGGGAAGGCCAGAAATTATTATCATGCTCTGCAGAGTGTCCATCCTTCCATCCAGACTCAGTCGACAGATTTAAATGATTAAAAAACATCCTTTTAAGCAGGTATTAAACATACTTTGCATTGAGCCCACATTTCTGTGTTAAATGTTTCTTTAGTCTGCGGTAATATTCTAATTTAAATGCGTTTTCATCGGCTGCAAGCAGACAATCATAATTAACGGAAATAAAGGCTTTAAAACAGTCTGTGTGTAATTTAATTAAACATAATGTTTGTCACTCAGTGAATAAAAATTAACTTTCAATTATTGAATTTATTTTAGATGTTTTCTTGTTTTCAGTTAATGGCTGACTAAGAGGTTTTTGCTGAACTGCTATTATGTGAATCAGATGTGTTTAAAAAGGGAAACATCTAAAACATTCACAGCAGTGTGCTTTGGAGGCCATGGCTGGGAAACACAGATTTATTGAGACTGAATGTAGTTTGAGAAAGGTCCAGAAGTATTGAAAGGTTGCTATTACATAAAGTATAGTCTTTTTTGTTAGCAGTGTGCAGGCCTCTTTCCTTTTTGACACAGGTAGCTCGCCTTTGGCTCGATGTTATCTCTTCCTTTCCAATTTCGCCAAGCTGCCATCAGCTCCAACTTTCCTTCACTGAACAGTACCTTTTCGTAGCCTTTCCAGCAGGCATCTCACCCATATTGGCTTTGTAGCAGTGGGTGGAAATGACTTCCAATTGGTTCAGATCTGCTACATGAAGTAGCTTAGTGGCCCCGTTTCTCACGGCAGACTCTGTGATACAGAAAGCTTTAGGCAGAACAGTGGGGTTTGTTTCATCAGTGGTTTGAGATTCACCTGATTTATAGTGATGGGATAAATGAACTGAGGCTCTGTGGCGTGTCTTGAGCAAAAGTGCACATGCCAGATTGGTCTCGATCCGAGGCGTGTGTCAAGAATGGAGAAATCACGTGACTGAGGCCTCGGTTTGAGTGGGTGAAGTCATTGTTTCATTCAGAGTGTTGCTTCCTCATAAGCGCTTTGAATCTGTGAAAATTGTGAAATAAATTGTGAAAAAAAAAAATCTCGTTGCATTCTGAGGTGTTGTCAGCGTTTGTGAGTTAGTGAGCTATTGCGCCATTGAGATGGTCAGTCAGTTAATTGAACATTTTACTTGCAGCCCTCTGAGGTGAATTCGAGGCTTTATTTTCTTTTACAATTCAAAGTTGCCTAAAAGTCCGCGTATTTGTTTGTATTTGTGTTTACAGTGAATAATGCACTCCCGTTCATATAATCCAGTCCAATAATCCAAGTTTATACACCTACATTCTAATTCACTTATACAGACAGCACCTCCAAAAAGGATTTGGCCACTTCCCCACAGTGGGAATATTTTGAGTTTATCGCTCATAATAAGCTGTGAAAGTGTAAATCCGTCCGTCCCATGTAGGCATGATGACATTATACTGGACTCTGGTTATATTATAGTAATATAATAGTATAAACAACCTCGGTGTAATTTTTTATCAAGACATGACATTTAAATCTCATATTAAACAGGTTTCCAAGATTTCTTTCTTTCACCTCCGGAATATTGCTAATTCAACCATAAGGAGTCACAAGCCAGTGATTGCTTTTACCGGTCCCAAATCCGGAAAAATGCACAGGGTTTTGTAAGAAAGAGCATCCAACGTAAAACCTAAGCCAAATCAACTACGCAAATCACTAACATGAACTCCATACTGGATTGGTCGAGGCCCCGGGTTAACAACGACCACCACCGGTGCTGCTAAGCCACAGGGTGGAAAGTGGACTACTGTTGGTCGAAGGAGGAGAAGAGGAAGGCCTGTTCGTAGGAAGAGAGAGAAGAGGGGATTCAAGAGTGTGAAATTAAGAGTAGGGATTTTGAATGTTGGGGCTATGACAGGTAAAGCTAGACAGTACAGAGTGGACATGATGCAGAGAAGGAAGGTAGATATTCTATGTGTTCAGGAAACCAAGTGGAAAAGTAGCAAGGCTAGAAGCTTAGGAGAAGGGTTCAAGGTGTTCTACCATGGGGTAGATGGAAAGAGAAATGGAGTAGGAGTTATCTTGAAGGAGGAGTTTGATAGGAATGTTCTGGAAGTGAAAAGGGTGTCAGATAGGCTGATGAGTCTGAAACTTGAAATGGAAGGAATAATGTAAATATTATGGGTTATGATTCACAGGTAGGATGTGAACTAGAAGAAACAGAAATTCTGGAGTGAACTACATGACTTGATGCAGGGTGTCCCGAGAGTTCAGAGGCGGAGAGACGGATGACTAAACTGCTCGGCTAAAGACGCCTTTTGTATCCCACATCCATAATAAATCCAGACAGGACACAAGAGGTTTATACACCCAAAAGAATGCAGCAGCTCTCTCCATTCTTGGAAGTTCCGGACCTGTCCAAAAAAAAAAATTAAAAAAAATAAAACCATGACCTCTGAGACTTCCAGAGTATTGCTAAAATTAGAAACGTCGTGCCTAGGAGTGATGCTGAGAAAACTAGTGTCATATTTATTAACGGCAAACTCAAAACTCTTTATTCTGGGTTAGGGGGCGGGGGTGTGTGGGGTCATTATAATCGGTAAAGCACTTTGAAATGCAATTTTGTATGAACAGCGCTATACAAACAAAGTTTCATTTAACTGAACTCAGATTAGCAGGAAGAAAGAACCACACAAGGGTAGAGTTGACGAGGAACTTGCCAAGGGTGTGAGAGACAATGGGGTATATAAAGGTCAGGACAACACTGGGAAGACTAATGAGACAATAGAAGACAAGTGAAAGTAACTAAGTCACAGGGATACGGAGGAGTGACGCAGACAGGGAGACAGTCACACTATGATAACTAGTCCATGCATTTGTTACTTCAAGACTGGACTGCTGTAATTCTTTACTATCATCAATGTCCACAAAATGCAATAAAAAGTCTTCAGCTGATCCAAAATGCTGAAGCAAGAGTTCTGATGAATAATAAAACAAAAGGATTACATTTCTCCTGTTTTAGCTTCTCTTCACTGGCTCCAGGGCTGGACTAGGAGAAAAAATCGGCCCAGGCATTTTTCAGTGTTCGGAGATTGGCTATATTAGCTGATGAGTTCTGACATTTTGTTGTTACGAAAGTACCACCTAGTTGTGTTTGACGGTGATTGTGCAATAATTCAAACCTCTGTAGTAGTGCAAACAAGGACTCTTAATTACCACAGATCAGAACAGCAGATTTAACACAGTTCTAATATGGGTAAACTTCAACAAATATGCTTAGCCATACTTTAAACTATATAATAAAGGTATAGAAACTCACTTTCTGCCATTTACACGCAACAATAAAATAAACAGAGAAAAACTTCTCTTTAGCTCCTGTAGCGAGGGAGAATAAAAAGCAGACGCTGAACTGCATCCGTGGTGCTGCAAAAACAGTGTCGATGTAAGGAGCACAAGATATATAAGCTTGTGCTGAAAACACTAATAAAAATACTGCAACTTAAAAACTTAGGTTACTGTGGGCTTTCTAAAACATTTTTGCTAAAAAAATGTGTGAATGTGATCCCATGTCAGCATATAGCCAGTCAGAAATACTTTTTTTATTACCTTTAATTCTCTGTAAACTTTGGATTTCATGGGATTTACAACAATAATAGTAATGGTTGTTAATGAAATTAGTCTAAAAAATTAAATTGAGTTACCTGCTAAAAATGTATTTCTGTTTTATAAATTTCAGTACTTAGAGGCTCCAGTTACAGGAGGGTTGCTGTAACCGGAGGGTTTGCTCGTACTTCCTCAGCCAAAGTAAATCTGTTAGAGCTGTAGGATTCTGCATTTCATGAGTTTAGCGAAGAGCTCCTGGTTTCTGTTCCCTTTTTACATTTTCTGAGGCTCCTCAGGAAACACAACATGGCTTCCAGCCTGTTAACCTTCTACTCCTGGTTCATCCAGAGCCTGCTGACGTACTGCATAACAGTACGGTATGGCAGCTGGACCGTGGCGGACAGGTAGAGGCTCCAGAGAGCATAAGATCTTCTGCTGCCTCCTCTGCTACCTGATGCACATTTCCACCCCCCACTACCTCAGCAGAGCAAAAATTATGACATCTCCCATTCAGGCTTCTAACTGTTTGACCTGTTGCCCTCAGGCAGAGGCTATTTTTATTTTCTTCCACAAGCTATAACCACTCTGAACTCAAACATGCACTGAGTCACTTGCACATAACATGAACAATCACAGTGAAAAAAGACAACTATTACGTGTGACAATAACTTGTTTAATCACGTGAAATCTCAAGATGTAAAAAAACGTTTTTTGCAATATTACCTTAGAAACATGCTCCCATCCCCTTTTATTTATTTATTTTTTACTTTTTGTACTGTTTATACTGTATCCTGCATATCTTGTCCTGAAAGCAGAGTTGCTTGCATCTCATTGTACATACTGTATGTATATTGAAATTAAGGCATTCCATTCCATTCTTCCATTCCATTTTTCCTGTTGAGTTTGGCTGTTTTTCCTGTTCATGTCGGGATTTCCTCTAGATACTCCAGGTTCCTCCTGACAGCCTAAAAACAGGCATGTTAGCTCAATTAGCCTCTGCAGGAAAGGACATATCCAGGATAAATTGGGTTAGTAAAAAAACAAATAATTCATTTTAACCCAATAGTCTTTACAGTTTAAAAAAGGTTGAAATATCATTCATATTATTCATCATCATCATCTACTGAGCATATTTTGAGGTTATTATTATGCTGCAAAATTTCCATTAGTATCCTGATGACGCTTCTGCTGCTGGGACAAGCAGTCAAATCATGTTAAATTGTTCCACCAGGATCTATCCTGAACTCCCATCATAGCTGCATAAAGACAGAGCAGTATGAAAAGTACTCATATTCAAAACTGAGAGAAAAATAATAATAACTGAGTAATAATAAGTGCAATTTGGTTCAAAGACTTCCTAACAAGGAGCTATTCTAATAATTTCTATTTACTTCAGTTGTCATCTGTGTCACAGGTCATTGTGCGGAAGCACAGCCATGATCTGCACAGAAACACACACCCATTTATGCACCGACACATCTATCATTTGGCACAGTAATAGCTGCCACCTACACTCTTTGTTTTGATGTTTGCTCTCAGCCTCAGATCTGCAACATCAGAAGTAAATGTGGTCTTCACAGAGATTCAAAGGTTCAGCTTTGAACTGTTTATGGGAAAAACCAGACAGGATGAAGGCTGCTGTGGAAGCAACAGGGGCCATAAACATTTAAAAGCACTTCCTGGGTTGTACTTTCTTTAATTTGACACGGCTGCTTTTAGTCAGGTATCAGAGAGGTGGGGGTATGTGCATCATCAGATTGAAAACTTTTATGTAAAATAATACCTAAGTTTTCTTTGAACACTGTAGATAGGCACAAGCGACCCTTCCAGGATAAGCGGTAGAGTTATTGGATGGGTGGATATTGAGACACAAAATATAGACATTTAAACATTTTGAACACATTAAAATCTCTGCATTAATAAGCTTTAAAGGATCCTCCTGAATTATTCTTCAGGGGCCTCATTCATAAAACTTTGCAATGAATCCTTAATACAACCGTACTTAAATTAAGGAAAAAAACAAAAATAACAAAATGAGTAAAAATCGCATTGGTTTGTTCACTTGTTTAAATTCATTTCATGTACGTATGAAGCAACAATTCACAACATATGTCATCTCAGGCACTTTACAAGAAAAGTCATTTCAATCCAATTATACAACCATTCGAATCAGTTAAAATTTTTCTATATAAGGAATCCCAGTAGACTGCATTGAGTCTTTGACGTTAGGGTTAGCCCTGAACATCCAGACTCCAACCACAGCAATCTCTCAGTATTCACGCATACTGAGCAAGCATGTATCGACAGTGGAAAGGATGCTCCCCATCAAACAGGGTGTTGTAGCTGAAAAGGACACCAGACCAGGTGGAGCTTCTGTGGAGAGAAAATACTGAGAAAAAAAGGTTAACAGGTGAAATAACAGCAAAAATACAACTGGAGAGTAGTAGGAGAGAAAAGTAGAAGAGTGAAAAAAAGTGATCAGTCTATCCTCCAACAGTACTATACCATAAAATTTTAATTTATAAAGCAATTTCAATATGACAAGTGATGATAAAGAATTACAGTAGTCCAGCCTTGAAGTAACAAATGAATGGACTAGTTTCTCAGCATCCTGCTTCTGGACAGGATGTTTCTAATTTGAGCAATATTTGAGCATTTGAGCAATATTTGAGCAATATTTATGAAATAAAATAAAAAATATTGGAAACCTGTTTAATATTGAATTTAAATATCATTTCTTGGTCAAAAACTACTCTGAGCTTCTTTAAACTATTACCAGAGGCCAATTTACTGCTATCCAGATGAAGTGATTGACTTAGCAGTTCCACATGAATGGTCAGCACATGTCAGCAACCTACAGGTCACCTAACATCCACTAGTTGAGCAATTTAGCCTTAAGAGGATAGTCAAGGAAACACTGGTTTATGAGGTGGACTAAGTTCCTTTTGGGATCTGTTTTCCCTCACCAATGATAGGGACAATATAATTCTTATTACTGGGAGTGACCAAACTTGTGTAAAGGGGAGTTGGAAGACTGAATGATTCAGACACAGGCCAGGATGCTTTCAAGTAATAAAACTTAGAACTCTGAAGAACTGTCTGAACCCCAAAGTTAGCTTTTCTAAAGGCTGCCATTTCAACTTACCAAATACATTTTTTGATCAATAAAACCTTGATTATACACATCTGCAGGCAATTTCAGCTTTGTAAAGTGCGTTACTTTAAAAAAATACTGTATATCATCTCAGCAAAAATATAATTTGGTTGTCACAAATAAACAGAAGAGGTGCAAGTGGCTCAGCGTTGTTGCAGTGGTGTAACAGGCATGAAAAAGAAGGTGGAGGAAAAGAGGAAGATGGCAGAACACAGCCTGTGGAGAAACCCAAGAATTGTCCAAAGCTTCGGGGGGCGGGGGGCGGGTGGCTGTCCGCAACCATTTCCTGCGATCATCAGATTCAGTGACAGAGTGGCTCTGCTTCGCTTTTTCCTCCATAGGTCACCCATTGTGATATGGAGTCAGAATGATATCAGCTTAAGATGAAACTGAAAAGAAATATTGGCACTGAAAATAAAAGCTGGCATTGAAAAATATAAATGTAACTGAAATTTAGAATCTGAAATAATTGTAGTGAAAAATTCTGTAGTGAAATTGAAACAAAAATTGAAAGCAAAAAAAAAAAATCAATTAATTCAATATTGTAACAGCATCATATTATATGACCACTTCATCATTCATCAAAGGGAAGTGTTAGAGGGTTAAAACTTTTTAAAGGGACTCTATGGATAGATAAGTAATAAAATTCACAGGTCGTGTGTAAAGATGGCAGGACAGTGGGTCAGAGGTCACCAATTCTAACAGCTCACAGGAATTATCATATTATGTGACCCTTCCATAGCCAATGTTCACCTCATATCAGATTTTAATGATCAGACTTTAGTGGGATTAATGATAAATGAAAAGTGGCTTAATGTTTGTTTAGAAGGAATCAGCATAAAACAGTATAACACTGGGATGCACAGTTCCAGCAGGTCGGTTGATCCAACACCAAGCCCAGTTCAGCACATAGACTTAATAGGACTGCTTTAGGCAATCTAAATCAGCTTATAAGTTAATCATCATCGTGGACCAGGAAGTCTTGGTGACCTATTAAAGGTCACCCTATGCAGATGCTGCCAGGGTTGTCCTGGGAGTGTCACTGCAGTATTTCTATCTATTTATTTTTTGCAAAAGCAAACTCTATAAATGAGGTCCCTGCTCTGCACCCAGCAGTCTAATCTTTCATTCCTCTTCACAGCTTCTGTAAATGCGGCGGAAAGTAACCAGAAAGAAGAGAAGTCGCTGACTGAAACCCCCCCGAGCTGTAGAAAAAAGCTGCCATTGACATTTAGTTATGCTCTCGTGGAAAAGTTCGAAGCTTGACGTGAGTCTGCCTTTAAGATGTTGGATGAGACATCAAAGTGGTTCCTACAAAATTCAGTGAATGTGAACATTATGACTTCCCTTCTTCTGCCCTGAAAGAAAGCGGGGCTTTCAGTGATGGAGACATAACAACCTTGGTGGTTTGGTAAATCTGTTTCAATTTTGAACATCTTACTTAACGTCCATTTCATTCATCTTTATTGGAATCTTCTTTTTAACTCTTAACAGATGCGAAGTATGTTTTTAACTCAGAATATTATCCTGCTAGGTTTATAATCTCACAGCTGTTGCTGATTTTTGATTTTTTTTTCAGGACGACCAACTTCATAAAAATAAGTCACGGTCTATGAGTCTTAGTTTGAAGTGGAAGAACCCGTTCTGTTTAAGTATATTCCCCAGCTGATTCCAGATGTCTTCAGCCTAAAATTGAAGAAAACAATAAATGAATTAAAGGCACATTTGCAGATATTAAAAAAGCTCACACTGTCAGCCAGGGGGTTTGTTTGGTAAAACTCCAGGAAGACACTTTCTGGTGTTTGAGGATCTAATACTTTACTCAGACACATTGTGGGACAGCAGCTGGAGTCTCCAACATGTCGTAAAGCTCGTTAATCAACAACCTGCTGTCCCTCAGGTTTTGATAATCCATGGCGGAGGGACGACAGGACATAGCGACAGTGAGAAGACTCCATGTCAGAATGCCATGACACCACTGTGTGTCAGCCCACCGGTGTTAAGATTGAAAACAGGCTCATTATGGATGACCTTGCAGCCAATAGCACAGTGTGACTCTGCACATACTTGGCATGAACAACCAGGAGGGAGAGTAGAGCTCGCCACCTCCAGGCAGGTTGGGATTCTGTTAACATCTGTGTCAGGCGGCCCCTGCTGTTAAATAAATTTCCCCCCTAAGCCGGGGGACATGGCTGCGTTCAGGAGCGTTAACGTGCCATGTGATCAGGCCGTTTCTGTGAATGCCATTAGCTCTCCTCTTTGAAATCTGCGAGCCAGGCGGACACAGGTCTAGGTTTTTAAAAGCAGGTGTGCGCTAGTTTGGTTCCTCATATGTAAGAAGTTACGGTTTGTACTAATGACTGCAATGTTCCCCTTCTCTTTCTAACGCACATAAAATCAATCATCAAAGTATGCCAGGCTGCAGGTAGAGTTTAATGTTTCTTATTCATGAATCTTGTCCTGAGGTCTTAATAAAACAATGTTCACAGTGGTGCACTGAGGCAGCCATTTACCCCACAGAATATGAAACAAACTGTAATTGCACAATAATGAGCCTTTGGAAAGCGCATATTCATCCAAGGTTGGACTTTAATTTGTCAAAGGAGTGCTGAATTTTACAGAAAAATCCCCAAAAGGTCTGACCTTGCAACCGACAGCAGCTTTTCTTTGATTTCATTCTGCATCCTTTTATGCACAGAACACTGGGAGTGTTTCAGTCTGGTTTTAAAGCTCCTCACAACACAAAGTGAATTTTTATGAGTTAATAATAGTTACAGGATTTGGTAAGTTTGTTGTTCTCTTTCCTTTTTGTTCTCATTCTCAGCAGTTCTGTCAGGAATCCAGGGTGTCAGATGTGTCGAAATTCAGGGTCTGCATCCTTTGGAGGACTCATTTGAAGGATGCTACGCCACAGCGCCGCAATGAAGGCTGTCCAGATTTGAAGGATCCTTAAAATGCGGCCCACAAATGCGTCCTTTTCCCTGAATTTGAAGGATGTGTCTGGTGGATCCTTTCATGTCCTACCTATCCTATAATTTCTTTTGACAGAGAGCTTTAAACAGTTTCAAATAATGGTGGACAGAACAAGAGGTACCGCGATGGGGGAGGAGTTTGCTTTCAGATGTAAGTTTAAAAAAAACTGGCGGTACAAAAAAGTAAAAGCTTATAGCTGTCGTGTTGTTAGGCCATGTTAGACTGATCGGGATGCCTGGTGCGACGCTTGGACGGTTTGGTCCCGGTCGGGTCTACTCATTGAATGTATATATAAATAGACAAACCCTCGTTTACGTCAGCCATAGTTTTCTGAAGAGCAAAGATGAAGCCAACTGGGCGGTTCCCACCGCCGCCATCTTGACCGCGTCACTCGTCTCGTCACTCTCAGAAACTCCAAAAATGGGCAAAGAGGTGGAGCTGAGAGTGGCGCTGTGAGGCTGGGGGCGGAGGGTTAACACTCCGAGCCGACGTAGCTACAAGCTAGTAAGAAGCTAGTCGGGAGCTAACTGAAGCTAACGTAGGCTGCAGCCAGTTTCAGCCAGAAGACCGCGGTTAAGAGACTTTTGCCCCGTTTTTTAAGTAGGATCAATTTAGACGAAGAAACTTCCCAAGTAGAGAAAACATATCGATATAATAAGACCCAAATGGGTTGGGTCAATCAGTGGAGGGTGAGGACATAGACGGCTTATCTTACCAACACATCCAGCAAAAAGCAGTCACCAAGTGATCATGAAACCTCAGATCCTCTAAAAATAAATAAAAGAATTTTGACTCACTCACATCTCATCCATTAGTTCATGCCTCCAGCTGTGTTCCTCACACCAGTCATGATCTAACCAGCGATCATCCAGTCTGTCTAGATTCCAACTCTAGTCTTCCAGCCTGATCTAGCCGTCTCCCCTTGCAGCTTCTCGGTCCTGCCGACTTTGCTGCTCTGCTGCTACCCGACCGATCGCCTTCTCAAACGTGTGTAGAAAGATATAAAAGCTCCGACCAGAACAGCATTCCTCTCTGCCACCTGACAGAACCCCCCCACAGCTGGTGAATCATCAGCCGTAATGAAGCCTCCCCCCAAAGCAGAAACTTGTTGGACGGTCTGTTACTGTAATAAACAACGCAGCAAGCCATCTTTGTCCAATAATTGCAGATTAACATCCAAAACCGAATAAAAACTGCAGATAGATCAACTGATAGTGGAGTTCAGAAACACTAAATGACTGAAGTCTTTACGTTAGTCCCAGGCTGTGAAGAGCTTCCCCGCAAGCAGAGGGGGACAGCAGACTACGGAGCAAGCTATTAGCTACAGTTAGCCACCAGCATTAGCCTACACAGACCTGTCAATCAAACGGACACGCCCCTAATTATTTATAATTTCAAGATTAAATTGCAAGTAAACGGAGAAGTTAGAAAAAAATTCCCCCCCTCAGAGTTGTCATGATGGTAAACCTGAACTATCTAACCTAAAATGGTTTTTTGAACCAGGCTGTAAACATGTTTAATTTTGCTGTAAAGTTGGCCTTTTTAACATGGGAGTTAATAGGAAGTTGCTCCTTTTTGGAGCCAGCCCCCAGCGGATGAAGGAGGAACTGCAATTTTTGACACTTCCTGGTTGGCTGCACATTCGGCGGGCGGAGTTTGCCCCTTGGGTCTACTACATCTTTCCCTCTTTCTCTGAGGGTATCCTTATTAAGCATGTTTGTACACTTAATCACGTTTTTAAACTAGCTCATTTCTTACCTTATGAATATCTCTTTATTAACAGCTCATTTTATTATTAGTGAATTTAGCTTTTTCTGACATGTTTTTTGGATAACGGAACATTCATAAAGCCCCTGTGGCTTTAATACCATCCCCCAGAGCCTCTACGTGGGCGGCAGCCTCCAGAGAGGTCCTTCAGCCACCGCGGGGCTCCAAGGTGGCTCTCAATCCAAGCAAACCCCACCCTTCCCAAACACAAAATAAAATCATCCTCACGTCACGTCACGTAGCCCCGTGGCAGATGTAAAATGGCTTAATTTATGTTTTTATTCAATGTTATTTTTTTTATATGCTAAATGTGATATTTACTGGCCTGCAAAGCTTTTTTTTGTCTACCCTGGAAATCAGTCAAACCTGCCAGTTTGAGATTGAGGCGATTACAGCAATTCAAAACAGATTCAAACAGAGAACACTTTTATTACAATTAGATGACGGTCATAAAATGCATTTGAAATATTAATCAAATTAATTAAAACCAAAACTTTTAGTTAAGATTTAACTAAAAGGATAAGAGTAAAAATAATAAATAACAAAACGTTATTTAAGGCCTTTTCATTCACTTCATGTGAAAATTTTGTTATTTGTCTGTTCAATTATTTTGTTTTATTAAACATGTGATTCAGGACATAAGACAAAGCGGACCAGAAAATAACTTTTATCACTCCATTGAATTCCATTCATTGTTTTTTCGGTTTGGGGACCCACGGGCCGACCGGAAGGGGAGGAGAAATTAGGCTCCACATACTTTTCCAAAAATGATTAAAAGAGGGCATCCTATTGATTGTTGTTTTTATTGAGCCACAGCTCTTTCTGAACTACTGCCACTCGTCCTGATAACATTCCTGATCACTCGTTGCCTGTTGCTCAGTTATTACATAGTAGTAAAAGGGTTACACTAGCCTCTTCAGTATGTTTCACCTTGTTTACAGCTATGGGTATTTTCGGTTCACTATTTTGTCTCTATTTTTTTCTCTTCTTACAGCCCAGTCTGTCTTTTTTTGTGCAAATACAACTGTCGGGTGGAGACGTCCTACCTCAGGCATGCACCGGTATCCCCAGCCAGTACACCTCAAAAACGGTTGTCACCCCAGACGGACTTAACCACACTGTCAGTTTTTGTAGGCTAAAGATGTCACACAGAAACCTACCAGAAGAGTCTAGTCCTGATAACCACACTCTTCTTTTTGTTTTACGGGTGAAATAAGTCGTAGAAATCTATCAGAAGAGTTTAGCCTAACATCTAAACTCTAACGTCATTTCAGGCAAAAACTGGACAAAAAAGCCCAACCAGAGACACTGATTTAAAAGATTTAACCAACTGATAAAACCTACAATACAATACGTTTTCAAGAAGACCAACCCCTTCCCTCAGCTGATTCATATTAGGAAGGGCCGTCTCTGAAATCCTATCTGTCCCAGGACCCAAGAGAGCAAGTCGTCCCACTTGTAAACTGTTCTTAGAGGCTGAGGCTGTCCCTTAGGTTGGCCAAACCCTTGACCTCCCAGCTAGTCACCCCGCTCCCTGGGATTCCCATAATATTGTAATAATTTCTCTCAAATGACTTTCTGTTTGTCTTTTTTTTTCATTTTTATTCCTTTTCCATTTTCTTTTTTATTGTTATAAATGTTGTTTTTTTAATCTTGCTACCATCTTACTCACCATCTTTTAATTGAAGTGACAACCTGAGTGATCTATTTGAACCACTTAACCTCAAGATTTTATTCAAGATTTTATTAAATTCCCTATGTCTTAAATTCTCCCTTTTGTCACTTTTCCAGTGTTCACAAGGAAGGTTTTTAAAATAAGCAATGTGCCTGTGTTGCTCCCTTTAACTTAGATAATCTGACAATGTTGTCAATAGACAACTCAAAGTTGTTTAATATATGATGGAAAGGGGGAACCTGAGGCCACCACCTCTGTTTGAGGTTGACTTCATAAGTTTAACAGACGGATAGCTTTTTTCCCTCTTCTCTCAAACCATGTTTAGATTATTGTCTTCAACAGAGTGACCATTGTTTTCTGGCTGTAGATGGACTGCTGAGTCTTGGCCTGATGAGTTTGCTCTTCTGTGTTGAGCCATCCTTTTTTATAGTTGCTGTTCAGTTTCTCCAATGTACGGCTCTGAAAATTCGTCACTGCACTAGACGCCACTGAGCTTTTGTTTGGGTGTTTTGTCCTTGGGATAAACCAATCTTGGTCTGGGGGTGTTACCGGATTTAAAATGCACTGGGATGTCGTGTTTAAAAAATATAATTCTTAGTTTCTCAGAAACTCCTGCCACATATGGGATCACTATGTTGTTCTGTCTACTTTTCTCTACTGCTACAATAGCCTGAATTGACTGTTTCTTTGACTTCCTCGATGCCTTGACATATGCCCAATTAAGCTGACCACAAGTTTGGAATGGTCTCTTTATATATTTATGTTCTCTTTACTTTCCTTCTCTATTTGTGGGGACATGTTCAGCTTGATGCTGTAGTGTTCTGATGACAGATAGTTTATGTTCCTGTGGGTGCTGAGTCAAAAAGTAGGTACTGGTCTGTATATGTGGGTTTTCTAAAGACTTCTGTGGTGAGGCTGCCATTTCTTGTGTACCAGTCAGTCCAGTTATAAATCCCATACTCCCAGTCCAGTTTTACAGAACTGAAGAAGCCTCTTGGATAAGAGACGAAATGTTCAAGACAACAAGAAAAGTCCAGTTGCCTTGCCAGTTGATTCTTTTTACTATATATATGCTTCCAAATGTTGGTATGAATTTCCACAGTTATGCTGATGATACACAACTATATTTATCCATAAATCCAGATTAATCCAATCAACTATGTAGATTACAGGCATGTCTTTCAGTCATAAAAATGTGGAAGGCTCTAAACTTTCTGCTTTTAAATTCAGACAAGACAGAAGTTGTTGTCTTTGGACCAGAACCTTTAAAAAGGAAACTGCAAATCAATCACCTCATCTGGATGACATTATATTGGCCTCTGGTAATAATGTAAAGAACCTCGGTGTAATTTTTGATCAAGACATGACATTTAAATTCCATATTAAACAGGTTTCTAAGATTTCTTTCCTCCACCTCCGGAATATTGCTAAAATCAGAAACATCCTGTCCATGCATTTGATTGTTACCTTTGTTTTCTCTGTGTTTTTCTCTCCTTAGAAGCTCCACCTGGTCAAGTATCCTGCTCAGCTGCAGCGCCCTGCTGGATGGGGATCATCGTTTTGGGTGATGCTCCCAGTGACCAAGCATCCTCCATGTCCTGTGATCAACTTTTTATTTTCTTTAATATAGAAAGTACTCTTACATCAGTTATTTTGTTCGTTCTGTGATTGCTGACGAATTGCTGTGGTTGGAATCTGCATGTTCGTGGTACAACCTCACGTTAATGACTCAATACAATCTGCTTGGATTCTTTACATAAAAAACCTTTAACTAATTGGAATGTTTGTGTAATTGTATTGAATGACTTTCCTTGTAAAATGCCTTCAGATGATATTTACCTCAACACCTTGATGAGCGTCTCTTCCTCTGCCTCCTCTCTACCATTAAGCATTTCTTGCTCATCTTCACCTTGTTAAATTCAATTATGATAAAAAGTAACAATCAGGTACTTTTGTGAAATAAGTGTGAAATGTTAGTTTTTTCAACTTTTAGTAATCAATTATTTCCCTGATTAGAAACTTAAGTGATATATTTTAGTGTTAGTAACATTTGAAGCTGTAATAACTAATTTATTCTAATTAACTCTAACTAATCATATCCTTTTGCATTCTTTTTATTTCATTGTGTGAACAACTAAAGCAAAAGCAAACATAGAGACAACCAAACATAGATAAAAATAATATATTTTCAAAGAAACTGACCAGAATCTGATTTGATTTATTCATTTGGACATATAACGTAAATTACATACATTAAAATACAACTTTACAAATCAATAATAAAAAGAATAAAAATACTGGGAGAGAGTGAGAAGACCATGAGGTCTTATAAAAACCACTGCCCCAAATTTCCATTAAACAGGCTGTAAGGTTTTTACCCAGAGGATAACACCCTACAAATGCAAAATGCCGGCGTCCACTGGGATGTACAATCAAATAACCACCAAAGGCCTCCACTTTAACAGATCTCTTTCTTTCTTTACTCACATTTTCTTTACATCGACAGACATGCACAGATTACACCCTCCACATATATAGGCTAGGGCTAGAAACATTCAGTCCTACCCAGGGGGTATATGTACAGTTTTAACCCTTACAACCTCATTTAATATAAACTTAATATAAATGCTATACACAAGACTAAATTACATCCCACTTTAACCATTAACTTAAACCATCAAAATAACCCATTTTAATAAAAGGCAACCAAAACAAACTTATGTCCCCCCAAACTCCCCCCTCTCCTCAGGCCACTTAGTTAGTGCCAGCCAGCTAATTGAGCACACCAGGACCTTATCAGCAACACTCATGGGCGCGCTTCCATGACTGTGCTGATCTCCAAAAATCACCTCAGAGAGACAGAGAATGGTTAGTAGCAACCCAACAACTGAAAATAAACTAAATGCATTAACCTACTGAATAGGATCCATCTTTAGCAAATCAATACAACAAAAACCCAAGCAAACAATAAACTAATAACATCAGGGTGTAATGTACAAGTTTGAGTGTGTACCGTCCAACTGAGAAGTCCCTTAGTGAGGGGGTGTCTGCATCTCCCTCACACAGGCATACAAAGACATGAACGAGCAAGACAATGTTTAGAATAACACGTAAAGCATTTAAATGTTCTTTCTGCAATAAAAAAACATATTTTTAGCCCCTCTGAAATATTTGAAAATAATTTATTTCAAAAATGAAAACCTTAAAAGCCTTTTGTTTGAATCTACAATCCTTTAAAAATCAATTTTCTACAATAATTCCTACTTTATGTTTTTTCTCTAAAATATTGCCTGTTTAATTTATTAAGCAGGTAAAAAAAAAAAAACCCACTAATATCTTACATCAAAAAAAATCTTCGTATTGTGGTTCATGGGCATTTTTGAGTTGTTGATTTTGACCCTTGTAGCAAAATGTTTGGACATCTGGTCTAGCACAAGCAGAAATCAGCAGGAATCTAGCACACCATGGAATCAGGCTGCAGTCTTCCCTTTAGCGTGGATCACACAAGGTGAGCAGTGCTCTGTACAGCTAAAATAGACCCAGACATCTGCAGCTCACTCAGTGACTGTTAGCCAGAAGTACTTCACTGGAAAGGAAGAAAGCGAGAATGGATTTGGGAATGGCCGGTGCTTCATCTGTCAAACAGTGGACCACATCTGAATAGACGCCCCAGGCGAAGCTTTAGAAGGCTTCCTATTAGTCTTTTCCATGAGAGCTGCCACAGAAATGTAAATGAGGTGGTAAAAGCAAACCTGTTAGCTTAGAAATATGAAAATGTGAAAAGGAAAGAGGTGAAGGAAGTGAAGCACTTGAATGCGTATGTATTGTTCCGTTGCTAAGGGGAGCGGACCACCTGGAGGCTCTTTCATCATTAATTCATCTAAAAATAATAGATTTTAAAGTTGGACTTTATTCCTTGTATGGACTTTCCTGTAATTATCATGTAACAAGCTCTTGAGTTGACAGTAAAACAAAGCCTTCCTTCCCCCATGAAGTGTAATTTTATCCAGAGATGTCACTGAGTTGTGCCTGGAATGTAGAATGAAAAATAAAGAGCCAATTATGGAGGAGAAAAAAGGTTTTGTGGAGGTATAAAATAATGCATGAGAACTGCTTCTGTTGACTGGTATTAAGTTACGCTGATGGCACTAATTTAGAAATGCTGAGCAGATCTGATGGTCAGACAGGGATGCACAGTTCACTGACAATTAATGGCATTAAAACGTTTGATCCAATATTTTTTTCTTGGGCTCATCACAGTATTTCAGTTTGATCTTTGACTAGACCACTGTAATACATTAATCTCCTTCCATTTAAACCATCTCATAAGAACTCTGGCCAGTGGCACAGCCAGAAATTTCTTTTTAGATGGCAAAAAATGGTTGGGCCAAATAAGTATTGAAATGAAGCTATTTCCACTGTTCCACTGTTGCTGCAACACATGTAGGTCTGTATACATCAGAAACGGCACAGAACAATGCATCCAAGCAAAATAAAGCATATTAAAGCTGTTACCTTACACAGATAGCGAATATCAGCGGTCTGATATAATACGTAGTTAGTTTAAGTGGTAGTTCAGCTTCAGTAGGCTTCACTCACTGTTTAGATAGTCTGTGCTCTAAATAATGATTTGATTCCATTAAGGACTAATATTAGCTGTTGTTAATAATAGATTTAGATGCTGTTAAATATGTTGCTGCATCACACAATTTTTTTGTCAAACGGTGGGATCATCTGGGCTCTGTGAGATCAGCAGTTGGTCAGCTTTTCCCAAGGGTTTTTGTTTTTTATTAATTTAATTTATTTATTGTAACATTAAATTCTTTTTATTGCATGAAAATATACATTAATGTATTAATCTAGAATTTGTGCAAGGGAAAATATTTTCAATAACGGTGTAAGTTTAAAATTCTCTAATTTTACACTTGGTTACATGAAGCAATCTCACTGCTAGCCTGGAGAGTTCATAAACCAATAGTCTTGCAAAAATGGATATGTCACCTGCAGTTAATCTTATGATGACTTTAAGAGACACTCCTTAAAAATAGCACGTAATTAAAATATAATTTCTTTTAATTTCTTTTAAGAACTTGATTTATTTGAGTTGCAAATAACTACGCCCCTGCCTCTGGCTGTATGATCAGGGCTGTTGTCCTGCTGTGACGTGAACCCTCACCCCAGTCTCAGCTCTTCTGCAGCCTCTAACAGGATTTCTTACAGAATTGTCCTGATTTAGCTCCATCTGTCTTTCAGTTTCCCATTCTCCCTACACCCTGATGCTGCCTTGTTTGACACAGTGCATGTTGTGTTGTGCAACTATCGTTCTCCACCACAGTGCATTTTGGGTAGAATTCCAAAAGTACAATTTTGGTCTCATTTCACAAGAAAACCTTCTCCTGCATGTTTGTGTGTGACAATAGACAGTTTTTTAGACTCTAGTTAACAACCTAAAACTGCAAATATTGTTAGGACTGACGTTAACAGCATTAACAAACTTGTCTGCTGGGTTCTTTGGTCTCCATGATGCTGATTGTTCTCTAATGTTCAACTATTTAAAAAACACATCTGAAAACCTTGCAAATTTTCTTCGTAAATGTACTCTATTTTATTTTAGTCCATCATTCAAAAATTGATAAAGACATCAAGTTTATGACTGTAATTTGTTCTTTATCGCTTTGACAAAATATAGAACCCACCTTTTCATCCCAAATAATACAAACATTTCAGTGACTATATGAATACCAGCTACGATGATTGCAATAATTTTCCTCCTAATTTGTAAGGAAACGCATCATACAGCAAATGATTTGTTAGCCTGAATAAAGTAACTATTAGCACAGCAGGGAAAAGCAAGTTCACTGTTTCAGTCACAGCTGGCCACCTTTCCAAGCGTTGTGTTGTATGAGCTCTTCCAGTACTTTGCACATCTGAAACAGATTTCTGTGAGGAAATATTTGCAGCCTGTTTGTCATCAACACACTTTGAAGCATTCTCAGTGGTGTCAGAATCAATTCATAAAAATATAACTGTTTATGATTATACTGCGGTCAACATTTATTTCTTTAATTATGTTTTCAACATGAAAAAAAACAAACAAAAAAACATGACTTCCACTCTTGGGTCCATGGACACTTTTCAGGTTTTCTCATTTAAATTCAGTTCATTTATTTGAACCAAATTCACAACAGATGTCATCTCAAGGCACTTTACAAGAAAGTCATTTCATTTCAGTTATACACTCATTCCAAACAGATTAAAGTTTTCTATTTTTATGAATCCCAGAAGATTGCATCGAGGCACGGACTTCGCTACAATTCCTCATACTAAGCAAGCGTGTAGCGACAGTGGAGAGGAAAAACTTCCCTTCAACAGGAAGAAACCCGCAGCAGAATCTGAACCATCATGGGCGACTGTGACTCAGGGGTTAGGAGTTCGCCTTGTAATTGTAGGGTTGCCGGTTTGAGCCCAAAATCCATCTGTCTCAGACGTTGGGTAAGGCACTTCGCCTACCGCATACTGGTGTTAGCCAGAGGGGCAGATGGTGAGATATGGCAGCCTTTTGTCAGTCTGCCGCAGGGCAGCTGTGGCTACAATTGTACCTTCTTTCTACCACTGTGTGAATGAAAAGTGGAATTGTAAGGGCTTTGGGTGTCTTGAAAAGTGCTGCATAAACGTAATACATTATTATTATTATTATTATTAACCAGAACCTTGCTCAGTACGAGCAGTCATCTGCTACGACCGACTGGGGGTTTGGGAAGAAAGAGAAGAGACACAAAAAGAACAAACAACTGAGCCTAAATAACGAGCACTGAAACAGATGATCTCTTAAGACATTTGAAATGGATGAAATGATCATCAAACGTCGTAAAGTGGCATCTATGTTGTACTTCATAAATAACCATCTACAATCTTTTCAGTCATCTTCAACCGTTCTGAGAGCGGTGAGAGGACGGAGCGAGTCGTGTTTTTACATCATGATCTGGAGTTAACTCAAGCTTTTGGCTGGCTGGCCTCTGTTGTCATCTGACAGATGACTGACAAGAGCAAACAGTCAGCCAGGAACCGCGTTGTTCTCCAAAGGAAAGTCTCCTGGGAACCCTGCGGCAGACGTCCCTCAACAAGTCCTTACAAACACAGACAGGATTGTCCACTGTTACTTAGTATTCATTTCTTCTTCTGCGTGATTGTCTGGTCGTGGGAGGCCATTGTTCAGTTTGTGTACTGTGGTTTTAGACATTGTGTAACGTGACAGTTATTGAAAGTGAAGCAGGAAGCTTGCAGTAAGGTTACAAAAGAGGGAACGTTGCAGTGAAATGGTTCCAGTTTTGCATAAAAGAGATACTGGCACAGATTTCTAGCTTCTGTCAGTGTAAATATGCAGTCATTTTATTTTATCTGCAAATGACACACAGAGGTCTGTGGTGAATTGCTTATGAAATTATCTTTTATTCAGTCATATGAGACAAAACTCAGAGGAACAAAACAATCACAGGAATGTCTTGATGTCCACAAAAACCATTTGTAGCAGAACATGTTGGCACAGAAGGTGATTTAATTATGCAGGAACTCTCTGGTGCAACATTTCCAATAACTGTTATTTTTCAGTGTAATCAAAACAAAGCCTCCCCCGAGAACTGTCATCTACAGGTTCATAAATTAAAATTGGAGGCGGTTGGCTGCCTGCCTTGTTGGAGTTTTAACTCTGGGCCGAGCTCTGTGGAATATGCTGGGAAAATAACTCTCCAAGAAATGTTTCGTTATTTATTAAACCCAGTGAAGCTGTGTGGCATCTAGTAAGTTTATAACAAATAAACGGAGCCATTTAGTAGCCTTGTGTTATAAAAAGAGCTGTTATTACTAGGGATGCACAGGGATCCAAAGAACTCGAATCCCATCGTTCATAAACTAGTTGAGAACGTGAATTGAACTCACACCCTTTTGATCTGACAAACGTTTTAGTGAACGCATTCATTCTGCCGTTTGTGAACAGCGCTCTCTGGCAGTTAATTTTTTTTCCATCTGTTGCCAGAATTCCATCAAGCCTTCCTGTCAAAAAAACCATGGCAGTTAAAATTGGGGAAAAGATTAAATCTGCGAGTCCCACTTTGTATGCCTCTGGGGTTAAACTGCAAAGTATGCAGGCAAATGAGAGTGATTGCAGCAGCAGTAATTGGGCATCAATGAATGAAGTGGCATCTTCATATCACCATCTAAACAATTTTTTTAAAAAGGTTGGAGATGATCCAGGCTGGAAATATTTTTATTCTTTATATAAACTTTATAGGCGGGTCTCAAGAAGCTACGCTGCACACTAGGGGTGTGAGGAAAAATCGATTCACGTCTGAATCTCGATTCCTGTTTAACAAGATTCAGAATAGCTCAGAAGAGCGATCTTTCTTTATAAGCTACACATAAACATCCAGCAGCGCTGCACACCTGTGGCGCTTTCAAGGAAGTCCGAAATATATGCTGAGTTCAGTAACGTTAGGACTTTTAAAATTTCTGACAAAAACAATGAAAATAATAACATAAGACATGAATTTCTGTTTAATGATGGTTGATAAGCAACATTTGGTGCATACTAAATATTTTCAATGTATTTTCTACTATGTACCAAAGAACAAACAAAATACATATTTTTTCCCCTTCTTAAAATATATCAGCATTTTTTTTTTCAAGACTAGAAATTTTGTTTAAAAGGTCTTGGATGTCCAGTTGCAATTTCATGTCTTGTTGAACCAGTTCCCTTCTCTCAACATAGATTGTAAAATCCATTTTGTGTTGATGCCCTGTTACATTCATGGCTCACTTCATCACAGACACTTGGCAGATCAAGTTGTGTGTATTACAAACAACCGAGAATCGCTTGTGAATCGAAAATCGTTTCTGAAACGAATTGTCACCCCAAGAATCGGAATCGAATTGAATCGTGACATGTTGTAAGATTCCCATCCCTACTGCACACCATCGTCAACAGCAAACCTGAAACGGAATATTGACATAAAACATCAGTCTAGCCTTTCAAGGTATGTGCAAGTGGCTAAACAAATTAAAAGAAACAGCGATGACATCCCGAAACAGCGGGGTACAGTAGAAGCAGCTCTGTTGTCTTCATCCCCCAGCTGCAGCTGGACAAACTGACAATGGAGTATATTGTTGGAGACCTGCAGCCTTCAAGAAAAGATGATGAAGCTTTCATGAACTTATCTAAGGAATTACAACCTTATTTATTCATTTCAATCAATTGCTCAATTCAGTTAAATGAAATTCGTTTTATTTATATAGCGCCTTTTCAAAACAGATGTCATCTCAAGGCCCTTTACAAAAAAAAAGTCAACTCAGTGCAATTATACAAACATTCTAATCAGTAAAAAGTCTTCTACGTGAGGAATCGCAGCAGATTGAATTGAGTCATTGACATGAGGTTGTAGCGCGAGCATGCAGACTCCAACCACAGCAGTCCCTCAGTAATCCCTCTTTACGACTATGACATTATGCCGCAAGCTTAGAAGGGCACCAGAGAGCAAATATCCGCAAAGGGCGTTTTCATGTGTGGCTGGAGTCCAGTGTTTTACATGACGGACTACACCAAAACAGCAGGTGGCGGAATAGAAATAAGTCTGTAGCTATCCAACAAACAAGGGAGTGAGAAGTACCAACGTCATAAAAGAGAAACAACCTAGAATATAAACAATTTGGTCTACTGGTCAGCTGCTACCTGAAGCCATCTATAGGGTGAATGTTGTAGTAAACCCGCCCCTTTGTAACGTTGTGTGTTGCTGTTGGATGCTTGAACAGCGTTGTTTTTATCTCTTTATGGTTGTGTGGCGATTCGGTAACTTTGGTCGGCGGTGTCGTCACTTCCGTGTGGAGCGCATCTATTGTCTTATTAAGTACGGCTTGTGTTCGCATCATCCGTATCCACTCGTACCTGGACTCCGATACTACCTCCAAGGCAGGTCTCTCGGGCCATATCCTGGCACGGTCCAGGCTTTGTTAACATTTTATTAAATAAGTGGATTTTGACCAAATACGGTACCCGAATACGGACACGAGTCCCATGTGAAAACGCCCAAAGTTATGGAGTGTGTCTTTAAGATAAGCACCACAAAAATATCCAGAAATAGATGGGCTCCACTGTTTTCCTTCACGGAATGCAGCACTTTTGGTTTGAGGGTGAATCTCATCCAGTTTAATCGTAGTTAGAAATACATTTTTTTTATTGAATGAACTACAGAATATTTTACATGAGTTTGATTTATCTTACTCTGACCATATTGTTTAAAAAAGAACATATGATTCCATCAGTTACCAGATTGGGCATAAAAAGCTCAGTAATCATCATCATCATTATTGCACTGCTGAGTATTTCCCGGCAAACTTTATACTCAGTGAATTAATGCTCTCTTCTGTGCAACAATTGTTTTACTCTGCCATTCTGAAACAGGATTGATACTTAGCATGAGAGGCCAGCAAGTAGCCTAGCAACCCTATTAGCATAATTGCATCATTAATTGTGAATCCCTTTCACTCTAAAAAATAGCAGCTGGTAGCGGCTGTAGCTTCTAGTGAAGAGAAAAGCTCCACACACACTGGTTTGTAATGAGCCAAAGAAATGCCTGCTGCCTCATTAGCGCGAGATCCCTGCAGGCCCCTTTCACTGAATACAAGGGGGTCTGATGACGGTGAATGACAAACCCAGGGCGTTGGGTAGAGTGGAGTCATTCAGGTGAAAGTTATTACACTTTTCTTCCCACACTCAGTCGTATACTTCGGCTTCAGTGCTTCCCCCACAGGGACCTTCCAAGGTTGATTGTATCTCTCCAAGAAAAGCAGCTACCAAACTGGTGCTGGAAGAAGCATTCCTGAAGTGACGTTCCTGCTATAATGAGGACGCTCTCCTGGCTGTCTCCGCTGTGAAAGTGGACATAAGTAAGACTGCGTGAATGCGATGAATGAGTGAGTAATTAGGAGTATAAGGCTGATCTTGAATTAGCAAAAGAATGACAAGTGTGAAAGTCCGCTCTTTGTTTTAACACTGAGAGAAGCTTAGTGAGTGGGCAGAACACGATTCACAGCAGGAAGTGTCAATAGCAGACAAGAAACAAAGCAGAACTTCCTAAATAATTGAGTTTTAGTGGCATTACTGTTGGTCTTTCATTTTTTTGTTGTAATACAAATTATTACAAAATATTGCAAGTAGTTTCCTGTCTGCGTGGAACTAAATCTTCACTAAAATATGACCTAATGATACACTGGGGCAAAAAAACTATTTTGGCAGTCACCGATTTCGCAAGTCGTCCCGGTTGAAAAGTGTTGATGGGGTTGCTGTGGCTGAGTAGTAGAGTTGTTGTCCTGCAACCCAGAAATCGTGGGTTTTATTCCTGAGTTTGCGGTTTTGTCTACGTGCAAGACACTTCACCCACCTTGCCTACTGGTAATGGCCAGAGGAACCAATGGTGCAAAATGGCCGCCTCTCTTGGTCAGTCTGTGGCTACAATCCTAGCCACCACCAGTGTGTGAATGTGGGAGTGAATAAATAATGGACTTGTTAAGTGCTTTGAGGGTATTGAAAAAGCACTATATAAATGCAATCATTATATTATAAAAATATAAGAGATGTCTATAATTTTCAGCATAGGCGCACTTCAAATATGAGAGAACATAAAAAAATCCAGGAAATAAATCCAAGATCACTGACAATCTCCCTCGACCTGGAACTCCATACTAGATCTCCCCTGGTAGGGAGAGAACGATGAGGACACCAGCCCAGAACAACATGGCAGGAACTTCACCAGCCTGAAGAAGGCTGGGATCACAGTAACAAAGATTACTATTAGTAACTAACTATGTCTCTATTGATTAAAATTCTGCAACACTTGAAAGGTCCCCCTGCTTAAGCCAGCACATGTCCAGGCCCGTATAAACTTTTCCAGAGACCATCAAGATTGTGATTTAGACTCTTCAGCATAAATGCCACTCGGCAATATATTTTCTATTTTTTATTGATAATAATTAGATGATTTTGATGTAATGAAAAGATTTGCCACCTTAGCTCATGTTATCATATTAATGGAATCTGACTTTTGGAAGAACTGTTTCCTCACATAGATAAAAAAAAGAGCTAATAGCATTATAGGTCAAAATAAAAAAATAATTTTATACTTCAATTTCTTTACATTTTATTTATTCTTTTGTTTAATTTGAAAGAGTTTGCATAACTGTAAAAACTTATTTGAACAGAATTTATATTCTGATATTGCTGATATTAATAGGTGGTAAAGAGCGATTTTGGGAGATGTGCACAAATGTTGAAATAAATCTATATTTTGAAGCTAGTCTTATGTTCTATGAATTTAAAACATTTTACAAAATGTGCTAAATTAAGACTTTATAGAACAGTGTGATATTTTAGACTTAAAATTTAAGCTTAAGTTATAATTATATGAAAAATGACAGGTGTTGATTTAAAGCGGGCTGGTCTGCAGCATGAATTTCCAGGGCTGAAAATGAGTCCCATTGTAGTCCTGGGTTACACTACACACTACAGCAACCATCTCTGCTGTCAGACAATGATGGATTTCCCCACAATGAAAATCAGCTCTTCTGTTACATGTCCTTAAGAAATAGGACATCCTGTCCACTGGGAGCATTTTATGTGATAAGCTGCATTTATTTCTAAACGACTATTCTACTGGGAACGTTTGCTAAAGTTGAGTTCAGGTAAATAGCCTTTTCATGCATTCCTGCACCACCCCTCCAAACCTGACCTTTGGGATTACTTTAGAAAAAAAATAGGTACAAGTAGTGAAAGGAATTATCTGGGGAGAGGTTGTTTATGATAAAACACAGATGGTGAGGCATCAAATTCTTCATGATGTCAGTCAGGAGAGTCCAGACGAGGGTGTTTGGTACGTGAGGAAAGCAGCGACTGGAAACTAATATGTTTGATTAATGCAGAGGGATTCATGCAGAGAACTGCAATCTAGACGCAGCTCTAAGTCCAACATAATTTCCGTCTTACTCTGGGGTGAAGCCACACTACTTTATACTCGTATGCTTGGTGAGGGGACTTTCCCTCTAAATGTAGACATGCATCAAGACCTTTTGGGGCAATAGATTCCTGTCTTTGTACTTGATTCTAAAGATAAAGATTCTGCCCTGTTCCTAACACATGAATCCATAATACAGATCTAAAATACACATGAATGTCTGCAGAAGTTTAAAATTCACTGGTGCATTATGCTATACAAGGAGAGGACTGGAAGTTCTGACGGAACAATCTGAACCTGATGAGTGGTGAAGTTCATGACTGGAGGGGCCCTGACTCCTCTGGAATCAGACCTAATAAATTAGAAGCTTCTATTCCAACTTTTAACCTGATTGGAACATTTTGCTGTTTTAACAAGTTTGACTGTAATTAATTCAAATCAGAGCCTTTGTGCCCAGATGCTGCCCAAAGGAGTGGAGAAAAAAGTGGAAGTGACTCGATCGGTGTCAGAAAATGAGGAAAAAATTTTATATGGATGAAGTTTAAATGGTAGATGGACTGAGCTTTTATAGTTTTTTTCTGTCATAATGACCACTGAAAGCGCTTTACACCGGAGCTATATTCACACTCACAAATGCACACGCATACATTGATACAGAGCTCGGGAGGTGACTTGGGGTTAAGTGCCTTGCCCAGGAGCACACTGACAATGTGACAGGAAGAAGCTGGAATTGACCTTACCATCCACAGTCGACCACTATATTCTCTCAGAAAGGCTTCAACATGTTGCAGGGATCCAGGGTTCGGCCCTTGACTGGTTTAAAAATCATATTTGTCTGACAGGTTCCAGTTTGTTCATGTAAATGATACGTCTTTTTCACACTCCAAGGTTAGTTGTGGAGTATCACAGGGTTCTGGGCTTGGAACAGTTCTTTTTACAATGTTTATGTTTCCAATCAGTAAAATAATTAGGGAGCATTGCAAACATTACCACAGCTCTGCTGATTATATATGTTTGTATTTATCCATAAATCCTACCGAATCCAGTCAGTTAGATAGATTCCAGGGATGTCTGAAAGAATAAAAACCTGGATGACTCTAAACCACACGTGTCAAAATCCAGGCCCGGGGCGAAATCCGGTCCTCCAAGGCCATTTATGTGGCCCTCTAAACTCTAGAGGACCCTATAGATAGAAAATTTAAGTTCTATTTTTGTGCACCCCAATACAGTTTTATCAGTAAAATAAAATCAGTGTTCATTTGAACAGTCCTAAATCACATCATTATGTAATCATTATGTTCAGTATTATTTAATTTTAAGACGTACTTTTGGAATGCGGAGGCTGATTTTAAATGGTTTGTTATAGTTCTATCAATACTTTTTGCCACAACCGGCCCTTTAAGGATATTTATCAGCCTGATCTGGCCCAAAATGGAAATTAGTTTGACACCGCTGCTCTAAATGTTCTGTTTAAATTTAGACAATGAACCAGAAGCTCTAAAAAAAAAAACTGCTTAGTCAATCACTGGATGGCATAAAATTGGCCTATGTTAATAATGTAAAGAACCTCAGTGTTCTTTTTGACCAAGACATGACATTTAAGTCTTCAGTGTTTTCTCTCTGTAGAAGCTCCACCAGGGCCATCATTTATCAACCGTACTTACGCACAAATCTGTGTGTATTTCGTGCAAAGGAACAATCCTACGCTTTGTGTGGTATTTACCGGTTTGTTGCGTAGAAATGTTCCTAAATATAATTACAATTCTAATCTTTCATACGCAGAGCATCTACTGTTAGAACAGAGGAACTGTAACACTGAAACAGTGTTAGTTTGACGGAATATTTCTCTCAGCAGTTTATTGCCTCCACCGAGGAGCTTATGTTGGCGTCTGTCTGTCTTTGCAAAAATAACTGAAGAAGTTATGCACAGATTTGCGATAAAATTTCAGGAAATGTTTGACATTTGCCAAGAAATACATAATTTGATTTTGGGGGTGATTATGCATGGAGATCCTGTCACTCGCAATCGGTGCGCTCTGTTCACAGATTCCCCCTCCCATAACATCAAGGCGCTTCAGTTAAATGGAATTTTGTTACACTTCTAATTAAAAGGTTTGCAAACTGTACTGTGACAACTAAATGATCCCTCTTATCCGCAAAGCAGGTTGTCGTTTTTTCCTTGTGTACTTATTTTCCAAAAAGGTGTCTCCAATTAGGCATGACCAGACATCTGTCAAATATGATGATCAGAGCATCCTTTGTATTCGATCTGGCCCGGCTGTGTGTTGAGGGACGTTTTATTGTATTCAGTTTGATATCAAACCTTTTTTTCCTTTGTTTCCAACAAGAACGTCTCCACTGTCCTAATCACATTTACTGTCTGTGTTACTTTCCTCCAAGGGTTCCAAACTGCAATGTTCAGTACTAATTTAAATTATTTAATTTGTTCAAAGAAGTTGAGGATTTTCACAGATGTTAATAACAGCAAATTAAATTATTTTTTGTCATTTTTTTATGTCTGCTCTGCAGCAGAAATATAACAGCTGCATGCTAGGTGGAATTAAATTCAAGTAACCGAAAATCCTCCATGTCCTGTTGTCAACATTTTACTTTCTTTAATACAGAAAGTACTCTTACATCCGTTATTTGGTTCTTTCTGTGTTTGTACTTGTTTTCTCAAACCCCCACATGGTCCTGGCAGACGGTCGCTTGTACTGAGCCCGGTTCTGATTCTGCTGGAGGTTTCTTCCTGTTAAAGGGGAGTTTTTCCTCTCCACAGTCGCTATATTCTTCCTCAGGATGATGAATTGCTGTTAGGGTGGCTGTGGATGGACTCTGCATTAATGGGAAACTGCCAGTCAATGAGTTGATGCAATCTGCTGGGATTCCTTAAATAATTATTTTTTTGCAAACTGATTGGAATATTTTTATGACTGTATTAAAATTACTTTTCTTGTAAAGTGGCTTGAAATGACATCTGTTGGGAATTGGTGTTATATAAATAAACCAACATGAATGGAACCTAAATGATCCTCCAATTGTAAGAAAACTACTCTATGTAGTGAGCCATATGTAGAGGTCAACAGGTCAGCTATGCTTGTTTATGTCGTCTGTACCTCTACCTATATGTTTGGGCTCAGGCTAGCACCAGAAGGTAACCACTCAACAGGTTTCCTCCATGACTGACTTGTATTTTGCTCTGTCCTAGAGCTTGCTGAAGAAAGGTACCCCACAGCATAATGCTGCTACCATGTTTCACCGTGTAGTGTGCAGGAGTTTTTTTTTTCATCCTCCCACTTTAACTGTGGATCTCAGCTGCTCCTCCAGAGTTTACGATAGTTCTCCTTCTTGACCTGTTGCTGTTTTCCTTGGTCTCCATGATGCTGGTTGTTCGTTGCTATTCTCTAAAAAGTATTATGGAAATTTGTAATCTGAATATAATTCCTTTTCTAAATGACCCTTCTAAGTGGGTCACAAACTGTTGATGATGATTCATTGAAACAGGGACAGTCCTAACTGGAACCTGGATAGTCCTAATCTGAAGGAGATTGGACTGGCTCATCATCAGAAAATGGAGATTGGATCGGGAGCAACACGTTACAAATGGTCAAGAACGAGATGATGTGTATGCATCTGATGGAAACCCTGCTTATCTGCTTGACACTGGACATCTACGGGTACATTCTGACGTTTGGACAAGCTGAGCTCCTTTCTGCAATCAACACAATCAGCAAAGATGCATGCAGCCTCGTTGGGAGACCTGAGTTGGAGCAAAGAAATTGGCTACTGAAAGATTAAGACTGTGATAGTGTTTATGTATTTAAGGTGTAACTTAGGGTAGCTGAGTTAAGGAATGTATGAGGTCAGCCTCATACATTCCCGGTTTCCCATAACAAAAACCTCTTTGCAGTGTTGTAGCAGAAGTGCTAGGTCCTCCTGGCCAAGCCCGAGTACAAGTCCCCCCAAAAATCTATCAGTATAAGTAAGTAAGTATCAACTCAAGTCAAAATAAGAGAACAGGGTGCAGATTTTTAAGACTAGAGTGATGGAAACCAAACATGATTTACTTTATTTAAAAATTAAAGTATATTCATTACTACACAATACCACTAAGCTAAAGCTAACACACTAACAAGTTACAAATAATTAAAAATGTTAAACATTTGAGATCAATAAATTATCAACATATCACCTGTACACTTACAAATGTCTGGTTGATTGTTCTTATATTTGTCCCGTAATCTGACCCAAAATAACAAGCTAACATTAGCAACAATAGCAATTCATCATGTGAGACTCTGATAAGTATAAGTCATCAGCTTGTCAAATCACATGTCACCTAAAATGTGACTCAGACGTGAGTCTGCATCTTAATCCCGGCCTCTTTGGATCATTTTCCTGCCCCAACTTGGTAAGGCATTAGCATAAAATGTTTTATTGAGTCATCTCCCATGATTAGATCTGAACTATTTGTTTGTTTCTCTCGTCCTTTCGTCGCTTCATGACTTTATTATACCTTAATGAAGCTTCCGACCACCCTGTCTGAGGCCAACTGTCATTATTCCCAAAATCAGCCGGGTCGATTTTGCTTATTTTAACAGCTTCCCAACAGAGAACAAGCATACAGGTACCACATTAAGTTCTGCATCCAACCAGAGAAACGACAGTGAAAAACCAAACATCTATAATGACACTTTGAAGCGTGCTCCCTCAGGGGCAGAGAAATGTTTTCTGTTGTTTTTCCACCTCACCTGTCCCATTCTATTAAGTCAGCCCTGAATCACCATCACCTTTCCCATGTGGTATCCAGCCCTTGGCGTTAATAGGGAAGTCTCCCCAATGTGGTGCACAGATGTTGATTTGAAGGGTCATTTGCTCCTGATGTTGTAATAACACAAACGTTTTAGCTGAGCGGCAAGGCGCTGATTTATGATCTCTGGGGAGCTCCCGGAAATTGCGGTGAACATATAATTGCAGGGGGACATTTTTATCACCTTGGATTTGATTGGACGTCATTGCATGGTCAAGGGTCTGGCAGCCAATCTGGACTTACATTACAAAGGATTGTAGGTTGCTACTGGTGCTGCGGGTACCAGTTCTTGTCGATTCTGTTGGACTAACAATGCAGAACATCGGTAATTAATTGAAAGTTGTTTTCATAAGTAATAGAAAAGATATTAAAGAGGGGACAATTTGAAAAGACCAGTCGGTACTCCCTGATTTTCCCTCAAGGTTATGTCATAAAGACAGCTGTCTCATAACGAAGCTGTTTGTCCTGATTCTGATGGGCAGAGTTTGAAATAATTGAATGAATTTCCTGGAAATAGAACGGGATTCTACTCTGTCTCCAAAAACATCCAAGCAAATTAAAGTCCAACAGCAGAAGTAACTTCATTTTCCTGATCAGTTCTGGATCAGAAGAATGGAAAACAGTCTCCTGGAGGTTGCACCGCAACATGCTGCTGCTGCTGTGGCAACACAGCAAAGCCAGATGTGTTGCATTTTAATATCAAAGATTGTTTTGGAGTTTGCAAAATGAAGAGAATGCAAAAGATATGTTGATGCAGATTGTTGTTATTAAAAGATTATGGCTGTTCCTTAAGGCGGCGACAGTGGAGTGGACAGATGGAAGTGGATCGGCTGAGATGCAAACAGTTACTGTGTATTTACCAAATAATGAAGGACCGTGGGTGGAATTCATTTTCTCCTTACAAAGGATGCATTTTCATTTGTAACACATTCTATTAAAAACATTATGTTTAAGCAGAATGAAACCCCACCAGAAAGAAAACCAAGAACAACTTTCTGTTTAAACTGGGTTTTAAATGCTCTGCCAATAGTGTAGAATATTATAATCCACTTAGGAAGAGTCTACATTTAGTGTTTTCTGAGCTGGAGCTGTTGTAGTGTGGTCCAGATACAGCAAAAAGCACACAAATCATATAAAACTTTTCCTAATCCCAAAGAATATCAGAATAGAATAGAACTAGAACAGATTAAAATTGCTCAGATAAGTGGAATTTAATTAGCTATTCAGACCACAACCAGGAGCCGACTACAGCTTCGTATCTCCCTAGCAATGCGGATCTCACAGACAGCTTTCATGTTTTGTGTCTTGAGGAGTTTTCTGGATGTTTTAAAGATTTAATCTGCTCTGAAGTTCCGACGTACAGCCGCAGAATCACAGCATCAGGCTCAGGGCCCACAGTACTAAGCATGGTGGTATATCTGGTTTGTTGATACCGAGCCCAGCAGTGCCCCTTGCTGTACGGGCATAGGCATTACAACTAGTTTATACTTTCCCATCTGCATCAAAACGGATAGATGCAACACCATTATCCGTCGGCGCTAGGGCTCTCTGTCACCTACACAAGAACGGACGGAGACAAACCCAATTTTCTAACTATTCGTCTTCGTCAACGGAGAGAGTATGCCTGTGATTGGTCAGCTCAACAACAGCCAGAGATCATTTCACAAGAACGGAGCTCTATAGCCAATGTAATCATTAGTAAATGCAGCGTTTGTGCACCACATGCTTTATATTAATTCGACAGATTATCTAGTCAGGTTTTTGGCGATTTTGAACACAATGAGGTGTAGGAAAACAACAAAACAGAACACTGTGGTTGTTTCCATGCATTTTGGAGATATTCTATGAGCTTCACTTCTAGTAAAAAATTTTGCAGCCTAATCAGAACTTACTTTTGTTGTCCATTGTTACCTGAGGGGGCTGCACGGTGGCGCAGTGGTTAGCGCTGTTGCCTTGCAGCAAGAAGGTCGTGGGTTCGTATCCCGGCCCAGGGCTCTTTCTGCATGGAGTTTGCATGTTCTCCCCGTGTATGCGTGGGTTCTCTCTGGGTACTCCAGCTTCCTCCCACAGTCCAAAAACATGCATGATAGGTGAATTGATCACTCTAAATTGTCCCTAGGAATGAATGAATGTGAGTGTGAATGGTTGTCTGTCTCTCTGTGTTGGCCCTGCAACAGACTGGCGTCCTGTTCAGGGTGTACCCTGCCTAACGCCTGATAATTGCTGGGATAGGCTCCAGCTGCCCCGTGACCCTGAATTGGATAAGCGGTTAAGAAGATGGATGGATGGATGTTACCTGAGGGGAAATGTGTTCACAAACTGAAGAAAATAAACTCTAGTTAACCAGAAACAATGTTGCAACTGTAGGCAGACCCATCAGAAAAAGTCAGCACCCCCTGCTGTCCTGGTCAGGAATTGCTTTGCAACACTGAGACACCAACGGAGAACTTGAACAAAAAACGTCTCCATCAATACATTTGCATCTGGATGCAGGCTTGCTGACGGAGAAGCATAAACTAGGCTTTACTCACAAGTCACCGTTTGTAGCGCTTGTTCGGTAGCAAGTGCTAAAAATTGAATAAGAGGGTGTGTGTGAAAAAGAAGGTGTGGCTTGTAAACCAGTTACTTTGACTTGCATCAGCGGTTTTGTTCATTTGGTTTTTAGAATTTTTATAAGAATCGATTCTGATTTTTCGTTTTTTTTTTTTTTTTTTACCAACACAACCCTAGTCTGTGAGCAGCAAAAAAGTGTACGCAAATAACTGTTTTTACAAGCAGCTACGTGTATGTGATTTACTCCAGTTGTTTTGGATCAATTGGGGCAAAACTGTAAATGTATGATTTTTTTAAAAGTGTGACTTATAAAAAGCAATTTGTGTATTTTACTTAAGAAATTGAAGAGGTGTAACTGTTGTTTTGCATTTGTGAAAGACAGGGGGGTAAAAAATGCAATTACAAAACTGGTACAGAATTTTCCTCAGTGACTTAAACTTTACAGTTACATAGCACCAATACTTTTTCTTCAAAAATACAGTAACTCCATACCCTGGACAGGTTAGCAGCCCACCAGGACAACCTAGAGACACACAACCATGCACACATCTAACTGTCACGTTTTTGGAATGTGGGGAAAGAAAAATAATATTTCAGAGAATACAAACACGATGAACACAATATTAAGCAGTTACCCACCAGCTCCATCAATTCCAGTTTAAACAAATATCATTTTGCAGAATACATAAATGTGCTCCAGTTGCTTCTAGACAAAAACATTCTAAAAACCACTTCACTTGACATGATAAATAAAAAACGGTTACAGTTTCTCTGGGGAAGGTAAAATCTGTTTATGCTGACATTATGAGAAATTAGCCTCCCAGGAAATGTAGTGTTAACTTTGTGGTTGTGACTGTTTAGAAGCGGTTTATAAACTGTTGTGGTAAAACCTTTAACAGCAGCAGTGCATCCTGTGACAAGGATTCCTCCTCTCAAAGCAAAGACCTGCAGCCTCTAGAAGCTCAGGAAACTGGAGGAGAACATCAGATGTAGTCTGGGCAGGATTCAAACAGTGTTGTTGACATTGGTTAATTGTCCAGAATGTTTCAATAAAAAAATGAACCCTAGCAGCCTTTATTTTCTTCTCATTCTCATATCTGGTATTCAAATGTGTTAGGCTGTATGCTATGGATATGGGTTTAAGGCTAAATATTCAGTTTATAAATTGAATATTTAGCTCCAAATCAAACATTTAGCTTATTAAATAAATATGTTGTCTACAAACTAAATATTTAACTCTGAACAATGTAATTAGCAAGCTATACTGTGAGGCTTAATCTTTACCCTCAAGCTAAACATTTATCTGAGAGCTAAATGTTTTAACTTATGCTATATGTAAATGTATTTGTCAATAAGCCGAAGCAAAAATCAAATGAACATCTGGGTCTAGAGAACCTCTGTCCAAACTGTGAGCGAAGCTAAATGTCGCCTCTTTGTCATTGTTTATTTTCATCCCGACATGACCAACAACATTTCAGCTAAAAACGTGGGATTCTAAAGAAAAAGTGTGTAGTTTTTACCATTAATCTCTGGAAATATCTATCAAAATATTATTGAAAATGAATAAAATGCTGGTCTAAAATACATGAGCATGGGTCCTATTGTATGGGTGCAGAGATATTGGATACCGTGTTTCTTTCTAAATGAGCCAATGTGGACAAAACGTCTTTACTGATTTATGTATACGTGGTTATATCCCTTTCCACTCGTCCCTATTAGAGGTTTAAATGAAGAACTCTATAAACAGATTTAAAAAAAACAAAAAAAAACATTCTCCAACCCTGACCGACCGACCAACCCATCCGAGATGCACCCAACCCAGGTTGCTGTCCCCTCTTGTGGAGAGGTAAGCAATCAGTTGTTGTATCCAGGCCTTCATGTGACACAGACACCAATTCTGAGTAGCATACTGCTAGACAGGACACGTTAAAAAAAAATAAATAAATACAATTTCCTGTTTTGTTAAAGATGATCTTCCAGATCAATAGAATCACAGATCTGCTTATGAAGATGGCATCAAAACTAGATGACTTGTGTCAACTAGTTGATATCAGGCTTTGAGAAGCTTCCATCTTAACGTACCATTCATGGGCAAAGAAAAGTGTTTGGAAGTTAACTTGTTAACCACCTGAGAGTAGAACATCCCAGCAATCAAACCCTACTGCTCTGAGATCTGTTGCTCCTTCCACACTTCCAGTGTCCAATTTCAGAAGTTATGAAAGTTTTTGTTTTGTTGTTTTTGAAAGGAAATGTCTGTTGCTGTTAGCGGTGAACCCCTTTACTGGTTTATGACATCTGGGTGTAGTAAAGCAGATCATGGCAGGCCTGAATGTGGTGTCCGTGCTCTAGATTTACATGATGGATGGTTGTTGTGGCTGAGTGGGACAAGTCGCCCACTATAATGGGTCTCTGAGGAACTTCATCAGCCATTTTCACTGAGTTACAGCTAAATAACAAGCTGGGCTACTCAGCCATAACAGAGCCGACTCAAGGAGTTTGAAGAATGAGAAAAGTATGAATCCTCTAACAAAATGGTATGATTGGGCTGCAAAACATCTAAAAGCTGATTATTACAAATATGTAAGTGAAGTAGAGATCAGCATAAGTTATTTAAATTGGCCGAGTAAATAAAAAAAATGTATCCATATAAAAATTGCCACAACTACCAAGTTAAAAAAAGGAAAACTTCCCTCTGATTAATGGCTGGTAAATTCAACCAACCAGTGGACCGGTTGATGTTGGGGTCAACCATCAGGTGTGGAGTAAAGTGCTCCATTACTGATTTCTTCTACTTGCCAGATCATTAAACAAATTGTAGTATTTAATGTCGGAATAAAAAGCTGTTTTCTAATTAATAAATTTCTTAGAGAAAATAAAAACTGCAAAAAACCAGTCTGACTGCATGTGAAAAAGTAATCACCACCTAAACCTAATAACTGTGGGTTTAAAATTACACAAAAATCATGGTTCAGTACATAGTTGGAGTTTTAAAGTGACAGGTTGGTACTTGCTCAGGACCCTTTAATCAAGACAAATAAATACAAATCCGTTAATTCAATTCAATTCAATTTATTTATATAGCGCCGTTTCACAACAGATGTCATCTCAAGGTGCTTTACAAGAAGAGTTATTACAATACAATGTTTAATTTAGGAATTAGAGAACCACAGAAGATTGCGTCATGAATTCTCAGCCATCCCTCACACTGAGCAAGCATGAAGCGACAGTGGAGAGGAAAAACTCCCTTTTAACAGGAAGAAACCTCCAGCAGAACCAGGCTCAGGATAAGCGGTCATCTGCTGAGACCGTCTGTGGTTTGGAGAAGGCAGCAGAGAGACAGAAAAAAGAGCAATGACTTTTATCTTTTTCACGTTGATAAGAATTCAACATCGAACCCTTTTTCTTGAATACCTTCCTCTCAATTCCTGAAATTATTTTAATTGATTCTGTCCTACATATAGTCAAAAGTTTTGAACTGCCTGGATCTTTCAAAAAAACAAAAACATGCTTGAATCACTTGGAAGTTGTTGTAATATTTCTACAGCCCAGTCTCCCAGCTCTACTTGAATGGACTGCTGTTTGACTTTTTAAATCTAGAATCAGGAGTTTGGTCTGATTGGATGCTACTGGTAGCCATGGTGATATCAGCTGGTTTTCCTCCAGTATCAGTGATGTTTCCATTCAACTTGACATTGTTTAAGGTGAGTCAGTCAGTTCAGTGTGGACCTCATTGCTGTTCAAAGATGCATTCATTGACAAAGATCTGCTTCGGTTCATTTTTCTTTTTTTACTATATCGAATTGGAATGGATAGTATTGAATCTGATTGTGATAATCAGTTCTAACTCTTGAGAATCTGAAATAATTCTAGAAATTTGAATCAATACCAACCCTAGTCCAGGTAGAAAACACCTGGATTCGTTTGATACCGAACTAAAAAATCTGAATGCTTGTACCGTTACTACTGCCACAATTATTGGTTCTTCCACCCGTCGCAGCAACAGAAATCAATCTGTGATAACAGTTTTAACTCAGCCACAATGGAGGGTTTTCCAGCATTAACGGCTTGTTAGGGTCACATCACAGCATCTCAATCCGATTTAAATCCAGACTTTGACTAGGCCAGTCCAAAATGTTATCTTGGTTTTGTTTTTGAAGCAATTCAAAAGTCATGGACCTATATTTTCCTCTCTGCCAACACCTTGTTTGACCATAGGTACGATTGTCTGTTTTAGTTTTACACCAGACTTAACGAGACACACATCTTTTAAAAAAAGTCAATTTTTGTCTTATGAATCCACAGAATATTTTTCCAACAGTCTTGATGATTATCCAACTCTTTTTTTGGTAAATGTGAAATCAGGTTTTTGTGTTCTTTCAGGTCAGCAGTAGTTCTAATCTTCAGAAATCTCCCATGGAAGTCATTTTTCTCTCTGACTGTTGAATCATGACCTCTAAAGTAAACTAAAGCAGGGGGGGCTGAAGAGCTTTAGATGTAGTTCTGGGTTCCTCACGACCTCCTGGATGAGTCGTTGATGAGCTTTTGGAGTGATTCTGGTAGGGGAACCTCTCCAGAGAAGGTTCCTCACTCTTCCATGTTCTCTCTCTACCTCAGATCCTACTTCATGTTGCCTAACAGATATTATTTAAGTGAGGTTTTTATTCAACAGGTCTGGCGATAAAAGCTCATGTGAAAGTGAACGCAGCTTTCTAAAAATGTTCAATCAGTTACAGTAATTCTTCATTTAGATAAATAATCTGGGGCAGGTTAGTTTGGATAACTTACTCTCCTCAATAAATGAAATCATGATTTGAAAACTCTATTTACTTTCCAGCTCTGTATATTTCCTGAAACTAAGACAGTAAAGCTTTTCAGAGCACGTGGCTGCCAGATGGAGCTCTGTCATTAAAATATTCCTTGTTTTTCTCCAACGGATCGAGCTATTGTGTTTCCGTCAGGCTGCGTGTTCTTTTGGGTTGTTTTCCAGCCGAATGTGTGCAGAACCATTTAGAGAACTGTGTTAGAAATGTGGCATCTGAAGCGACTGCAACCTTTACACAGCGCTGTTTCCATAAACATGAGACAAAATATGGCAAACATGTCAAACTCAAGCTGTGTTTAGGAAATCACAGAAGCTCCTGGAGATAAACAGAGCTACAACAGCCGTGACTGTAAATACAAACCCTTTTCCGGGTGACATCTTCTGTTTGGTTTGCTGTTCGGCTTTTAAGAGCGGCAGTTTCTACTTGAGACAACACACAAGACTTAGCCTGACAGCCAGGGAATGTGAGGGATTTTAAATCAAGTCTGTCTTGTCTTACAGAGAATCATGCAATGTTCCTGTGTTCTGTGAACAGATTACAACCACAAGCTTCACTTTGTTATTGGGATTTTTTTTGACAGACCAACAAAAGTAGAATGGGATGAAGATGACAAATACTTTTTTGAATTATGAAGGTTTATCATAAAGGTGTAGAGAAACCAAAAAAAGCCTTTTGTGTTTGTTTCCATGTGTTTTTAGAGGATTCTATGAGCTGCACTTCTAGTAAAAGTTTTACAGCTTAATCAAAACATTCTTTCTGTACTGGTTTGCTCCTCAGGGAAAATGTGTACACAAGCTAAATAAAAAAACTCTAATTAACCAGAAAATATGCTACAATGGTAGGCAGATATGCCGGTGTGAGATTCTGATGGTATGATAACCTTAGGCAAAAATATCACGGTTTCACGGTATTGATTATAGCTCTAAAATGTGTATTTTGAATATCTGTGTTTTTTAAAGGAAAAATTGAACAATCTTATATTTTTAAACAATATACAGAACATGATGTCATGTTAGAGAGGAAATTATTCATTTTAGCAGTAAAGACTGATGAAGGAAAAAAATTGTCAATAACTTTTTTTTTACTGAGGGAGATATGGTAACGACATACAAAAAACAAACACAAACTCAAAAATCAAGTCTTGGGATTTTTCAAGACTTGATTTCTGAGTTTGTGTTTGTTTTTTGTTGTCATCTCCTGTTCTGCTAAGTGTACGCTTGTGGCTGAGACACATATCCAACAAGGTTGTCAAGCACCCCTCCACCCATCCATCCGACCTCACAGCCACTCGACCAGCTGACACATCAATCAGTGCTGCCTGTCCGAACAGGAAAAAACACCAACCTTCAACGTATCATGCTACCACTTTGCATTTAAACCTCCAGATGTCCAACACTATGTCCACCTGTTCGCTGTTTGAATGCGTAAGAGAATGTGTGCAAATACAGTTTAACCCTGCAGGTACCTGGTTATTGTTTGTGCTCAAATGCTTTATTTGATACTAGCTCTTTTTTTCACCTCTAAACTCTTACAAAAACTACACTGAAAGGTGTGGTTTTTTTTTTCCGTTTCTATCTATACCTTTTTGCACATCAAGGCAGCACCGTTTGGTTCTCGGTCCCACCCTGTTATATTTCTCCTAAGTCAAACCAAATGGATTTGCTCAAAGCATCACATCATAGATGCAGTCTTAACACGACTGCGTAACGCACGTCTTATAACTTACAAAATACTTTACGATGCTTTAATGAGCGCGTAACATCAAAATGTTTTAGGTTGGAAATGACCCAAAAGATTCAGAGCTAATTATTTTGAAAGTGGAATACATTGTAGCTTTCACCATGACTGCTGCTGTATACTGCAGTTATTGAACATTTGCAGCTCAAAGCAGGTCCGAAGCGAATTGGAGTGCTTCAAAATATGCCATTTTCACATGCATGAAGCCAGACTCTGTTCTCCCAGCTAACCCCATTACGCGTTCGGAGGGGAGAGCAGTGCCTTTGCAGCCACAATGGCTCTTAAGAGCTTTCCTGTCTAAATAGTTTAACCTCTTTTTGTTTGTTTTGTTTTTATTCCTGTATCTGCATAGAAAACAGCTGGTTTCATATAGCTTGGGGTTATTTGCCACGGTGTTTATCAGTATTTCCTCCATGTCATGCTGATGCTGTGACTCCATGTCAGTCACAGTATCACTGACACCCCATCACAAGGCTCCTGATTGGTTGATGCAGCACAAATTGATGCAGGAGTTCAGATTTCTCAACTTCATCAGCAAACGCAAAAATGCTGGTCACGCGCAAATGCACAAAATGCACCAAATAAAATGCGGGGAGTATTTTCTAAAGCACCTCAAACGCCATATTCACACTAATCTGGCGCACGAATGCAGAAAAGCATTTTTGAGACGCAAATCTTCTTCTGACACAGGAACCCCTGACACGCATCAGCGCTTCTTCATTGACTTTACATCTAAACCTAAATCTCACAACACTTCAAACGCGATCGTTTTGAGCTGACTGTTAGAACCAACAAATTGGTAAGAAGTTAAACCACACTTAAGTCAAGTGTCATAATTCTTTATAATTTTAAATGCATTATTTTTAAGGCTTTTAATTATGCATTGGCTTGTATTAACACACACATAGTAAGCATTGTAAATAATGGTCAAATATCCAGCCAGAACTAAACCAGAAGCTTGATGATGACTGTAAAATGGACAACTTCCTAAAAAGACATAAATCATAAATTAGTAAGGTTGTATAACCATGCAGTGAATAGTGAATATATTGCTGAGTTCGCAGCTGCCATCCATCATGGACTATCTGATTAAAGTGAACTACATTTCAGTGCATCTGTTAGGATTTTCCTTACCAGGATCCAGAACACCATTGAGGAAAGAAGCTGCAGCATGGCTGCATGGAGTCTGGACCCAGGAGACGTTCTAACGCAGGGAGAGAGAGCCAGGTTCTACCACTTACAGTTACGAAAACATCCAGATGTACATGCCCTACATTTACCTCGAGGATTTCTCTCACTTTGTGTTGCACTTTACATTTTAGTTAACTTAGCTTTTTCTTTTAAATATGTATAATCTCAAAAGTGTTTGGTGGAAATGTACGCCTTTGTCTGTGATTTTTTATTTTGTTTTATATCCAATGGTCTTCTTACTGTGTTGTAATGGCAAATTAACTTTGAGAGAAAATTGGAAATCATTATCAGAAACAGTATTGATGCCCAGACTTTATTTGCAATAGTTGAGAGACTAACTAATCCTAAGGCAACAGTAGCGAAATTCCCTCAGGGCTTGCAATGAATTTGCCAGCTTTTTTGCTCAAAATATTCTGATAGTTAAAGTGTCGGTCTATACATCAGTACCAAACCCTTTACCAGTATCATCCGCACTCAGTACCAATGTGAAGAAAACATACACAGCTTGATGAAATCATAACTCAAATAAGAAGTCTTACCTACAGTTTTTCTTCAGAAAGCCCCCCTTTCATTTGGGCTGATCTGATTCAAATAGTTAACTCATCCCTCCTTTCACGTTTCTTCCCCCTGGCTTTAAAAACAGAAGTCATCAAGTCACTATTAAAGAACAACCTGGACAACACGTTAATGCAGAACTACAGGTAAATCTCTAATCTCCATTTTCATCAGTATAAGCACTGAAAAAGCTGTGTTTCAGCAGTTACTCCCTGTTCAATGACAAATAAAGTAATCTAATCTTAAATAGCTTCCTAACAATGACCAACCACTTATTTTTTTTCAGTCTGGTTTTCCTGCTTACCAAGACTGCTCTCTTCAAATTTTTCAATGACATCTGCATAAATACAGACTGTGGCAGAACCATAGTGCTGGTTCTGTTGGACCCTGTTGGACTCTCTGGTACTGCTTTTCTTGGCTGGTTTGAGTCTTACTTCAAGAACACGAGATTCTTTGTGTCAATAGGCAATTTTTTCATCCGAAAAAACAGAATTCACATGTGGGGTCCCACAGGGCTCCATCCTTGGTCTCCTTTAGTTCAATATCTACATGCTGACCACTAACCAAGATTATAACAACCAATAAGATTAGTTACCATAACTATTCAGATGACACTCAGCTCTACATTACAATCAGTGTGTTTACGTACAATGAGAGAAAGTTGAATTTTTGCCTTATTCTGGCTGAAATCAGACTTCTTAGTATACACCTTAGTCCGATTTGAATTGAACTAGAGTGGAGTTTCTCAAATCATATGATTCTACCCAGTTAATGCGATTGGGAATTTGCATTTCTCTGCAACCGTCCCCCACCTACCACCCATACTTGCGCACCCCTTTGGAAAGTGAGGAGAATGTATTGTGATTATACATATCCTGCTTTTACTCCGTCTGCTTCACAGCCTCCATTTACTGCCTTTGTCCTGCATTTCGCCATCTATCGTTGCGGAGCAGAACACATTTAATAATTTGATTTTAGACATGTAAACTGGGATTCCACTCTCAGGAGGGGAAAAACCCTCCTGAGAGTGGAGGGTCGAAAAAACGTCGATTTAGATGTGCATGTACTGACTGACATCAGGTGACTTTGAACCCATCTAAAACCTAAATGCTTTGAGCAAATCAATGGATGGAAGTGTCATAAATCTCCAGCTGTAAAGAAACAAAACAGTCAGTCCACAACTTCCGCTAGTACAGCGAGAAACAACTGATCAGTCCTGAGAACCCCAAAGCGCTTCACCCTACATTCAGTTGTTTACCCAACTACAACCAGATTCACACACTGGTGTGTGATATTAAACCCAGAGCTTCTGTCTGGTTGAATGTGTGCTACACAAATAAAGTTGCCCTTCCTCGTTCAGGGATTCTGCCACCTTCCTTCTCTTTGTGTGTATGTGATTAATGACAGTTCATCTTTTCTAAGGTAAACTGAATGGTTCAACGTTGCATCACATGAGTCTGATATCCCAGAGGCTCCAGGTTGAAGCATTGAAGGATTTGAGAAACTCAGTTGATTCTCACGAAAATTAACTTGAAATATTTTCCAGTAACCTTCTTTCCCCCCCAGCATGCAGTCAGCACATGTTGTCTGACTAGGAATCCAGCTGTCATGGGAAGAGCCTGTTTCTTTGACTTTGCACCAGTGTTTTCTGCATCTAACCTCTGGAACTAATCAATTTTGCGTTCTTGAGTAGGACAACAGACACCTGCTCCTTTGCACATGTATGCACTCTCATGTATGCGCTACACAAACACGGCAACGTTCCAGTTTGGAAGTTTATTGCTTCACAGAGAAAATCAGAGGCAGGGAGGGAAGACAAATTGCATGCTGTCCACGTGGACGAAAAAAAAATGGTGCCATTTCCTGAAATGTGTTGTGTGTTCAGAAGGCCTGCAGGGTTTGCCCGCTAACAGAGCTCTGTAAATCCTCAGAGGTGGCCGTTTTCCAGAGATGGGGATCTGGCTTGTGTCTTTTACTGCTGTTTTCTGCTGATGTAGGGCACCTGTGTAAGCATGTCCAACCAAGCATGGAGGATCAAACAAAAGCAAGGACACTTGTTTATTACAGGAGCTATTATATGAGGCAATAAAGTCAAAAAGGGGGAAATAAATGTCTTTCAGATGATTGCCAGTAATTATTCAGAACCCTTATTGGAAGTTGTAACATTTGGCACTGGAACTTTTAAACTGAGCTCTGAATTGGACTTTTCATAAGATCTGTTTTAATCACATATTGAACATGTCACTGTTCTGGTGTCTCCACAGAAGGGTTGATGGTGTGGAGGACAAACACTGTTCACAAGCTAATTTTAATGATTTGATTAAATGGTAAGGTGCACACCGAGGGCCCGGGCAGAATTCGATCAACTCCCAGGTGAGTGTCAAAGGGTGGTGGTGGTGACATAGTGACATGACCCTCACACTGTCACAGCTCCTTTTGAGAAATGTGTTTTAATAAGCTAAGCTTAATGGGGAGCCAAACTCCCGCCCTTCTACTTACAGTCCATGGGTCCCATACTGACAGAAAAACGAATAAGAGTCAATGGAGCACTAAAAGGTTATTTTCTGTTCCCGTTTGACATGTGCCATGGATTGAACATGTGATATCATGATGAATAGTAAAGATATTTTTATTAAGAGAATATTCAGATTTTCTTTTGCCAGTTTGCTACTCAGAACTGGTGCCTGAGTACCAAGTACAAGCCCAACAGATTTACTTTCTATAGATTTACTTGCTATAGTACTCCACTTGATATATATATATATATATATATATATATATATATATATATATATATATATGTGAGGAATCTTTATTATTGATTACTGTTGCTTTAATTTCTTGAAGTTATGAAAACGAAAACGAGAGAAAAAAGAAAAGAAAGAAAGAAGATGAAGAGAAACAGGACAGGAGTGTTAACTGACGATACAAGATAGGGAGGCAAACAAAGAACACAAGAAAAAAACCCAGTCCTCCACCTCTGTTGGACGGCGAAGTGGGAAAAACAAAACAGACAAAAACAACCAATAGAACAGAACAAAATTAACAAAACAGATCCAGTGATATGAACTAACTTCACATTCACTACACACAAAAATGGATTAATAAATACCACATCAATGTTGCTGGTAAGCTCCTGGTACCAGCTATCTGTTGATGATAACCTCCGCCCAGGAATATGTCCGTACACACCAATGTCTCCACACTTATGTGTGTGTGTGTGTGTGTGTGTGTGTGTGAGCATGCAGGTGTGAATAAGGTATCGCCATGCAGGTGATTGATAGCTGGTGTAAGGAGCCGTCAATCTGTCCTACAGGAATCCACGCAGACATGAAGGAGGTCGGGGACATATACGTCCAGATTTCCCCAGAGTCCAGGAGCCACAGGCGGACCAACGCAGGGCCGAGAGGAACATGGCCTGGGAGGCTCGCCAAGGCAGGCCCGGCCCAGGACCCAGACCAGGGGCGCCCCCCAGCAGGGCCCCGACCAGAGATCATTTTTTTTCTTCGTTTTTTTGTCTTATTTTGATGTGCAAAAAGAACTAAACTGAGTTACATTAGAACAAATTTCACTGTAGCATGATATAAAAAAAGAATGATTTCCTTTCTTGGACATCAAACTGTTTTAATAAAGTGAGGTCAGTCTGTGTCTCATGCAGAAGCTTTGTCTTAATGCCTTTTCTATCAAATAATAACAGCCTTCATTGAGTCCAGAAGGAAGGATTTCTCAACATCACGCAGAGCAAATCTTGCGTTGAGCCCAGCTTTCAGCACAAGAACATCAAAGTAATGATGGTTCTTGAGCCCATAACGCAAAATGTTCGATTTGCTAATTTTAGCATAAGAAATTCCTTTAGCCCAGTTTAAGTTGTTTTGGAGAGCAAGATGTCAAAAGCAGAAAAGTACAGTGAAGTCATAAAACTAGAAGACAGACTTGATTTATTTCTTAAGGTGCATGACTAAAAAAAATACAACTTATATTCATGCCATGAACAGTAAAACCTGCTAGAATTACGTTTTTCTTTAAGGAAAATTAATGTCTTGAAGAATGTCTCTTTATAAACATTTTTTTCCAGCAGGATATTGCAACAAAATGTAAAATAGGCACACAAATGGTTATGAGTTAGATTTAACAGACATATTTTTCTTTCTGCCTTATTAACCTGATGCTGTTTAAATCTTGAATAATATAAAATGAATAATAAACTTTCTATACCTGCCTACTACTGTATGTGTGTTAAAAACAAATATATACCCACATTTTATTTAAAAATAATTATTTTCTGCAATGATCCTTAGATGTTTCTACTAGTTATTTTGTTTGGTTGTCTTTTTTAAAATGTTTTATTAGTAATTTTCTCATTAATGGCAAACAAGGACATAAAAGCTTAGAAAAGTAATTCCAATAAAGTTTCTTGACAACATCTACAGAAATAAATATGAACAGCCTGTGTCTGCTGCATTCATTTTGTTTAAAGATTGAACGCTCTGGTAGATTAATTAATCTATTTGACCCTTGGTGGTAGATTTTCAGTCGTACAATGAAACACTGATATTAATGTTAGTTTATTTACTGTGAGCACAAAAAGACTGGATGACATGGAACGGGTCACGATGCTAATCTGAAGGTCATTAATGTTTTTAATTAAATCAGACAATACAAAGAAAACATTTAATCTGCTGATGAAAAACAGATCAAGGAGAAAGTTCTGGTGAGTCTGCACTGAATTTTATTCTATAGTTACTAAAGCATAATATATATATTTAAAAAAGATATCTGTTGCACTGTTTGTAGAAGTAGATGCAAAAAAAGTTAAACTCCAACAGCTTTGTTAGTTTGGAACTAAATCATCTGGTATTCTGAATCTGAATAAAGTATCATTAAGTTCTTGATGCAGTAAAGAAACTGTCATGTTTTTTTAGAATTGAGGACCTAAATGAATCGAAGAGTAAAGACAAAATTATTTAATTAAACAAATGGGTATAGAATGAATTTACAGGGAACCAGAACAAATTAATGGAAGAGCTTAAATACACTAAGGAGAAGTGTAAGTGACAAATTAGAGGGGAACCAAATGTAAGTGAGAATGAGAGAGCAGGTGGAGGGGATTAACAGCTGGACAGGAAAGCAGAAGGGCAGGGAGAAATCAGAAGAGAAGACTAGATAGAAATTAATTTAGATGGGAAAAGTAAGAACTAAGTTAGGTAACCAAGTATAAAAGAGATCCAGGAGAATAAGAGTAGAGGAGCTGAAGAAAACTCTGAAGCAAATACCTATTAAGGGAATAATGTAAAGCAGAGGCAAGAGACAAGATAAAGAAATAACTAAAAGAGCAATACAATAAAATGTTGAAGTTGAAGTAACAGCAGAGCCTCATAAAGATAAGAAAGTCTAACACACGAGTGAATAAAATAAGACATAAATGAGTAAAAACTTACCAGAAAACACACGAAACTCAGAGTACAGACAGCTGAAGGAAAAAGCAGGAGAAAACATAGAAGAAAAAACATCCAAACACTCAGAAGATAGAAATCACTATTTACAAATCACTAATACCTAAAAATCCCGATACTAATAAAATAAGAAACTGAATAAGGAAATGAAATAACTGATTCTCAAAACACAAAAACTAAAGGAACCCAATGAGAACATATTAAAACCTAATTCATCCTAAGACTTAAAATCTCATCAATATATTGTAACTCTATGTGTGGTATTGAATCATGGATACGTGTTTATGCAGATTTTCAGTTCTATTATAGAACGTTTAGTGGAAGGAAAATGTGTGTATAAATAAAAATAATAACTGCAACCTTAGCCGGATTCTGAAGCAAAGCCACTCAGGAGTTTTGTTTGGATTCCCAAGGTGTGTTCTGCAGCTGGACTCTGATTTCCAATACTGCATCATGCACAGATGTATCAAGGACATGGGCTACAGCTGTCAAGATTCCTTATTTTAAATGACTTCCTCCTTCCCTTGCCTCAGGAGAACAGAAGACTGAACTGGTCTTCAGTGGGCTAAAGCTACATTTTGCATTCTTTGTTTATCAGACTCCCAAAGTCTGGAGGAAGCGTGGAGAGGAAGAGCAAACAAGCTGTAGGAGGTCCAGTTTCACGTTTCCACGGTCAGTGATGGAGGGCCAAATCATCTGCTGGTTCTGGTCTACTAGGTTTTATTGGATCCAACATCAGATTAGACATCTACGCTAATGTCATTTTTCAGTAGGAGTTGATACCGACTCACACCAATAGTTCCACGACCTGGTTTAATCACCATGGTAACACCAGCAAACTGGCCTGTAGTCAAAAGAAGGATGAGAAACCAGAAGAGCTGAAGGTCAATATTAAAGCAAAGTGGACTTCCTGAACCACTGGCTGATCTCCTCCATGTCACGCTCCATTGATAAAGGAATTCTTGCAGAAGGAGCCCAGACCAATAACTGAGACTAGACATTGTACACTACATGGACGAACCATCAAGTAGGTCCAGGGTTCAGTGTTGAAATCCTGTTTTAAGGACTGTTTTTAGTTGCTGTAAACCAGAATCCTCTAAATTAACTGCAATAAAAGTTTAAAAGATATCATTTTGTGGGAAATGAATCCAAATAACATGTGGGCTTTACTTTTTGATGATTTTAAAAAGTGTGTACTTGTAGGCGTTTCTCATATATGTAAAAAAATACTGTTGAATTCTGTTTGTAGCTAGAAGGGCGCAACGTTGCAGCGTAGGCGACACAACTCAGCAACCTCAGAGTATGATAAGAAGAAGAGTCAAAGTGAAAGAGACGGTGTGAAGAAGGTCTGTGGGGGAAAACTAGGCAGCGTGGTGAGCTCAGACTTTCTCTGTTATTCAGGGGTTAAAGCAGCAGAGATTTTATGACAAATTTTAGCAAGCTATCCCTGCCAAGTTGACAGTTAATAAAAAAAAATATATATGGCTAAGTACCGTTGTAAATAAAAAAATAAATGTAGGAATGAATAAAAAAATGTTTATTTCACATTTATCTCCAAACCCATTTTTTTCCCAAATGTATCTGATTATTTCCACATTTACTTATCGACTGACTTCTACTTTTATATATTCCACATTTATTTATGTCGACATACGTTTGTTTATCTATTTCCACATTTAATTTATTTCCACTTTTATTTATTCCAAATTTATTTATCTCCACTTGTATTTATTTCCACATTATTTATTTGATCATTCCCATATTTATTTATTTAAAAGTGTATTTTATTTACTGTCAACTTTGGAAGGGACGGTCATTCATAAGATTTTATCAAATGTGGAGGGGAAGACTTCCATGTCCCATAAACCCTATTCCACAGCATGAAGGAGCATCATAATAACTCTAAAGTCCCACATGAACTCGAAGGCAACCTTATTCAAGCTGTGGACTCATACTGAAGATTATATATGCAATCTGCAACGAGAAAATAACGCTCATCAATGCTAGTAAGAAGAAAACCACCAATATATCGTGGAAGAAAAAAAAAACATAGAGGAAGAAAAGCCTTTCCGCACATCGTTTGATTTTTATTTTTACAAAAAAGGAGAACAAGGTTACAAATCCTGATAATTTATACAAAAACAACACATTTCAAAAATAAATTTTAATTTAGTAAACTCTCTGTGAACAAGTTTCTGTGATAGCCCACTGCTAGAGATCCCTGAGCAGAGACACAGAGTGAAACACTTCCTTTTTACAACTTACGGACGTTTTAAAAAATCGTGTTTCTTCATAAACACTTTAAATATTTACATCAGGGATGCATGTGTGTATGTGTGTGTGAGAGAGGCAAGAAATCACGTGAACTTCTGTTTCTTTATCACCATCATAGTGAAGAAACAGCACTGTGATACAACAATATGAGTGCTACAAATATCACCACGCATCAAGTCTCCAGAAGCAGCTGGGGTGGTAAAAGCTACGTTGTGGTAAGTCAGCTGGAAGTAGAAACGTCATCAAATAATCTTCTTTCATCTTACATGGGAGCAAAACACAGTACCAGCTGGTTCTGTTAACTGGATGTCCAGATCAGGATCGGTCCCAGTTCAATGCTTCATTAGAATCACTGGGTTCTGAAAAAGTATCTTTCCCCTTAAAAAAATTAAAATTATCCAAAAGTGACCTGAACAAATGCAGAAAGAAGTTTATACGTGATTAATTCATGTTTTAAAGAGGAAGAAAGTTATCCACACTTGGCTCTATGGTGGAGAACCAACATTTTTCTCTAGGTGTTAAAATGTAACTGACTGTAGTTCCCTTCAGACCCAAAGGAAATCTAAAGCAGGGAGTTTTAGGGACGGCTCTGTAGACTTTAATTTTTCAGTTTAGGTTGCTTTGGGTAACTTTTTTTACTCTAACAAATCACGTAACCTTTCTAATTTCTTATCATGGATTTATATATATTTACAGAGTTTTTTTCCAAGTTTTTCTGATACTGTAAGGGTCTGAATACTTTGTCAGAGCACAGTGTGAGCTTTAATGCTCAGTAGCTTTAAAGTGCAGTGAAATAAAACACAACGAGCATGTTTTTTTCTCAGTTTCGATATAATTAGCTATGTTGGGCTGTAGCATCTGTAGACTTAGTTCCAGTTGTTCTTGTGCTTTCTAAAATTGGAACTTATCTTAGAACATTGTACCATTTAATGATTATTGATTCAGCTGCTACCTGGGGATAAATGAGAACATTGTTCAGCTTCCAGTCTGTCTATGTTACGGACTGGAAGCTGCTGCACCCAGAGCAGTCTCTCTTCTGTGATCACCCTTATAAAGGCTGACTCTTTGGGGGAAACCCAGACCTGCTAGATAAAAAAAGCCATTTGCTTTAACATAGAGCAGTATTCTATCAATGTGAGAATAGATTTATCCGGAAACTGACACAGCTTTGGATGAAGCCTCAGAAGAAAGACAAAACAAAAAAGTATCTGAGATCTTGATCCAGATATTAAATGATGCCTATCTGAAATCTGATCTGGGTTTAGCTCTGAATGCCCCTAATTGGAAGTGACAGATCAATAAAACAGAATGTGTTAAAATGAAGACAAATTTAACTGTGTAGGACATGGTACTCAGAAATAATCACAAATACTGGTACAAGGTTTAATGAAGGTGCTCGTACTTCCACTAAAAAACTAAAAATAAACGGCAAAATATATGAAAACTAGACAATATATATACAAATAAGACCAGAGAACAGCTGTGAGATTTACTGAAACCCCTTGTACCGGTTTGTAACAGGCTAGACTTACTCAGCTACAGTTTGCTGTGTTGTTTTGTGTATTAAAATCATTGTATATTAAGATTTATTCAATAAATCTCACAATGTAATAACTTCATGTGAACATGTGTTCACATTTAAACGTTTTCCTTCGAACCAGCCATGACTGTGCGTTGATCCATCTGCAGCGCTCTTTCTCTGCGACTGGCGAGGCTTTGAGCTTTTTTCCAGAGATGCTAGTTTAATATTTAGCTTCCTAACAAGTTGCTGCTGTGGCTAATGAGAGATAAATACAGCTGGTAAACTAATGTAGAAGATTTCAAAGCTTTAAAGCTGACTATGCTTGCTAAATAACAGCCTTTTGGAGATTTCTAGAGACTCATAACGTGGTGCAGTAGTTACTTTGCGTTCCCTTTTCATACTTTTCTCTGAGTGTCAGGACACCTGCTACAATTCAAACAATGGAGGGCGCTAATTTTTCAATATCAGAGTGAAGCGAAACAGATTAGAATTAATAACTAGATGAGAAGTTTCAAATGCAGCGACACAAATTCTGAAAATCAAATTTTAATAAGTTAAATTATGTTGTTCATTTGACTGTAACTTCTTTTCTTCATTTCCAAGAATTTTTTTTTGTGAAAAAAAGAGTTAAAGTAAATCTGACAGAATTTCCATCGGCATTCCCCACTGCCTTCTTCATACCTCGTACTGCTGCAGCAATGAACCTGTGGCCTCACTTTAACTGGAGGTGGTCTTCAATAAAAAAAAGAAAGGATTCTGTGAGAACAGTAAATCTGCAGAAAGGAATCCAAATACCATCGTAGCGCCTTCCTAACTGTAAGCGATACCGAGCAAAGCTGCAGGCCTGAGGTGTTTGCAGAGCTCAGAGGTGATTAGAGAGGAGGGCTGTGCAGCACAGTTGCTGTCTCTGCAGATATCTTCCCTCAGTCTCTTCCTTCTCGCCTGGATGAGAAAACGGAATGAGGGCACGTAGGCAGTCCTTCTCCCCGGGTCTGGTGTGCAGAAGGCACGTAGGCCGGACGGGAGATCTCAGGAGCTTGTGGTCCTCAGGCCCTGCTTCTCCATGATGTTCCACAGCTTACGCAGATTCGACTGGGTGATGGTGTCATCTGGTTTCAGCTGAAGAGCCCGAAGGTAATTGGCTTCGGCTTCTTGCAGCTTCCCGTTGAGGTGGAGGATGGCTCCAAGGTTCATCAAAGCTGCAGGGTACTGGAACAAACAAAAACAATCATTTTAGGATAGAATCAGCTTGGACCAGCATATTTAGTACAACTGTGATCCAAAGACGGTTCAATTTATACCTCACCTCATGTTACACTTCAAACCCTTCATCCCAACAGCAATCAGTGTAATCTATTTCATATATATTGTGTCTGCATTTAAGGTTTTTTCTCATTTACACATTATTCTGCTCAAAACAGAAAAAAATACTAATCATTTATGGGAGAAATTAAAAAGCTTGGTTGCCTAAGAGTGAATACCCTTAATGTAAAACTTTTTGGAAGCACCTTCTGGTTCAATATGAATTCACTCAGGGGGAAAATTCATCATTCTTAGTCAGATTTTTCCACATTTGTGAAATTTAGCCAAATCTGTAGTTTTGACAAAAGGTTATCAGGGATCACAATGAGAGCTTTGTACAAAGGTATCAGTCAGGGGAGGAATACTGCTGTACAACAGGAATGCAGCAATGTTTGGCTCACAACATTAATATGTATGAATAATTATTTAAAAAAATTCAATTTACCTGTAAATGAAATTAGTAGGAATGTAACAATACCACTTTTTTCAAACCGATATGATACCGATACTTGGACCCGAGTACTTGCTGATACGTAGTACCAGTGCTGATACTTTTACCAAACAGAAAAAATGGAAGACAGGTTTTAATTTCTTCCCTGCTTGTTACAACAAAGGATGGTGAGTTAGATAAAAAGTTAAATATTTATAAAAATGACCACAAAACTAACATTTTGTAATAAGGTTTAATCTGCCCAAAACTCATTAATTTCTCCATGTTTGCATTCTCCTTGCACTTACGAATGACTCAGAAGTGCTTATTGATTGTCTTGGTGAGGGAAAAACTTTAGCTCTGAAATGAAAACTAAAAATCTGTGGGGCCACGTTAAGAGAGGAGCGGACAACAGAATCGGACGGATCTGAAGAGTTTTTGCAAAGCAGAGCTAAATATGACAAATCAATATTTGGGATACTGAATGAGTCCTGCTAAATAAGAATGGATTCTGAAAATGAATCAACCAGATCAATAATTGTTCCCGTCAGCAGCTCCACTGCAGACCAATACTAGAGCTAAAAGCTTCCCGACATACGAACTAAAACTGGTGCATTTAGACTGGACATTATGCGCTTAGAAATTCACTCTTCACCACATCAATGCTTATGAATAATGCAGTTTGTCTGTGCATACTGAATATTTTAGAAGGGAATTATTTATGGTCCTGAGTGACGACATGCTGGGTTAAAAAAAACCCTGCAGAAAAAACAAATGTATTTCACCAGAGCCATCTTAGTTGCTGTTACAAAGATTGGATCCGTGTTGATGATTAAAAGTGTTACATTATATGCTCTTTAGCTGTAGTGGAATATTGAATCATCACAGCAAAGTCTGAATGATAGTGTTCCCTTGTTGTCAGACCGCCCAAACTGTGTTTGGAGTTTGCTGAGCAAGTCTCCCTGGCTGTCGCTGAGTCTGGTCTGCGGCCATCGATGTCAGAGGGAGCAACCACCTCTTTGAAGTGGCTCAAGATGTTTATTTCTGCTGGTGCCAATGGGCAAAGTCATAATCAGTGTGACGGATGAGTCACGGGGATATAAGTACAGTAAAAGTGCTTTGGCTGCAATCATGTCAAGACTAAGAAGTATGCAGTCCAAGGGAGGGGCAACATCTGATCACCATTTTGGTTAGAGATGTGGAAAAAATGTCTCATCTAGCAGAAATGTTTCTGGCCCACTGCTGGGTTTATTGTCATTTCTGTATGTCATAGATTAGAAAATGACTCAGATTGTTTACTGAAAACTACATTTTTTTGTAGATATTGATCAGCTACCTCCAGCTGTCTGGTAAGCGATTTAATCTCAGAATCAATGCGGCTGTTCTGTCTCAGAGGTTCTTCAGAGCACAACCAGCATTATAAATCCAGCTCTGAAAATGTACTACAAGACGTGTAGTTCTTTACCGCTAAAGTTCAGCTTCCAGTGACATCACTTCTGCCTTCAAGGGTCACTCTCCATGCATAGAAACAAAAACAGAATCCTGAGATCGCCTTCCGGGTCAGATCGGCGGCCAATGGCTAATGGATGAAAAGTCACGTTTTCGCTTCACATGTCATTACCCAAACCAGTCGCGGTGCACAATTCTCATGACTGACACATCCGATAGCCAAAGAAATGCTGTAAATGTAGACATATGACATGCAAAGGGGATAGTTGTCATCTCTGGTGTGAGTTTATACAGTAATACAAGTGTGTTAGCACTGTGATAATCATCCCTCATTTGAATAAATTTATTAATTTATTCAATGTTTCTCTTCATTAATATGTAATATAAAAATTATGTCGGTCATCTTTAACAATTTTGATGAAATTTAAATTGTGATAATATAATTCAAAAATCCTGATATTCTATTTTTTTCCATTTTGCTCAGCCCTAAACAGAAATTTGGACATATAAGCCCAACATTTACACATGTCTACATCTTACATACTCCAACCTCCTCTATGGCCAAAACCAGAGAGCTGTCCAAGGACAACAGGGAAAAGATTGTACACCTGTACAAGACTGGGATGAGCAAAACTACAACAGACAACAAGCTTGGTGAGAATAGATAAAGTGTTGGAGCAATTATTACAAAATGAAATAACTAAAAGATTACCAACGGTCTCCTTCTACCTGGGGCTCCATGCTAGATCTCACCTCCTCGTGAACACATGATCTAGAGAACAGTGGGGAAACCAGAACTAGACAGGATAAACTATTCAATAACCTGAAGAGTGCTGGGACAACAGTAACAAAATTAGTAACAGACTATGTCTTCATTGATTAACCTCTTGCAGCACTTGAAAAGTCCCCCTGCTTAAGCCAGCACATGTCCAAGCCCATTTAAAGTTTGCCTGGGGGCATCTGGATGATCCAGAGGAGGATTGGAAGAACAACATTAGGTCCGATATGATCAAAATAGAACTCTTTGTTATAAACACCACTCGCCATATTTGAAGGGTGGAGAATGTTGAGTTGCATCAGTACGGTGGAGGAAACATCATGCTCTGGGCTGCTTTTCTGAAAATGGGAGAGGACCACTGATCTGTTTTAAGGAAAGGACGAAGAGGGTCATGTATCGTGAGAATTTGGGCAAAATCCTCCGTCCATCAGAGCACTGAAGATGAAAAGTAGCTGGATATTCCAGCATGATTATTCAATTCAATTCAATTTCAATTCAGTTTATTTATATAGCGCCATTTCACAACAGATGTCATCTCAAGGCACTTTACAAAAAGAGTTATTACAATACAATGTTAAGTGTAGAAATTACAGAACCACAGAAGATTGCGTCGTGGAATTCTCAGCAATCCCTCATACTGAGCAAGCATGCAGCGACAGTGGGAAGGAAAAACTCCCTTTTAACAGGAAGAAACCTCCGGCAGAACCAGGCTCAGCACAAGCGGTTATCTGCCGCGACCGTCTGTGGCTTGGAGAATACATAACAGAGACACAGAAAGAGCAATAGAACTGATGCAGAAGTTTGTTGCAGGACGTGGAGAATTTTCCGTCACTGCAATGCCATCTTAGTCAGGGTCGTCAAGCAGGGCTAATCCGGAGCACCTACTATAATAGAAAACAGGTTAGTGCTTGAATTGACAGCACATCATGCAGTTGGGGAGAAGTAGGAGAGAAAGTAGGAACAGACCCTAATAATGTCCTCCAACAGCCTAGCCTAAAGCAGCATAGCTACTAACATTAACCTGTCTCCTAGCTACTAGGAGACCTGGCTACCAACACTCTGTCTGAGTCCTCCTGACCCGTGGACGGTGTAGGGCCGGTAACGGCCCCCGTCATGCCGGGGTCTTCTCGGAGTCGGGTTGTTTGAGAATGCAGCCCAAAGTGGGTGGTAAACTCCATCTAAGGCTAAATACCGGCACGAGACCGATAGTCGACAACTATCTTAAGGAAAAATAGACAGAACTGAGAGGACAGAGTTGAAGAGGGCGAGAAACGTTTAAGAGATAAACGGGTGGGGTCCGCACAGTCTGCCCGGGGGATTCAACCCGGCAGGTAATGGGCGGCCGCACTGTGCGGGAGGATCCCCTTGAGGGACCTCTCTCCGGCGCAGCTGGCCCCTGTGGGGCACATTTCTTCCGCGGCGGTAAGCCGCGACCGGCTCCGGATCTTTACCTGGCTTACATTAATCTATCTCTACCTAGCTACTCTACCTCTTCCTATCTCTTCCTAACTTTTGACACTCTGCCTGACTACTAACATTAACCTGTCTCTTCCTATCTACCTGTCTGACCTGACTCTAACTACCTATAAACATATCTCTAACTGTAAGCTTTGTCAAAGAGGAAAGTTTTTAGCCTAGTTTTAAAGATAGACAAATTGTCTGCTTCACGAACCAACCCTGGGAGCCGGTTCCATAGGAGGGGAGCCTGATAGCTGAAAGATCTGCCACCCATTCTACTTTTAGAAATCCTAGGAACTACCAGTAAACCTGCAGTCTGAGAGCGAAGGTCTCTGTTAGGAACATATGGAACAATCAGGTCTCTTATGTATGATGGAGCTAGATTATTAAGGGCTTTATATGTCAGAAGGAGGATCTTGAATTCTATTCTAGATTTTACTGGGAGCCAGTGAAGAGAAGCTAAAACAGGGGAAATGTGATCTCTTCTTTTAATATTCATCAGAATCCTAGCAGCAGCATTTTGAACTAACTGTAGACTTTTAATTGTATTCTGTGGACTACCTGATAATAGACAGTTACAGTAATCCAGCCTTGAAGTAACAAATGCATGGACTAGTTTTTCAGCATCAGTCCTGGACAGGATGGTTCTAATTTTTGCAATATTCCTAAGGTGAAAAAAGGAAATCCTACAGACTTCTTTAATGTGAGTTCTAAATGACATATCTTGGTCAAAAATGACACCGAGGTTTTTTGCTTTATTACTGGAGGCTAATTTAATGCCGTCCAGGTGAAGGGGCTGACTAAGTAGTTTCTTTTTCAGAGCTTCTGGTCCAAAGACGACAACTTCTGTTTTATCAGAATTTAGAAGCAAGAAGTTTAGAGTCATCCAAGTTTTTATGTCTTCCAGACATGCCTGTAGTCTACCTAACTGATTGGATTCATCAGGATTTATGGATAGATATAGCTGTGTATCATCTGCGTAACTATGGAATTTTATCCCATGCTGCCTAATTATTTTACCAATAGGAAGCATATATATAGTAAAGAGAATCGGCCCAAGCACTGAACCCTGTGGTACTCCGCAAGTAACTATTGAGGTTGAGGAAGATCTATTGTTTACCTGAACAAACTGAAATCTGTTAGACAAATAAGATTTAAACCAACCTAGTGCTGTTCCTATTATACCGACACTTTGAAGCCTTTCTATGAGAATATTGTGGTCAACAGTGTCAAAGGCAGCACTGAGATCTAACAGGACCAGAATGGTCACCAGTCCATTGTCTGAGGCTATGAGAATATCATTAGTAACCTTCACCAGAGCTGTTTCAGTGCTGTGATGAGCTCTAAAGCCTGACTGAAACTTCTCAAACAGCTCATTATTGTTTAAATGCTCACATATCTGGTGTGCAACTATTTTCTCAAGAATTTTAGATAAGAAGGGAAGATTAGATATCGGTCTATAGTTAATTAAGTCGTTTTGATCAAGAGAGGGTTTCTTAAGTAGAGGTTTAATTACAGCAATCTTAAACTCCTGTGGTACATATCCATTGACTAAGGATAGATTCATTATATTTAAAATTGGAGCAGCGATCAGAGGGAAAACTTCTTTTAAGAGTTTAGTTGGGATTGGGTCTAAAACGCAAGTTGAAGGTTTAGATGAAGCTAATAATTTTAGTACATCACAAAGTTCGGCTGCATTAAAGCAGTTTAAGCATATATTAGGTTCCACCATTTTTGAGGCTGCCTCATTAACTAAGGAGGAAGCAAGCATATTGGGAAGGTTCCCAATTATCTTATTCTTTATGGAGTCTATTTTATTTATAAAGAATTGCATGAAGTCGTCACTGCTTAGAGCTTGGGGAATGGTTGGCTCGATAGAGCTATGATCCTGTGTGAGTTTGGCAACTGTATTAAAAAGAAACCTAGGATTATTTTTATTCTCCTCGATTAAAGATGAATAATATGCTGTTCTAGCTGTGTGAAGGCTCTTTTTATATAGCAATAAACTATTTTTCCATATTAAAAAGGAATCATGTAAATGCGTGGAGCGCCATTTTCTCTCTAGTTTTCTAACATTCTGCTTTAGGGTACGTAGCTCTAAATTAAACCAGGGAGTTAATCTTCTATGGCTAGCCACCTTCCTTTTCAAGGGGGCAACTTTGTCTATTGCCCGACGCAGGGAGGAATTAACGCTATGAACTAAAATGTCAAGTTGTGAGGGGTCACGAGTTAAATCACTGTTTTCTGTTCTGCATTTATAAACTGAGGAAATTAAAGTTGGAAGAGCTTCTTTAAAATTTGCTACAGCGTTGTCTGATAACGTTCTGGTATAATGAAGTTTTCTTTCAGGTTTGATATGATCCATTAGAGTAAGTTTAAAAGTGATAAGGAAATGATCAGACAGGATAGGGTTATGTGGAAAGACTGTTATTTCTTCACAGTCAATGCCATAAGTCAGCACAAGATCTAAAGTGTGGTGACAAGAATGTGTTGGTCCCTGCACATTTTGAGTAAAGCCTATTGAGTCTAGGATAGTGTTAAAAGCTGTATTTAGACTATCACTTTCATTATCAACATGAATATTGAAGTCTCCGACTATAATGACTTTATCAGTGTTTAAAACTAAGTCAGATAGAAAATCTGAAATCTGATCTAAAAATTGAGAATAAGGTCCTGGTGGACGATATAAGACCACAAACAAAAGTGGCTTTACTGCTTTGTTATGTGTATGAGGAAAGCTAAAAACTAGATGCTCAAAGGAACTGTAACTATTATTTTTTTGGAGATTAATTAGTAAATCGGAATGAAAGATAGTTGCTACTCCACCTCCTCGACCAGTACTTCGAGGGACACTAAAGTTTAAGTAGCTAGGGGGAGTTGACTCATTTATTGTGACATGGTCCTCTTCCTGCAACCATGTCTCTGCAAGACAAAACAAATCAATATTATTTTCACAAATTAAGTCATTTACCAAGAGTGTTTTTGAGGGGAGAGATCTTATGTTTAGTAAACCACATTTAATTGATTTGTTTTTATGTTCAGTCCGAGTTTTATTTATCTTTATGAGATTTTTATACTTTGCTCTAGTAGCATTAACTTTTAATTCATTAGTTTTGGGTAGTGGACGGGAAACTATCTCTATAGGGTAGTGGGTGGGTGGCAGTCCCTGTTCCTTGACCTGGACTCTGGGTTCCCTGAGCTGGACTCTGGGTTGTCACGGCTTTGGGGAACTAGAGATAACCCTATCAATGTTCCTGGAAAGAAGCGAAGCTCCGTCCTCGGTGGGATGGATGCCGTCTCTACGTAACAGTCCAGGTTTTCCCCAGAAGGCCCCCCAGTTATCAATGTAGCCCACATCGTTTTCTGGACACCACCTTGACAACCAAAGGTGGAACGAAAGCATACGGCTGTACATGTCATCGCTAGTACGATCAGGCAGGGGACCAGAAAAAATTACAGAGTCAGACATCTTTTTGGCAGCCCTACACACCGAAGCTACGCTAATTTTAGTGACCTCCGACTGCCGTCGCCGGGTGTCATTGCCACCCAATGATGATCCCAAACACACCGCCTGAGTAACAAAGGAGTTGCTATGAAAAAGCATTTCAAGGTTCTTGAGTAACGTAGCCAGTCTCCAGAGCTCCATCAAACAGAAATTCTGTGGAGGCAGTTGAAAATTTGCACTGCCCAGTGACAGCCCCAAAACATCCCAGCTGCAGGGAAGAATGGGCCAAAATACCGGCAACAGGGTGTGTAGACCTGGTGAAGACCTACAGGAAACCTTAGTAATATAACCTTTTTTGGTCAATGTATTGAGATGAACTGTTGTTACTGTGTATTTTCTTTTATGCTCCGATGACTAATGTTATCTTTTAATTACCGTTATTGCTAAGTAATTTCATTGATTCTTGTGTTTGATCAGTTCTTAATTTTCATAATTTTACATAAATTTTCTTTAATACATTTTCTCACATAATTTTTTGTTTGTTTTTATGCTTTTCCTAAATTGTTGTTTTAATCCAATGCTCAATGTTCTCTATTATTGTTTTATTGTTTCTTTGTTTTAAATGTTCATACTTTTATCATATATTTGGGTTCTTTGTCACCAAGTCATGTAAAGCACCTTGAATTGCCTTGTGTTGAAAGCGTGTTATACAAATACGATTACCTCATACAACATTTTTACAAGCTATCCAGTTGAAATGAAGGTATGGTAAATATTACAGAACACTGTCAATTTGAACAACTTGCACAATTGGTGGATGCCAAATACTTTTTTCCCCTACATGTTGGGCTGATGTGACCAAACTTCTGCTTTTACTTACTGGCTCTGATCATTATCGAATTTCCAAATTTATTTCAGGTTGCTGAAGCAGCCGCAGTTACTGGATCTAATGTCCGCCATAACTCTGAGACTGCTGCAAGAAATTACCTTGAGTTTGAGTTCCTTGCTTTGTGGTCACACCAAAAAATAATGCTTGGAGATGACTCGTTTATACACATGGAGATAATTGGAAGTACTGGTAATAGCTGTAATGAACGGACCACACACAGACTGTATTTAAGAGCTTTAGTTGACAAGTGTGTATTGGATAATTATAACTTTAGCAACAATTTTCTGAAGATCCAATGTGCAGTCACATTCTATTCTGAGTTTGTGAGGTCAGTGGTTTCAAAATGGCACCTTAATCCCAACTCTAGGGTGTAAGTGGAGAGTACAAATCACTGGCTGGACAACAAAATGGTGAAATAATAAATTGCTTGATCTCTAAAGATGGCTGGTCCTTTGTTAACGAGTGTTTTTTTTTAAATGGAATCCATTTAGAATTTGCAGATTCAAGAAAGTCAACATTCTTGTCTTTATTTTGTAGATGTAAGACAGCCACCCTCCAAAAGCATTTGATTTTTCAGCAACCAAAATACTCCTTTGTGATGACACAGCATTGTTCTTTAAGAAATTTCTCTCTGTGCAGCAGTAAATTTAGATAGACGACATGTTGGTGAAGATATGCAGCGGCTTGTCTGAATTTAGGAATTTAATAATGGGAGAATTTTGAGGAAAAGCATAGAAAAACTAGTAAAACCCATGGTTATATTTTTTAAACTTTAGAATAATCCATAAAAATAAACATAGTATTTGAGAAAGATTAGACATACTGAGTGAAAATAACTTTGAAAAACAAGTGTGTTTATTTTCCTTCTTTAAATCTGCCACTAGGTTCAAACACTAAAGTACCTGTGTTACTTTATTTATTCGAGAGATTTTTGAGTTATATATATATATATATATATATTTCCCTCAATATTCAGTAGTGGTTCTTTTCAGAAGCCTTTATTTCTCTTGATCCCCCTGATTTCCTCCTGAACTGCTGCCTCTTTGCCTCTCTGCTGCTGCCAGATCGGGCATGGAAGAGAAAAGTATTGGCTACATAACAAATTGACTGTGAGTGCAAAGCAGAATGGAGGGAAGACTTGACCTTTATGAACCTAGAAAGAATTTATGAAACAATGAGTTTAACATATAACACATAGAAAGTACAACATGTTGCAGAAAACTAACAATACTGACCAAGAATCTAACGCAGAAAAAGCCAACTGAAGGATAAGATGCATTGAATAAAGGGAAGGGTCCCCACTGTCTGCCAGAGCAAATATGATTCATGCAAAACAGCTGTGCTGATTAGGTGCCGAGGACGCTACACTGTGTATCTGCGTCAGGGGTGTAAGAATCTGTGACACTGTAAGAAAATATTACCTTCCTACACATTTAACAGGTGACATTTCACAATATGATCACCAGATATGGCAGAAGGCTACGGGTGTCCATGAGCGTCATAACTCTAATGCGCCATGTTTTCCACCGAATCGCAGCTACAGAGTCGATGCAGCTGAGGCTTCAACAGCACAGCAAAGACCAAACAATAGCATTACTTAATATCACTCAATGCTACACACAAGCTTAATTCACCTTCAAAACCCCAAAGCAATTTCCAATAAATATCTTTTTATACATAGTCCTATATATCAATTGAAATACTATAGCAAAAGCTGTAATACTCCACTCGTGAAGGTAAATCTTTTGGGCTTCTACTTGGTAATCAGACTTCAATTCTGAGTACCGCACTGCAAGACAAGTAAAAAAAAGTAAAAAAATAAAAATAACTAAGCAATGTGATGTCAAAGAGTGACCATCCCTGGTAATAATGCAGCAGCATTGATCCTGGTGAACACACACTATTCGACCTGTGGCTCAATCCTTCTTAGCCCTCAGTAGCTACTGTTGCTAATAAAAGCCTTCGCAGCTTACTGTATATAAAGCTGTGATCCCCTCAAGAAGGTCTTGACAACAACTGCAGCTAAAAAAAAAAAAATTGCTTCGAGGAGCCTCTCGGAGGTTGACGTTATGCCATGGACGGCGATGTACAAAATTTCAAAACGGATTTATATGAAAATGAACGGAAATCAGATAAATGTATCTTCAGATCTGAAAGCATGAGGGAGAAGACTCATCTAGTATCAATCGACTTTGACAAGAGAAACATGACTGGACACCAGCATTGTTTATGTATAACTGGTTAATGTGTTAAACTCACTTACCGTCAGTTAATAGAACAATAGCCTGCTAATTGGCTATCTTAAGGAAACTCATTTCTAGATTTAATGCTATTGACATTAATTTATACGACCTGATGGCTAAGAGTATTCCAGACCGTTGTTTTATCAAGAATGTCTACAAACGTGCGTTCTTGTTTATAGTTGTCATATTGAGTTGATTGTGTGCTCGGCCACACAGCTTTTCTCCATATTTTGTTTGGAAAACCTGGATAAAATAAACTCTATTGCGTTTCCCCTCTGGATATTATCTATCACTTTTGTCTGAGCCCCAGGTACATTGTTTGACCATCTTTGTGCCTTGAAACACAAATAAAGGCCAGGAAACAAAAAAAAGTGTTTTTGGTCCAACTGCTTTTCCATAGAGGCGACAAGAAGGTCCAAGTCTTTTTGTTTCCAGGAAACTGGTGGTTGAATGCTTTTGGTTTGATTGCGTTCAGGAAGGGCTGAGTTGGACTGAACCACATGTCAATTGGATCACATCCCACATACAAAGTACCTGTCAATATATCAGCATACATGGTAAGATAGAAAGCAGATTTAGATGTTTAGGCTAATCGAGTGATTTTCAGAAATGAGGAATTACAAATGACTCAAAATGAAAATGTTAATCCTGAAATAGAACAATATATCAGCAGATAGTTAATGATCTGAGCGTTTTAAAAGTGACTAGGACTGGGTATCGATTCAAATATCAAGAATCCGATTCTCAAGAGTTAGAAACCATTATCACAATCCAATTTAATCTGGTCAATCAATACAGTAATGGGTCAGTGTTATTAAAAAACTTTTTTCTGAGCTGTTATCTTAATTATATGCCTGTAATTCAATGATTTAACACTGGGTGAGTAACGGTTTACCAGGAAAAAAACTTCACTTTCAGAACTAAGCCTTAAAACAAGTGTCTGGATTTTAATTCATATTTTAGCTGTAAAAAAAGAGCAAACTATGTTAAACAATTCAACCGATTTTTTTACTTGTAAATCGATTTGACTCTGAGAATTTTTAAAGGAATTGATTCAGAATCAATTTTCCAGCACAGCACTAAAAGTGACCATTGTTGCATTTCTTGCTATGATCTCAGCTGAACAACGTTTGCTCCACAAGAGGAGGCTGTTAACTATCCGTCAGCTTTTTGGGACTTTTGATTGATGCTTTCACACAAATGGTAGCCTGTCAACAAATCCAAACACTTGGCTAACTTAAACTCCAACTAGCTTACCCTGACTGAAGCAACATGGACGTTATTTGGCTGTGAAAATAAACATAAAAAATGTAAACCAATATTATCAATTAATACAGCTCTGTATTCCTCAATTATGAAAAACATCTCTTTAAGTAAAGTTAAAATAGCTATTTAACTCTTTTTTACAATATTGCAAAACATCCTCGCTATGCATTTAAATTGCACCTTAGCTGTGTGTGATACAGATGGCAAAATGGCAAAATGAGATCATATAAAGTTCTCTTTGTGTCTAAAATCACTATTTCTATCCTGTTGTTTGTCTCACAGTGTGGTGAAATCTGGCAGCTGTTGGCAGATCAATATATCAGGTTTGCAGGGTGATTCTTGCACAATTGAGGTTTGACAGTGTCATGATGAATTATGGAACATGTGCTATAGAAAGATGGCAGCTGAGAAATCTGTAGCAAATAATGCTCATACTCAGCTCAAAGTCGTAGCATGAATCAGTGAACCTCCAAACTGTCAGAAATACTTTATATGATCCTTTATACACGTGGGGAGATAAACTAGATAAATAATCGATTCTGTTGTTAAATGATCTGTTTTCACTTCTCCTCCACTTTAGGTCGTCTTAAATAGTACTGAGCCAGGAGAGGGGCTGTGGCACAACCACATCTTGTTTCGATATGGTGAAACTGAAATGTTCCTAAACTCATGCAGCGACTCTCACAAGAGAAGCACGTCTGTTTTTAATACAATGCAGCCTAAAGATATTCCTTCTGTTCTTTCACTCTGATCCGTTGAACAAAGGGAATTCTCTGGATTCTCTCAAAACATATTACGTCAAATAGGAAACCTCCATGTTCATTGCAGTTTTACACGAGAAAAAGTGATTTGTTTCATACAGCGATGAAGACCTCCAAATCTTTATTTTCATGCAATCAGCTCCCTGTTTTACAGAGCTAACCAATCAAACTCATAAATAAATGGGATCCATAATATTTTCTTATTTTTTAATGTGCAGATTTGGGAATTTTCTTTTATTATTAAAATGTATATGTAAGTTTTTTTAAATAACACCTTTATAATTGATCTGTAATTGGGATGCTTGTTGTTGTAGATACATTTTTGCAGCTGCAGGATGAGATAGATTATTCTTATTCTTTTATGTTTGATTAGAATTTAAATGAAATGAAACTTGAGATAAATTTGTAAGGGAGCAACAATAAAAAAAAAAAAAACATGGTTTGGTACATGTTTTGGGTTTTAAAGTCACGATTCAGAATGTTTATGGTACAGTTTCATCAAGATTTAAAAAAATGTGCATATAACTTTCTTTCAAAATTTAATCATAATTAAATTAGGAATCTTTTTGACCTGAATTCCTTCCTTTCAGTTCCTGAAATCATTTTATTTGATTATGGTCTATGAGTTAAAAAGGTTGAAAGCATAAAACTGACTGGAGAAAACAGATGAATTTGCTCGGTACTAAAAAATATGAATACATGTACCGCTACAACCTTATGCTGAACTGATTCCGACCTTCATGGCTTCTAAGAAGTTTTGCTGGTTTTGTTTGACAGTGTTTCTTCATATTTTACCTGAGTTTGTGTGCACACAAGGCCAAACTATGATTCCTGTAAAACACTGTGCGGATGTATTTGATCGTTAATCCACGGCTGTATGTTTCTAATCAGGCCAGGGGAACAAACATGATGACCACATGCTAAACACACTTCCACCCTCTGCAGGCCCTCAGCTAAACAACTTGACCCGTCCTGTCAGAGCTCCTAAACACCGACTCCATTCATTTTCATGATGTCTCAGTCCCCTGGCTGAGTGTTATTATCATTATTCTTTCCAATCTGCTTACCCTGGCCTCTCCTTTGAACTTGTTGATGGATGATGCACATGCAAACCTCTGAGCTTAGGAAAAACTAAGCAGTCATTATTCTGAGCAGGACTGACAATGAATCCCGTTGTTAGAGGCAGAGCAGCCAGTAACGGCATTAGAAAGCCAGTGTGACAGTAATTGCAGAGCGACCATCAAAGTAAATCGTAATGAGGAAGAATAGCCGGTGGAGGTTTTACTTACGTTGGGTCTCAGACTCGCTGCTTGTCCATAATACTTCTCGGCTGCCTCGTTCAGTTTGGCTTGTCTAAAAAAGGGAGAACGGGAAGAGGCAACCATTAGTCAACTTTACTGATGCTAGTTTTGGATCAGGCCTTGAACCCTGAGTGTTTAGAGGTTCGCAGGGGTCACGGAAAAAATAACATGGAGGGAGTGCATGAGGAAGCCTTTTCTGAAGAGTTTTTTGCTGGATAGGGTCGTTTAGCTAATGTGTGTCGAGCATTTTCTGCCCTCATCAAACCTGCAAATAATACGACTGTGTTTTGGAATAAAAATCAGATTTAAGTATAAAGGATTTAACTCCAATCCAAATTATTCACATCTTGTTCATGTAGGATGTTTGGTTTTACTGGATATTAAAAAAATATATAAAGAAAATGAAGATATAATAGAAATGTATTTTATAATATAATATACAATGTATTTGTGTTCATTTTAATGAAACAATTTAGTTTCTCTGACAAAAGTAGAACATTACATCAGACCCACAGACAGTCACTGACTTTAAGGGTAAGCCACAAAAGGTCATTGATTCAACAAAAGTATGGTTTTCAAGCATTTTGTCAGGAAGGGGGTCATAAAGACCAAGAGGAGTGTTGCCTGCGGACCTATGGTGCGGACTAGACCCCAATGAGAGAGAGTCAGTAGGCTGTTAAATCTAGTAACACCTGGGGAGCTAAAAACTGATCTATCTGTAAAATTGATGCCGCAGAAGTGAGTTGGAAAGAAAATGGTGAGGAACTATAGAACGCAGCACACCTAGAGGTGTAGAGACGGTCGGGAGATGTCGTCATACTGGCAGGAAAAGATGAAAACAAGCTACAGCAGCTATCCGACTATTCAGGAGGTTTCTAGCTTTGTGAAACTCATGTTGTGGCCCTCCGATGTCAGGTCAAAGACAGAATATTTTACCACATCCCAAAAGATCGAGCTCAGAGGGAAAGACAGATTTCTGCTATAAAACGAGGAGCGTGATTCTAAAAAAAACAAGCGTTGGAACCCGTCTCTCAATGGATTTGGCTTGTATAGTGACCATTTAATTTCAGGTAACTTCACCCAAACACGTAATTTAAAGTTAACTTTTACATGAGTTTGTCTAATGATTGTAATCAAAATGTGTCCACAGTTTTAACGATAATGGTTCATGAACGCTGTAAAGTTATCCGTGGTAGTGTAACAGAAAAGGCAGAACAGTAAACTAAACGGATATTTTGCTTTTATAAAGATTCTAAGCGTCCTTTTATGCTTTTATTAAGATTTTCTGCTGACTTCCTACAGTTACTTTGCTGTGGATTTTTCTGTCTTGTTGCTCAAACAGCAACTAGTAACTATTACGTAAAACTTTTGCAAGCAAGCAAGTTTATTTATAGAGCACAATTCATACACAAGGCAATTCAAAGTTCTTCACAGTTACATAAATAAAGAAAACAGACATAAAAACACCAACTTAGTAAAAAGATAAAAATAATTAATTACAATAAAAACCAAGAGTGGAGATAAAATACTTTCAATTATCATATGCACGGGTAAAAAGAACAAGAACAATCTGCATGCTGCTGTTTACAGGTGTAATTTATTTATTTATTTAATTATTTTTGAAGCAATGATCAATTAATGGTCAGTTTTTGACACACATAACAAGCACACAGACTTAACCTTGCTGCTTGCTGCTCCAGTTACCCAGGAAACTGTATGTCAGGGTATCTAAGGTCCAGTAAAAGGTCGGCTCCGACGGCTTCTGAAGTTTTCAAAAGTATTCAAGGTACGTGTTAAGGGTTGGAGATGTGTAATTTTTTAATTTCCCGGTATGTAAAATAACATCTTGCGTTTTAAAATGGGTAGTAAAGTCCGACAGAGTAAAATCCCAACCTGCGACGTTCATTTAATTAGATTTATTTCTGCCAGCATGCCGGCTACGCTCTGACAGTGGTTTCACATCCTATACTCTATAGGGTCAAAGGTTACTGAGCTCGGGACGTGGAAGAAATGTCAGAGCAGCGAGCAAGTGAGTGGATCCCCCTTATATAAAAATTATTAATGGTCAAAGTTTAGTGGAAGGAAAAAGTGTGGTAGGAAAAACATGTGGAAGCCTTGAGAAGATTGGGAGTCAAAACCCAGTCAGGAGTTTGGAGTACTGTGATACTTGAACCAGTCCTGAAGCAGAACCGGGTCAACACTTGATTGTAACATACTTAAAGCGTGTACGCTCCATGAGGATGGAATGTATATTTAAACAACAAAACAATGTCTTGAATTACCAGTAACAATAATAGTTCATTGTTTAAGTCATTCTAGACAAAAACTAAATGGAAATCTGAAATATTATTCTGAGAAATCAAGTATTATTTTCTTTTCATTGTAAATAGAAGCTCCACCTGGTCTGGTATCCTACTCAGCTACATTGCCCCCTGCTGGATGGGAAGCATCGATTCAGATGATGCTCCCATCATCTGAATCTATGCTTGTTCCTGTTAATGCTTGCTCAGTATGAGGGATTGCGGAGGAATTGCTGTGGTTGGTGTCTGCATGATCCGGGCACAACGTCACATCAATGACTCAGCACAATCGCCTTGGATTCCTTACATAGAAAACTTTTAACTGGTTGGGATGTTTGTATAATTATATAAAAATTATCTTGTAAAGTGCTATGGGATGACATCTGTTGTGAATTGGTGCAATATAAATACACTGAATTGAATAAAAATAGTAAAAAGCAGCAGTCTCTAAAAGACAATAAAGTGCACATTGCAGTCTTTAGTTTTCATCTTCATCCTCCTTAGTGAATTTATAGATGAACTCTCACTTTGCACTGCAATATTATAGTTTTTGTGTCAATCTGACTGATGGGATCGCATAGTGTTCCTGGGTGGAATGCGTCTAAACGCTCCTGGTGGGAAGGGATGCACCGCTGAAGCATCTGGTGAAAAGCTGAGGTTATTCTGAATTAAAACAACAAATCTGCTGTCTAACATTTAGCGTTACTCGACCTTTATCCCTGAGAGAAAAGTTTGAGTGTGTATAAGTCATCATCTCTGAAAAATGGCAAAAAAATGTAAAACAACAATTCAAAAATTACCCACTGGCCAATTTTATCTCAAATCTCTCACCAAAGCCTGAAACAAAATCACAGTTTAAAGGAACCAGAGGAAAATTATTAGTTCAGAACCCAAATGGTCAAAACCTAACAACCCAAGAGAGCCATAAACGACATGAAGACATTAGTACGTTTCTGTTTCTCCTTGTGATCTCTTCCGCTCTCCTGTGCAGATTAACTTCTGTCCCCATCAACTAGAGGTCTTTCCATGTCTGTGTCCAAGACAAACACATAAAGAGCCTGAGCTGCAGAGGAGCAGGACCCCATGCCAAGCAGGCCGAGATGAGTTCAAGCCAAGCATTGCCTGAAAACCTATTCAGGGGTTTGGCCACTGGTGTGGAGGATCGGAAGGAGGATGCATGAAAAGTTTCAACAATCCTCTCTCTGCTCTTAGACGTTCTATTCAATCAGTAAGATTTAGAAAGCTGGCACATTTCTTTCGAGTATCTACACATGTCTACCAGCTCAACAGCTTGAGAGCTTTTCTGCTCAGCCTCATCAGACAAACACACTCTCAAGCTAAACACGGATGTGGAGACATCTGAATTTTGAATGAATATCTCTGGCTGTGATGAGTTAAAGCATCAGTCCCGGATTCTACCAGCGTTCAGAGAGAGAGGGATTACAACGTCCAGCCAAGAAAATCACGCAGGCTGAGGAATGAAGTAAGCCCTGGGATAAACCGTGCAGACAGCAGATTTTTTACTTCTTTCAGTCCAGCCAAGGAAAACCACTCATCGACACAGAATGAAACGCTGTGCAGCATCTGTGTGCATGCACCTAGACCGCAGAAATCAGGAATGAGGAAGAAAGGTCTGAGCTGACGCACTTACCTGAGCATGTGAGCAGCGCTGAAGACCACATCGAATTCCCCTCCATCGAGGCGGGCGGCAGTCTTCGCCATCTCTGCTGCTTCCAGCGGCCGCGACTCCTCCAATAAAAACTGACCTACCAGGGCAGGAGAAAACAGCAGCGCTATAAAAAAAAGGAACAGATCTTCTCAAAGGCGCAGAGGGATACACGGTGGAATAATGCTTACCTTGGCACAGGCGCAGGGAAAGCCTGCTCTGCCCTGCCACACTGTGCTGAAACACCGGATATGAATCCTACAAACCATCATTTCTCACAGCCGTTTGTTCAAATTAGTTGACCTTGATAGATCAGCTTCTGTTTGGTGAAAGTATTTCTTGGAAGAAGTTTGCACTTTTAGAGGCGTGCCTGATTCAGTGAACCTCCGGGGATGAGGATAATCAGATGGGATGATGGAGGCACCACAAGGCCATGAATTTAGGGATTCATGCCCAGGTGTGGTCCAAAGTAAAGAGGAATTATCCCTATGCGGATTTTTGTTAGCCTCATTACTGTTGACCAGTGAACTAACCACAGAATTTAAGCAGATTGCCTTTAATAACTGGAAGAAATGGTATTCTGATGAGAGAAATGGGTTTAAGGAAAGTTTCTCAACCATATCTGACTGTAAAACTATTGGTTGGAGTTTCAAAAAACTCAGCAGTTTTGGAGACTTTTCATAAACAGAAGAAAAGGAAAGTGACATTTTTCTTATCTTGATATGTTTTTTTAAGAAATACTTTTTGAAATATCAAGTTCTGCCAACAAGGTTTTAGGTGATATATTTAGGGTAGGATGATATTAACATCGTTTAGTCACAGATCACTTCGATACCCACCTGATGTTTATATCCGTCTTGGTGCCATTTGTGTTTCTAGAGAAGAAAAGCAGGAATCCAGCTTTATTGGGCATATAAACAGTTTTTTTTTTAAGCCCTTCAATTTTTACGTTCCATTGGTGGGACTTCTGGGTCAAATCTGCCAACTTTGTGACACCCTTTTTATATGCGTATACATATTATAGATAATTTATAAGCATTTAAAACATCCTTGTGATGTTTGCAAATAAAGAATACAGTCATAACTGTAGACACACATTTTTTTTCTTTATTTCAAACCTCTTAGAAAGAAAATGTAAGTGTAACTCCCCGTTTGAATACACATCACTGACAGAACTGAGCCATCTCAAACAATAACTTTCTTTACATCCACTAACATCCAGTTAAAGTACTCCAGTACAATAGCTAGTCTGCAACAAGTCTTATATCCACAATCCAACACAATCTGCCGCGCTAAACTTTGATAATTGCCTCCCTTGAGAGTATTTCTCTCCAACTCTGTATAATTACTGCTGTTAGCATTCTCATATTAGCCTAAAAATAATCAAAATTGTAATGTTTATTTGCAGCTGGTAAATGAGAAACTGGTCCACTAAAGCCACTGACTGGCTTGGACTGTGAACCACAATATCACTCAAGCTTTCACTCGCCTCTCTAAGTCTCATTATGTATTAGCATAAAGCCTGTTGTGCTGGCTTGTTTCTTGTTTTTATTAAGCCAAGCGCTCATGCTCATGTTGGTTGTACAATTGTATCAAAGTATCTTTTTCTTTACTGCTTCCATAAGCCACGATTAATAGCCTACAACACCCTCTGCTGGTTGTCTTGGGTCAACAAATTGCATGGTTGCAACTTAATTTACCCGGGGGTTTTGATGGGCCCCCGTCCATTTGCATCGGGCCTGGGAGCAGGTTGATCATGTGATATTTGTTTGGTCATGTGACAGTGGTGCAGCAAGGCATTGTGGGACTTTCAATGAGAAGAAAAAGATTGTATATTTATATCAGTTCATAATGGTGCATCCCTAAATATATTTTATAAGTGAGTTATGTATTTCATGGATGATGATGTAATTAAACATACAACTTCTGCTTTCGGTCAAAGTTTGCATTCAATCATATTCATCAACAATCCAATGTCAGATGCCACGCCTTCCTGGTTTACTAGATGCCTGCAAACTGTCTACAATCCCAACGTCACAGACGTTTAAAGATCCAAATGCCCAAAGTTAGTCTAGGTTACATGATTTACTTTTACCTTCATATAAACAACAAAAAAATCAATAATCAAACATTATAAAAAGTTGTTTAAAAGTAATATGATGAGCTAAAAAATAAAAGCATTCATTTGATGTAAAAGGGGAATAAGTCTGTAAATCTGATCAAAAATATCATCAATAAGATCTTTCTAAACATATTTTTCTTATACTGAGGAATAAAAGTCTCTTTCATTCTACAGGGATGCAGTCAGCAGACATCTTTAACGGACTTTAAAGGAAAAAGGAGAGTGTTACATAAAAAGGTTATTTAAGATATGTCGCTTTTTTCTGGCAGGATGAAACGATGGAGAGATGCTGGAATCGTCACGTTCCACGTTTTCATCAAACTGATGGAACAATGAGAGGAAATCGTCTTCTGTGCACATAAATGTCTCCTAACCACATACGGCGAGAGATTATTGATGCTTAGAGGAAGACGCAACGAAGGGGTTCAACAAACACTGTTGTCTGAACAAGAGTCCAAAGATGTCTTAACCAGCCAAATCAAATAATTAATGTGAGAATAAAAAGTCAGGATGTGTCTATTTGAAATAAAAAAACAGAGCTCACCATAATGCATGTAGCAGTTGCCCTTAGTGGGATCCAGTTGGATGGCCTTCAGGAAGTACCTCTCAGCTTCTGTTTTCTGACCCTGAGAGAGAAAGATTATAAGCAGCGTCATTATTTCTTCACCCACTTCTTAAAACTAATCATTATAAAAACACAAAGTTCTGCTCAGCAGCCCAGATTTGAATCCCCCCCACACCAACCACAGACCAGCTTCCACAATAAATCCCAATATACAGCCATGAAACATGTGAACCACAAGTGTTATTTTCTCCTGCTCACGTGTCATCCGTCAAACGTGCACAGTGTCATGTTTGCCACAGCAAACCAGCCGGGCCAAAGGCTTGTTCATTACTTGCTTTAGTCTGTGCAACAAAAAAAAAAACCTTCCAGGGCAGAACCACCAGAGGCCCGTGTGTGTGGCCTGACTGCTAAGAAACAAGACAGTGTGCGGTGTGTGGAAAGAGGGAAGTGTTGCAGGGGGAATGGAGAGTGCGGAGAGAGAGAGGCGTGTGTGTCCGCGGGGATTAGAAAGGATCACACAAACTGGCTCAGGTTTTATTCAATAAACTGTTACTCTGGTCGCTAGGGACAGCACCAAATCAATACTGGAGTCCTGGGGGGGTAGGGGGTCACGGAGGATCTTCAGATGCACAGAAGTCCACAACAATTAACGATTTGCAGAAACTGATAAAAGCATGAATAATGCAAAAATCCAAATGCACTATCATATGAGGATTTTTCCTTTTCTGTAAATGTTAAGTGATGATTTTGTTGTTCCTGGAAATTGTGTTTGCATAACTTTGGCTGTGTGGAAAGGTCTAAAACCAGTAAAAGAGATACGGACAGACAGACAGACAGACAGACAGTGCCTCACACATCATCCAGATTAATAGGCCACATGCATTAATTATGAACATTTCAGCTGCTGTAGCCTGAACACTCCATTTGTGTGTAATGGAGGCCGAATCAACTCACACTCTGATGCCAAACTGGACACTGGAATTAATTCACTTAACTGTCTCACTCAATTAACATTTCTGCTGCTATTATTTGCACATCTGTTCATCACAGTTTATATTCTTTTAACTTCTTGTAAATAATACTTTTAGTTGAAGAAAAGCTTCCACACAGCATGATGCTGCCACCACCAGGTGTCAATGTTTAGATGTTGCTTTCAGGATCATGTTAACTAATATCAGGATATTCTCCATAACTGAGGCCAGATTCTTCTATTTGTAAGGCAAAGATGACAAACTAGAATCTGACTGTTAGCGAGTTAAAAACAGAATTTTCAACTGTAAATGTCTGTCGCTGAGGTTACACTTTTAAAAATCTGAAAATCAAGTTTGTGTTTACCAGAGGAGGCGCTGAGCAACAACTCTTGGTCAAAGTTCACGTCTGAGCAGCATCGCATCTGTGCAGTTCTGTTCTGCTATTCAGAGATGGAGGCATTTAAAGGCCAGATGCATTTATAATTATTGACTTAGATCTGTGTGAACTAAACTCTCACACTTTAAATGAGCCGCAGTAGGGACTTAATGAATGACAGCACCTTATTTGTCCTCTTTGTTCTAAAAGTGACATTGGAAAACTTTTTGCAATCTTTTAATTCACAGTTCACCATTTAGTTTTTATTTCATGAAGTCAACTAATCTGGCTCTATTCTGGCTTTCCTCCAAGTTAGAGTGAATTTAGCTATAAAAACGTAGATGAACTTTTGCAAAGAAGTGTGCATGAGATGAGTTCACTCCTAGTTTCTCTTGCACTTGTTATGAGAGTAAACTGAAGGCATATTAAAGCAATGAGGGGTTAATGGAGAGTTGGGGAAACAACATTAATGCTATACCCACTGTATGCATCCTTTGTTTTGCAGCAAACTGAGATTATTGGGGGATACCTCACACCTTATATTCCCTGATGGCGTCCTGCAAACTGCAGATGTAAGTCTGTGACTGTGAATGAGGCCTGCTTCATTTTAGCCGAGGAAATGACGGGAAGATTTCTGAATCCCATATTGCAAACATCCCGGCAGGCGGTGCGTGCCTGAAACCCATCTTTTCCCCCCTGTGGTGTCGGCGGAAGCATGAAGAGGTCAGAGCAGAAGGTCGGCAAAACTGATCTTTGTGATTAACTTCTTCTTCCCTCCGGATTCTCATTCATTCCTCCGTATGTCGGCTACCTGCTCACTGCTCACCTCTCTGCGACCCCGCAGCAGAGCGTCGTCCTGCAGTGGGCCCGAACCCCCCGACAACATCTGAAGTGTCTTCATCATTAACAGTCGTTCCACAGGGAGGATAGCTGGCTGGAGGGCAGGTCAACTTCCTGCACAGCTTTTGATCATGCTTAAATGCTGCTGACATGAGAGGCAGCAGCTACATGTGTGCATCTAGAAGCTGCATGTGCAGCAAGTATGGGTGGGAGTTTCTAGATACATTTCAGTGAGAACAAACATCCCGCTGCAAATCTAATTCTTTAGTAAAGACGGTGTTCTTCACTGCTCACAGGACCTAACATCAGCTTACAGACTTGAAACTCACTGGTTCTTTCAAATGAAAAAAAGAAAAATCAAACCAGCCCGTACCTGTCTACCTTTGGATTTTAAAATAAGGGACATTTTTGGAAGCGAGCCATCCCACTCCTCAAACCAAGCTCTAGTTTTCACAAAAACTCTCATTCTCATGTCTGCCATGTTTGTAGCACTTAGAACGATGTACTCGCATAAGTTGTATCAATTTATTAGTGGGTATTGTAGTTACATATAACATCTGCATATCTTACACTACAGTGTTGGTAAAAAAAAATGGACGAATAATATTTTTAAATGAATGGTAAAATAAAGACGGGTTTTTAGCCATATCATTTTTATTTATGTCGGTAATGTCTGTTTGTCCAACGTGTTTTATACTGCCACTTGTCAACTAATCACTACAATTAAATGATCAGAATCTGACAGGATTACTGTTGTTCACATTTAAATTCTGTACTCCCTCCTGCTCCTCTGTAGGAAAGTAAATTGGCCGTCCCGTTTTTTATTTACATCTCTTCATAGTTTAGTTTGATTTTCATTATTTGGCAGGAGTGACTCCTACCTTTAGGTCCATTCATCTCGTTATTCTCGCGCTCTGGTTTGCCACTTAGGTAACTGCAGGTGGCTGTTCTTGTAAGGCCTGTGAGAATTCCTTTTGGAGACCTAGATAATTTGATCAATTATTAAATATGGGAGATAATAATACAGGATGACGACGGGAAAGAGAAGTAAAATACGGGAGTTTCCTGACCAAAACGGAAGATTGACAGCTATGAAGTAGCCTAGTGCTCAAAGCTTCATATCTAGCCATGCAATGATTTGATAACTAGGGGTTTTAGTCAGATTAAAACTATTTTCTTCAGCTAATTACAGTCACTCAAAGTTAAGACGAATCATTGGCTTTGCTTTACTAAAAATGTAAGAAGTGGAAAAAGATGCAATATCAACTGTGCTGTATTTTCCCTCACAGAATTTGTGTCAATATTTCGTGGATATGTTGAGAAACTCCTGGCACAAAAGCCCCTCTGACGCCCTGAACCCACAGTCTGTGGTTTTATACCTTAGTTTCTGTATTGATTTATCAGCCGACCTCACAGCATGCTAAATATGGATCCTCAGAGGCGCTGCTGGGTGGACTGGGTTAGACCACAACCTTTCCCTTCTTTTTTATCCAAAATATCTGATTAACTGGATTCAACAACTGCAGCATGAATTGCTTTGAAATGAGAAAGCAGTATCAACATTTAGTTTTGGTTTGAAAACCTAAGCAACATTTATGTGGTGTAAAAAATAAACAAACATTTAAAATGTTAAGATTTTTAACAAAACTGAGCTTCTCTTTAACAGCCCAAAACTGATAGGATAAGAATTTTTTAGAGAAAGCCAGAGATGCGCCTATCAGTTGGTCACTTGACAACTCTGATTGTAGATTAGAAGGTTAAACTAATATATGTTTACTTTTTAATGCACATCTTCGATGCACATTCTGTATCCTGCTCTTTCACATATTACAACCAGGCTATGCCACTTTATCTGCACTTTAATCTTAACAACTGAACAGTATTCTATTCTATTCCATTTTGATGCAGAAAGAAGCCAAGCAGCTGCTTTCTTATTTAGTAAACCAGCTTTCTGTTTCTTTCTTAGATTCATGATGCACTAGATGAACTGAAAGGTTTTAATGCTAAGCTGAAATGAAGAATATCCAATGTGCTACAGTTCTAGTTCTCTCGAGTTCCAATCCTGCACCTTTTAGATGCTTCAGGTAAATCGAATGGTTGAATCTCATCTTCAGCTGCTATTCATTCAGCTCTGCAGAGAGCTGCTCATTTGATCTTGATTATAGCACTATGAATGTTGTTCATTTAAAATCTACAACTTTTCCAGTGAATGCAACTGTAAAAGGAACACTTAATGACCTAAAACTGATTGTTTCTACACTGAATATAAGGGAATTGGCATTTATATATGTTTCTCTTATTTCCATGATTTAATTAAGTACAATTTAAGCAATTATCGGCAATAATGAATTTACACAATTTTCTTGCGTTGGGGGAAAGTGCGGTAATTGTGTTAGTGAAATTATTATAATCATGTTTAGTTAACACTGGAAAGGAAGTTATATGTCTTATATATTTGACCAAAAGAATTCCAAGTTATTGTGTAGCAAAGTAGTTAGTGCAGGTGTTCATAAAGCAGAGGCTCTGTTCCTTTTTTGAGTTCGAGTCCCATCCCCTGCTGTATCTCTTTGTGCCTCCATGTACAATCCACTGTCAAATAAAGGTTATTGTGGCCAAAAAACCTTAAACAAATACAAGAATTTTGAGGTTTCACTATTTTCATTTTGGCTATTTCTTCAGCCAGACTGCAGCATCCTAGATGCACAAAGGAGCGATTCCGCAGGTCCTTCCTCCCTGCAGCTGTCAGACTGTACAACCAAAACTGCTCCCGACAAATATAAATATTTTACACCTGCACTGTATCTTACATTTGCATTAAACAACCACACCGATATAATTTGCACATTATTTTCACCTGATGTACATATTCTTATTCTGTGTTGATGTACATATTCTGTGTATTATTGTATTTTTTTTTGTATATATTTTTCTGTTCTGTTACATATGTTGTATATTTGTTGTTTCTTTGGCTGCTGTTTACGACCGTATTTCCCCTGGTGGGACTCTTGAAGGATTATTCTATTCTATTCTATTCTATTCTAATTCCAATCACATTGGTGTTGAAATAAAAATTTTGTTTTCATGACTAAAAAATAATATCACTACATTTTGTAATAAATTCATGTTACAGCGACCCCAAAATATGATGCTAATTCAACATGTAAATTTCACTTTGGAGAAAAAGGGTAAATCATGTCAAATATATTTATTCTTATTACGTGGAACCGATGTACACAATTTAATTTAATTAAGTGTATCAGTTAGTGGACCTCCTATAAACTGAGTATGACAGAGACTATTTATTCAAGTGCAACATGCCAGCAATAAACTCTTACTGTGATCGCCAGGAGTTTTCCATAGGTGAGGTGTGCAGGAATGTGGTCCGGTTTGGCTCTCAGCGACTCCCTGTACCAGTGTTCAGCTTCAGGCAGCTTATTGAGGCGCATGTAGGCTTCTCCTGTGAGAGCAAAGAGGAGGTCAGACCAGGAGTCACAGAGAGACAGGCTGGGACACCAAACAGCTGGCTGTTCTTCTGCTGATGACAAACCTCACAGGGGAAGCGTGAGCTTCCTTCTAGTCAAAGCAGGAGGTTATGTTCTCACCAGGGTTTGTCTGTCTGTTGGCAACATAACTCAAAATGTTGTGGGCGAATTTGGATCAATTATAATTGGATAACGGGATGAAAACTTTTGGAAACATCTGCTATGAGCAGTATTGATGAGACATGATCAGATATCTTCCCACGTACAGAATCACCTGCCTACACCTGAAACATCAACAGAAGCCTCCAGTTTTTATCTCAGCTTCCATTTTGTTTAGTTACTGCAACAATCTGAAAGCCATGCGCTAATAAAAAGCAAGACGTTTTTATAACAGAAATTATCATATGAGGCTTTTGAAATTCTGAATGTTGTTTCTAAAACGGATGCGCTGCTTTGAACTGAGGATTAATATCACTGGAACTCATTGCCTTCACATACACCAAAAGTCAATTGGGATGCAAATTAAAACATTGTTTTCTCAAATAAGCATTAAAGTAGCATATTTAGATTATGAATTTGAGAAGGAAAGTGAAAATGCATGGTGTGTATGATTTTCAAAATGTTTAAAAATATATAAAAAATCTGCCAACTGTGGCAGATTTGCCCCTCCGTATTTATGGATGTTTCTGTGATACAGAACTACAGATTATTCCTGGAAAATCTAAAAATTCAGGGGTTTTGTGGACCATATCTAAAATATTGAAAAAAATAAAGCTTGAGAAGTTGAAATACTACTATTAAAAATTATATTAATAACAAATAATAATGGCATGATGTTCCTTGACATGCTATTGACTCGTCAAGCGTGGAGGAAAGGAAGACCATAGATGTTAACTTCTGTGGTAGCCAAACCAGCTACGATAGTTTCCACTGTGCATATTAATGCATATAAAAGTATATTTGGTGTCTGAACTACTGAAATAGGCAGGTATAATCAGTTTTCCAAGTATTCAAGATTTCAGTTATTCACGGGTGGCTGTGGTCCCTAGCATCTTATACCAGGGATCCAACATTCTGTAATGTCACTTCCAAAGTTTTAACAATGGATGATTTCATGTAATTTTACATAGAGTTAGAATATGAAAATTAAGAACATGCCTCCAAGTATCCATTCAGTCTGTTAAAAATCAATTATTTTTGGTTCATTATTTAACATTGCAGTTGCCAAGAAACTGAGATTTAATAGAGACAAAAGTCTTTTCAGAAACCACGCCGTTCCATTCTGTCATTCCTTTTATTTTTTTTTTCCATATACCCAAATCTTCTATGCAAGTTTTGAAATTCAATCCCAAGTCTTTGACCTCATTTTAAATCCAATAAGGGAGCATTGCAGTTATTCCTATGAATAATTGTTGCTGTAACTGTAATCTAATCTGATGGTCTCTACAGTGAGCTTTACTGCACTGTAAAACAAACTTCTAAGGTTTTAGCAGACCTCTACTAAAACCTTTTGTTGTTGTGGGATTTCTAAGACTTCTTTGACCTGAAAAAACTGATGGTTTGTTTGAGTCCATTTGTTGTAGATATGACCGTTTTGAGTAGGGGTGCACCCATCCGACTTTTTCAGTCCCGATACCAATGCTTGGATTTTGTGTATCTGTAAATACCCAATACCGATCCGATACTATTGCTGAATTAATAAACTGTATAACTTCCACCTTTTATTGAAGAGACTAAAGGCACCGGACTTTACTAACTAAATATAACTAAGACAAACTAACAGATGTAAAATATAAAATTATGACAAAAATAACTTTTCAAGTGAAAAAATTATCTTTTCTGTGAATTTATTGCCGATTATCCAAATTTTGAGTTTCGTTTCATGGTATCGGTCAAAGTTAATCGATACCATGTACATTAGACGTTATCGGGGCCGATACGCAATACCAGTATCAGTATCGTGCATCCAGAGTTATGAGTTGTAATGGTTGTGGATACATTCAGCTTCTATGCTGCACAAATCTGGAACAAACATCCAGAAGAATGCAAAAATGATGAATCGTTAGGCTCCTTTAATCAAAGATTAAAACCCTACTACTCAGAGCTGCATTTGAGTCCTAAATCACGTTTTTTGATCACTCTGATTCTCATCGTTTGAGTTTCATTCTTATTTTTTAGCTGATTGTGTTTAATCTGCTTTTAATCTATATTCTTTTGCATAAAATTGTTCTTTACACCTTCTCTTTTTATCGGTGGATTCTTATGTTTTATTTGTTTTTAAATTTCATACTGTCCCATAAATGTAATTCTTTATGCTTCGGTCTATATTAATTGTTATATTTTTCTCATGTTTTTGGTTAGATTACCACTGAATCATGTAAAGCACCTTGAATTGCCTTGTGTTAAAAGTGTGCTATATAATTAAAATTACCTTCCTGGTGCATGCTTGGGGTAGGATGTGTCCACCTGATAGCCGTACTTGCACAGAAAAAGACCAACATAAATTTTCCTTCTATGTTTTTCCTAAATTGCCATTTTTTATTAAATGCTAAATGTTTTCTTTTATTGATTCTGATGTTTTCTGTCTTTCATTTCTATACTTTTGGTGTTTTTACTTTCTATGCTTTTATCATATGTTTGGTTTCTTTACCACCGAATCATATAAAGCACATTGAGTTACCGTGTGTTGAAAGTGTTGCACACAAATAAAAATGCCTTGCCTTGCTTTACAGGATTCTGTTATCTACAACTAATTCATGGGATTTTAATCTGTAGCCTCTTGTTTTATTGATAGCTCTGGTCCCTACCAAAGGTTGTGTGTGAGATAAGCATAAAAACTAACATGCAATTAGAAGTGGCACTGAGTCCAAGGAGCTGAGAATCACTTTCAGAGTATGCAGTTTTTCTGAGCCCATCAGAGAACGTTGGAGTGAGACCAGCAGGGTGCAGATTACCACCCAGGTCTGCCTCTGATGAAAGCTTCTGCTCATTGGCGTCTGACAAACAGCATGAGAGGAGCAAAGTGGACAAAACTGGAAACAGACATGAGCACCAGAGCCAAATGGGCAAATCAGTCCAGCAGCAGAAATCACAGATCTCTGGCCCGGTGCCTCCATTTGAAACGCTGTGTCGCCCCTCAATGGTGCCGTAAGCTTTAATCAACGTTGTGACATAATCAGCAAAGCTCTGTCATATCGTGTCTGCCAACACGCAAACAATCCCGAGCCCTAACCATGTCAGGATTACAGACAACCCAGGTTTCAGCACTTTGTGTCTGTGTGTAAATATTAAAAAGCAAACGTTTGAAGGGAAGAAGTGGGCATGTTAGAAGAAAAACAGCTAAGTAGTGAAATAAAGGGCGGATAGAATGAGGCTGAGAGCAGTTGGTGTACAGCTGTAGTCTAACAACCGGAGCTGCAGATTAAATCTGTTCAACATGTTGACAGAAATCTACTTACTGCCTGATTCAAATAGATATTCTGTCAGATCACTTAGTGTCCACGATAAACCCCAGATTTTACACATAAGAGGAACTTTTACTTTAACGGCTGTTAAAGAGCTCACAGATCTCAAAAGGGCTCTTCTTTTTCCATCTTTATCATTGACAGAACACTTTTTTTATGTTTTATTTCAGGATAAAATCGTCGCTTCTCCAGAATGAAAAGAAATTCAATTAAAACATTTTCTATACAGTTACACGTATTAACAGGAGCCTTATCGCAGGGGGAAAAAAGCTAGAAAAAAAACACAAAGTGTGAGAAGGTTTCCTTTAAAGGCTTGTCCACAAAAACAGAAATGTGCATCACTGAAGGGAGTTTCACTTTACAATTGTGCACCATCTGTAAAGTTACACAGTCAAAAAAGTCATCTTCTCTTTAAGACTTTCCCTTCAGGGATCGTCACAGAAAATCATCTGTCTCCATTTAGTCCTATCCTCTGCATCCTTTACCCTCACACTAACTAACTAACTAACTAGGACTGTCATAAGAGGAAAAAATTGGGGTTGATTTTTCAGTCTTTTGTGTGTATGTTATTATTAATTTTAAAATGATTAAATAAAATTAAAGGTCAAAGTTTCAAACTACAAATTAAATATTTAGCTAGGAAGCTAAACCGGCTAGCTTAATAGCTTTGAGGTAAATATTTATGTCAGAGCTAAATATTTTGCTAATGTGCAAAGTCACTTGCTGAGATTTGGACGTAGACAATGAAAAAACTCCTGTTGCTGGTGCATCCGTGTTGCTGTAAATCTATCTGTACTGCCGTTAAAATTGGTTCATCCTACGTTTTTAGCAGAATGTTGGACATGTTGGGATGAAACTAAAGACTGAGCTTTTGTTTTGTTAGGCCACTTCTGCTGCTTAGCAATAAGATTTGCATATTAGCTAAACATTTAGTTCAGAGCTAAATGTTTGGTTCAAAGCTAAATATTTAGCTAGTCAGTTTAGCTTGCTAATTGGCAATTAGTTCCAAGTTAAATATTTAATTGACAACTAAACGCTAAGTTTGGAGCTGATTATTTAATCTGCAAACTAAATATTTAAGTTGAAACTGTAACATTTATGAATGAATAAATAGCATGGACGTAAATCTGACTTTGAAAAATGAACCCCATTTTTTCTCTCTTATGAAAGGCTACATAATCAAGTTATTGTCAGCTTTTGAGTGTGTAACTTTACAAACGGTGCTCCATACTAATGCACTGTAACATTAGTGTTAGTTTATTCTCACGATCTTAAAACACAAGCAGCACTCACCCAGCATGTTGTAGAGGCTCTGTGGTGCAAATTGTCTTGGCATTTTCTGTATTGCTTCTTTAAACATGGCAATAGCCTCCTGTGAATGAAACAAAGAAAGGGGAAAAAGAAGGTGGGGGGATGTTTGTGTAAGAAAAAGCAGATAGACCCCTCAGGATAAAAAACTGGCTCTGGGGATGCAAGCCGTTGCTCCAACACAGCCGGGTGCCCTGACAATATGAATACACAGCATGGAATCGAAGGTCTCCGGTTGGGCGGTTCATACAGTGCCGAGCACAAAGGCTCCATCCTCTGCGTCACGGCTGTTAGGACAATTGAGACAGTGTTGGGTATTGACTATGGTACAGTGGAAGTGGTGTATGTCCACCAATTGACCTCAGAGGAGCCCAGAGGTTTAAATGGAAACAGTAACCTAAAACAGCTTTCATTACTGAAGCAAACGCTGTCGTTGGAGGTCAGAGGAGGAGCGACTGTTTCAGACCTCAAGCATGCCAACAATTTATAAAGTCTTTTATTGAATCAGCAGAACTACTGCAGCAGCTTTGATTGAATCTACAGCATCACTGCTTATACACAATATGAATGTGCAGCATTGGAAAAACAGCTATTTTAGCCGGGCCCAGTGGGTATTTAGGGGCATGAAATAGAGTGAATTCGTAAGGAACAGCCTGAGGATTATCTGTGCAAACACAATGTCCCTGATGACAGAAGCAATTTAAAAAAATGTCCTTATGAAAGCAAGTGTTTTACTCAGTGTCCCCCAAAGGCTCCTTGTGCAGCTTCCTGCATTTTATCTCACTTTACTCTGGTTTTAAAATGTCCTTTATGAAGGGAACGAAAAGGACTTCAACTCCCAGAGCAGCAGGAGACAATTTATCAGGGAAACAGCAAAATACACAAAGAAACAAAATACATCTACAATGCTGTATCAATCATAACACAGCATGCTAGATGCCAGATTCTGACTTCTACAAACCCACATCAGAAAAAGTTGGGACGGTATATTAAAATAAAATCAAACTGAAAACAGTACTTTTTTAAATTTTCTTTGAGCTGTACTACATTGAAAACAATAAAACGGCCCATTATCTACTGTAGCATATCACCCGTTTCAAATCACATCATTATTCAACATATTTAACTGATAACTAACCCTAAATTGCTGCTGTGGGTTCCAACCTTTTTTTTGGAATGTGTTGCAGGTCTGAATGACAGAATGAATATTTACAAAAGAAATGAAGTTAACCAGACAAACATGACAGATTTTGTGTTCATATTGTCTGCAATGAAATACTGAAATGAAATGAAACACTTTTTTTTTTATACGTGTAGAGGCTATTTAGCATTTACATGCCCCCATTAAGCAAAATCATAACCACCAATAATATTAATTACCACATATTTGCTGATGACACTCAACTTTATATCTCAATGTCACCAGGTGATGTAGAACCTGTCCAAATTATTAATAAATGCATTGAGCATTTATTGTAATTAACAGCTTGATGTCCCATAATTTCCTCCAACTGAACAAAATCAAAACTGAAGGGCTTCTCTTCGGACCCAAAAAAGATCGATTAAATATCGGTAAACAACTTAAACTGGTCCAACTAGAAACTAGCAACCAGGCCAGAAATCTAGATGTAATAATGGACTCAGACCAGAACCTCCAGGGTCACATAAAGGCAATAACAAGGTTATCTTTCTATCACCTGAGGAACATTTCTAGGATTAAAGGAATGATGACAAAAGGAGACCTAGAAAAACTCATCCATGCGTTTATCTCTAGCCGCCTTGATTACTGTAACAGTATCTTCACAGTTCTACCTAAAAAAACAATCATACAGCTGCAGCTGATCCAGAACGCTGCTGCTCATGTTCTCAGTAGAACCAGGAAAGTAGAATACATCACCCCAGTTCTAAAGTCCTTCCACTGGCTCCCTGTAGCTCAGAGAATACACTTCAAAGTGCTTTTTATTAGTTTATTAATCATTGAATGGTTTAGCACCAGAGTATATTAATGATCTATTATCGTGATACAAACCTTCCAGATCACTTAGATTCTCCATCTCTAATCTACTGATCGTCCGTAGAACCAGAACCAAACATGGATAAGCAGCTTTTTGTTTCTTTGCTCCTCATTTCTGGAATAAACTGCCGGACGACTCCAAAACTGCAGACACACTAAACTCTTTTAAATTTAAAATAAAAACGTATCTATTTAGACTTGCTTATGAGTAACTGATACTATTATTGCTTTTACTCAATTGCTAGTTTGTCTATTTTCAATTTTCATACTAATTATTATTTTTGATCAAATGCTAAATAGCATTGTTTTAAAGTCTATGCTTTCTTGTATTTTAATGTTGCTGTTGATTATAAATGTTAGTTTAAGCCTTCTTTTAATAATTATATGTTTTAAATTTCACATTTTTAATAATCATATAAAACACCTTGAATTGCCTTGTGTTGAAGGTGTTCTCTACAAATAAAATTGGTGTGCCTTATTTGAGTTTTCCATACTGTCCCAACCTTTTCTGATTTGGAGTTGTACATGTATGAGAGATGTGTTGAAATGTGTTTCTCTCCGCTTACCTCCTGCTGCCCCTGCTCATGGAGCAGCTTGCCCAGGTTGTACAGGCAGCTGGTGACTGAACTCTTGTGGGCATGGGGGTCCTTCAGGTTCTCATCGGAGATGTCAGCACAGGTCAGGAAGGTCCGCTTGGCCTCGTCCAGATGCCCCTGATTCATCAGGATGATGCCCGTGTTCAAGTAGGCCGCTGCGGAGGGAAACAGGGCGTTTTTATTGTTTTAACTGATTTGGTCTCAGTGCTTTTTATTGCATTATAACTGGATTGAATAGAAATCTGACTGTAACCAAGTGAATAAAGGATTTTAGTAGAACGAACCAGACTGCATGTAGCTGCCAGGGCGTTATTCTAAAGTGCTCTGAGATTACTTGTGTGGATCAGTGTTGCATAAATAGATCAATCCAACATCACTCAGCTCTACTTCAGTTCAGTGTTGGCTTTTTATTGATTACCATAATCATATCACATCCTTCAGAGCTGTGAATCCCTTCTTTGTGGAAACCAACAACATCCGTTTCTTTGTGCCAAACAACTTTTAATACTCCATTTTGCATGACAGCAGAAACATGCTTAATACTCTTAAAGAATTCATAAATCATAAGATTTTGGTGCTTACTGAAGATGAACTGTTGTTTATTCAAAATGTCAATAAAACGAACAAGATTTTAAAAGTTGCCTTCCATCTCTTTGGTGGTAGCCTGCATTTTGGAGTGAAACAGCTGATTTTCAGGCTATCTTGAAATCCAATTTTCTTAACTCTGACTAATATGAAACATCAAATTTAGACTTTTAAGTAGAATAGATTGACATGAATTCTGCAATTCTGAATTGACATGAATTAAGTTAAGAGCTCAATGCTCGGAGGTGGTACTGAGATCCTGGATATTGAAACCAACATCTCTGCATTGAAAGGTGAATTAAACCAATGTAGACTGATCAAAACCTGACCTGCACATAACTAACAAAGTTCAGACAATATTTAAAACCCAGTCTGAGATTCATGAAAGCTTTATTTATTAAGTAAAGCACACAAAAAATAATTTGGATGATTTTTTTGTTGCATGGGAAAACACGGGATACTTAAATATGGGCTGGAATATTTTAAACTTGATATAGGTTTTGTAAAACTTGTATTTTACGTGGTTTTAAGAAAAACACATTGGGAGTGTTAGTTTATCTGAGAATCTGTCTAAAATTTGGATCATTCACAGTTATTTTTAGGCCTTATGTGGAGTTATCTGGAGACTGTTGGACTTATGTGCAGTTGATCAAACATGAGCTCTTCAGATCAATACCTACTGGGTCAGTAATTAGTCTCAGTGGACCCTTCCTCTAAAAAAAGGCCTGGTGGTTAGAATAAATAAACTGGACACATCGGATCAATCTGCCGGGCTCTTCAGGTCAGTAAAAGCATAATGAAGGTAAAAGAAGCCAGTTGAGAAATAAACAGTTTTCTTTTTATCTCTGCTGCATATTTTCTTACTCCTCCTGCACATTTTTAGCCTGATCTGTTCAACCTGTCAGTAAGCAAATTTCTTCACGAATACTTTTCAAAGAAGCATAAATAAAACACCTGAAGAAAAAGGAAGTCTGTTTAATTTTTTACACCTCCCCATGGCAGCCAAACAGCAAATGAAAAGAGCTTTATCAGAGAACAAGGTGTGAACTGAATGAAAACCCAACAATGTGTCCCAGTTAGCTCCCAAATTAGGCAGTGAGTAATGGTGTAACCTTGAGAAGAACACTCTGTCACATTAACATTCTGTGTTCAAAATGTCAGGGTAATTAACTAACCCTGCTATCGGCTAAAGCAGATTGGATAATTGCTGAATTAGTATTTCCCAGTTTAATCGCGAGCTTGATTAAATGTTCAATTAATCTGGAGGAGCGAGGATGAGAGATTCTGTTTATCTGTCACTGATCCAAGCCAGAACTCTGGGGAAGAGGTATGGGAAAGAAAGAAAGAAAGAAAGAAAGAAAGAAAGAAAGAAAGAAAGAAAGAAAGAAAGAAAGAAAGAAAGAAAGAAAGAAAGAAAGAAAGAAAGAAAGAAAGAAAGAAAGAAAGAAAGAAAGAAAGAAAGAAAGAAAGAAAGAAAGAAAGAAAGAAAGAAAGAAAGAAAGAAAGAAAGAAATGAATATGTGATCAATAAATTAAAAATGTAACTTTGTAGTTACAAGGATATGTGTAAATAATAATAATAATAATAATAATAATAATAATAATAATAATAATAATAATACATTTTGTTCCACATTTATTTAGTCATTAAAAACATTTATTTTCACATTTATAAATACATAAATAAATCTACTTATTTTTCTTTTTGGCAAGAACCATCCTTTATACATTTATGGTTTCAAAAAAAAAAATTGAGTTGAAGGAAGTTAGCATAAAGTGAGAAAACTAAAAACGACCAGACAAAGAAGAACGTAGGAGGAATAAAAGCAAAGAGAGCACCGAGGCCTGAATTAATTGTAAATGACATCATGCATTTGCTTGATCTGTTGACATAACCGAGCTTTGAAAGCTGGTCACAAGGCTGTGCTTGAATGTTTAGTTCAGCCGGAGACCCGCTGCCCTTTGCGATCCATTACTTTCCCTTTACATAACCACAGCCTTTGTTCCCTGTTGCCTGGACACAGCACAGCCACAACCACCAGGGCTGGAGGTTGTCAATAAAAAGAGAAGAGCTGTACTTACAAGCCAGCGTTGGCCGGCTCCCAATGGCCAGCTTATAGTAGCGGAGAGCCTCTGAGAACTTGTTGCTTTCCTGCAGCAGCAAACCACTGGAGCAGACAGAGAAACTGGGATGAGAAGCTTGACATAGCGAGTATTTGGAGCTGAAAGTCTCTTTAAAGACTAAATAAAGATGAAAGCAGCAGATAGGAAATGGAATCAAAAGAATCTGAAAACTGGTTGATGTTCTACATTTCCCCTTAGACTAAAACAGTATAATTAATTCTCCTGTCAGGCAAATAACATGTTGGGGAATAGGAGACAAGAGGGCAGTTCCTCTGAGAGAACAGCAGTGATCAATGTGAAACAAGATCTTCTCCAGTTCCTCAGCCACCTAGACACACTGTATGAGAAGGAAGACCCACGTCCACAGAAACTCAGAACAAAATTCACTTCATCCACTGAAAACTAACCAAACAGGAGACAAATATTAAACTAACGAATACTTACAGGTTATACAGCATGTCGGCCATGTTGCTGCGATAATACAGAGCGTTTCTGTAGGCCTGCTCAGCCTCATCCATCTTCCCCTGGCTCTTCAGAACATTTCCAAGGTTGCCCCAAGCTGACAGGTTACAGAGGAAGAGGTTAAGTAAATAATTAAGATTTTGTTTAGGTGGAATTTTTTTTTGACTATCATTTTAGTGAAATTAAGTTTGTGTCTCAATTTTAAAGTTGAAAAGTTTAAAAAGATGTAGTTCCGCTGCAGCTGGTGTTCTCACACATCAAATATCTCACGGGGAGCTCCATGCAGAGGCGTAGCGTACAATCAGGCAAACAAGGGAATTGCTTGGGGCCCCTACCCAAGACAAGGGCCCCCAGAGTGCCAAACCAAGTTGGCACAATCATTCACTGCTGCTGTGCTCTGTGGCCCAATGAATTTGACTGTCTGAAATACCCTAAAATGGCCCCTTGTTAATCTCGCCCCTCCTATACCTGCTTAACGTGTCACAGAGGCTGAGCTACTCATGTGAGAAAAGTATGCCTGATTCCAGTACCACAGAAATGTGCATCGTTCAAAAATCACTGAGAACGATGAGAACATAGATTAAAATATTAGCAATGCAGCAGCTTTTAAATATATTCCTAATATGATCATACCTGTTATGCATGTACGTCTTCAAAAACGTAACGTGTTATTGCAGATTAATGTAAAAAAAACAACAACTTTTATCTGAACACTTTGACTTTACTGTTTTAACGTCACTGTGTTTCAGAAGTATTCCTCCGTACTCCGCTATTTATGGGTCACATTCTCCACATGATAGTTTAAGCAATTTATTACATTTAAACTTTTAGAACTAGTGATTAAAGGCTGATATGGGTGAAAACGTTCTATCCACTGATGATGGCAGAGTGCCCAATTATGTTATCATTTGGTCTATAAACTCCTAAATAAAAGCCTTAATAAATTATGTAGAAAACACCCCGTCTGTAGATGTCTATTATGGAAGAAAATTAAATCTTTTTTTTTCTTGTTTGTTATTGTTTGTTAATAAGTAACTTCATTACGATGATGCAGCATTTTAATTATCAATAAAGTAAAAAAAAAATATCCTCCTACCCGGTTGTTTGTTTGCGCATACCCCTCTTCATAAACTTTAAACAGACACAATATTTCAATTCTCCTAATGGTGTAGCATCTCTTTTAACCCTAAAATAATGTTTGGTAGGAAATAAATTAATGCAGTTTTCATGCAATATTGGAGCAACCAAATAACAACCAAATAACCACCAATTAATAACCTTTGCCATGCACAAGTAATAAATACAAAATATTTAGCATGTATGCATGACCACTAGAAAGTATACGTGGTATATTGCTGGTTGTACTGCACAACCGAAGACCGGCTGTTGCAGAACCGGGTTAAATGTGAGCCATTTTAGGGTATTTCAGACAGTCAAATTCATTGGGCCACAGAGCACAGCAGCAGTGAATGATTGTGCCAACTTGGTTTGGCACTCTGGGGGCCCTTGTCTTGGGTAGGGGCCCCAAGCAATTCCCTTGTTTGCCTGATTGTACGCTACGCCTCTGCATGGAGCTCCCCGTGAGATATTTGATGTGTGAGAAGACCAACAAACCTAAAACGGCTTCTTTCAGATTTTTCCTATTTGCAAAACATTGGGTAAGGTTACATGACATCAATATTCGGTTTAAGGTCGATTTTCCAGTTTGTGAAAAATTTGGGGGGGGAAGGTCATTCTTGTTTGATTTGTTTTAATCAAAATATGCGAACTGTGAGACTTATGTGTGATTAAACTCACAAATTAAGTTCACTGTGTTTTGAAATTTGTGAACGTAATACTCCATTTTCCCTTGCTTCAGAGGCTCTTGTTTTAAAAGTGTAATAACTGCTGGTATGACGTCATAGAGCGATTTATATACTGTATATTGGATAAATAGTTTTTATTTACATGTTGCATGTCCTTTGTGAAAATAATTATGTTTGCAAAGTCTTTAAGAGTGTTGGCCTAGTGATGTTAACATTAGAAAATAAAGAAATGAGGCTGCACTATGCATACATTTGTTTTTAATCACATAAATTCATTTTGGCATTGGGCCTTCCTCAATGGGTCTTGAGGGCCCCACACAATGTTTTGCTAGGGGACCATGGGATACCTTGGGTTCCCTGTATATACATATATATATATAAACTATGTTTAAAAAGAAGACAACCGCAGTGGCATTGAAGATCCAAATAAGCAGAAATTTAACAGCAAGGCAGAGCAATTGGTTTTTCCAGAGAATATAGTAGTACAGTCTCTGCAGAGCTGAATGAAATATCCTTAATACGTGTAAACAAACTTAGATTAGTTTGCAGTTTGAAGCTTAATATTTAGCCAGTTATTTTAGCTTGCTAGTTTAATATTTAGCTAGTCAGTTTAGCTTCGAAGCTAAATATTTAGCTTCAAACTAAATATAGCTTTTTAACTAAAAATGTTTGATTGAAGCTAAACATTTTAACTGTAAACTAAATATATAACAAAATACTTAGTTTGAAACTGACATTTACAAATGAATAAACAACATTGACCAAAATATGAAGTTAAAAAATGAACCCTCCTTTTCGGTTTGTTTAATTTGTTTTCGCTTTTTATCCCAGGATACATAACCCAAAATATTGCAATAAATTTGACTCTGTAACTTTACAAATGGCAGCTGTTAATCAACATTTTAAACATCCAGATTGATCTGTTGTTCGCAGCCACCATCACTTTTTCTATTTAGAAAAGGTCCTGCTGATTCCAGCAGCCCAAACAGTTTGTGTGTGTCTGCTGTTGGGCTCCTTTCAAATCTCATATATGTTTTGTTGAATGTGAGGCGGGACATTGCTGCTACCGCGCTGGCCTGCCAAAGCAAACAGCTGTCATGCCTCAGCTCCGCTGCAGAATCTGAAAGGGAAATTAGCAAACTCAACGTGTCCTTCTGTTGCTTTGTGAGGGCCCCATGCCTGCTTCTCTCTGCTCAGAAACTCTGCAAACTTAGCTTTGGATTTAAATCTGTGTCTGATTAGTTTGATGCCTTTTGAATATTTTATGTCTAGCTGTATGTGACAGACGTGTACAGGCGAGGGTGGCGTTCTGAGCAAGAACAGGAATGTGGTGTCAGTAAAAAAATAGCATTCCGAGTAGGAGAAAATATGTCATAGAGACTGACAACCTTGTTATATTTTACTGGTATGTTAAAAGCAGGTGCATAATATATCAAATGCAGTATTTATTTAGTCTACTTTTACTCCATGAGCACCAAGGTTTCCGTCTACTCTGTGTTGATTCTGAGTGATGGAGACATTTTGAAGCAGATTCACTTTAAATTATTTAGCATTATAGAAAACTGATGGAGACGGTGCACAATAATACATTCAAAGCCTGGGGACTGTCTCCGGTTATTCAAGCAATAAAATATAATGTGGTGGTTATACAAAGATGTCTGCAAAAACTGTGTGCTTAGATTTAAGCAATGATAAAACATAGTCCGAGCATTTAAGCTATTTGATTATTTTTGGTCAAATATTAAAGGTAACCCTTTTGAGATTTCTTAAGATGTGTAAATACCAGTAAAAGTGTTATTGATGAAGTGTACATAAACATTGTAAAAACATTGTTTTTTTACTACTTTCATAATAAATATCTCTTTGGTAAAAAAGCATCTCCAGCCTCAAACCTCTATAAATTCATAGTTAAACATCTTAAAACAACAATATTATAGATTTCTTTTTGTTGCAGAAACTTCAGGAGAGGACTTCAAAATGGCCTTTTTAACTTTTATCATGTAGTATACAATATTTTTAATTATCATGTGACTAAATGTATTTAGTACATTCAAATACAACCATTGTTGTACGAAGCTGCCATCTGCCCTGAACAACATGGCCTTGTTACGTAGCCTTCTATCTCTGTGAATGATTTCTCAATTCAGATGGTTTTCACCTCTTCGGAATCACCAAGGCCAGTGGAATGAAGCTATAATCACCAAAATGAGGTTGACAATACAGGCATTAAATATGTTTTGCCAGACACAGTAAGAGAGGAATGAAGACTTCCTGAAGTTTCATATTGTAAGGCTTTGTGCATGGTACTAATGCTCCTTTCTGGCATGTCCCTTTAGCATCCATCCAACGTGTTTAGAATGTGAAGCTGAGTAGCTCTGAAGACAGAAATGTGGCAAGATATTTCACACAGTGGTGCTGTATCAGGAATCATATGTAATATATCATTTAATTGGTGTTTTACTTGAGTTAAGAGAGGCATATTTTGAGGTTGGTTAGCTACAGAACTTCATAGGTCCACCTATAAAGGTGGTTATAGTCTTACCTTTAGCAGGATTGACATAAATCCCAGACTTGTAGAGCATCTCCTCATCTTGCCAGTCTTGATTCCTCAGAACAGTTTTCATCCCAAACAGTAGGACCAGCACCGTGCTGCAGATCAGCAACACTCTCCTGGAGGTCCTGCGTCGGACTCGGATATACAAGGACCTTAGCCCCACAGCTACTAGCAGACAGAAGCCCATGCTGGGGATGTACAGTACTCTCTCTGCTATCACAAAGCCAACATAAAAAAACAAGTTTGTGGCAGGTAAAAAAGGGATGGCCAAGAGGCCCAGGGAGAAAGCCACGACATTATCAGTGGTCGGCAGTGAAGTCCTGCTTTCATAGTGGCTATTGTTACCGTTCTGTGTACCAATATTGTTGGTGTCTATGTGAGAGTTGTTTGTGTGTTCGTGGTAACTGTGTCCATTACTGTTCCCATTCCTGCCATTAAGATGATGGTGACTTTTTCCATTGGTGTCCCTGGTCTTGGTTGTTGGGTGCATCCACAGGCCAAACCAAACAAGCCAAAGCAATCCAAGGTAGAAGATAGCTGTATGGATGTTCCTGAAGTCTGTAAGGCTCCTGATCAGAGGCAAGGCATCCATCGACCAATCAAAACTAAGCGAATCTGGGCAGAGGAGGAGCCAAAAGTTGACGGCAGGCAGGTGGAAAAAGGTTAGACTCCTGGTGAGGAGGGACGGCGAGTCGGCGGCTGGGTTGTCCGAGTTGGAGAAACTCGGCGGCTTGTTGCCCATCCAGGAGAAGCGGCATGCCAACAAGACGACCCCCCACAGTGCCAACAAAAGCACATTTAGCAGCAGGTAGTTGGCCTTCCTCTGTATGACACAAAAAACAAGAAAGGAAGATCAAACTTAAAATATTAATGAAACAGAAAGAAACTGCATGCAGGTTTGGTTAGTGTTTTTATGGTGATACATTAGCTATAAATCAGGGCAGTCGGGTCTTCAGTGTTAGCATATGATATGGACGACACGGCTTTTCTGTTGGAGGGATGGGTGGTTTTAGCCCTACCTCCTGGGTTTTACAGTAGACCCCCCGGTATCTGTGGGACTAAAGTCTAATTTGTACGTCTCCGTCTGTAAGTTCGCATCCAAACTCACAAATACTGACGTTTTGCTTTTAGATTTCTCCATTGATTTGTCAGTGTTGCAAAATAAATTCCCCTACAGGACAGCAGGGGGTGCCGACCTTTTCTCTCGGGTTTGCTTACTATTGCAGTGGTGTCCTTGTGTCGACGACACTTTATTTATTTCAGCTTGTAAACCATCATCCACTCAAGGAACAATGCCCGACAGAGAGCAAGCTTAAATTGAGCTGGAAATCTTTTAAGCTCATTGAATAGTTCGAAAGCGCATGGAAACAAATACAGCAGTCTGTTTTGTTGTTCTCTACGCCTCCTGGAGTTCAGAATCACCAAACGATTGCAATATAAAGCCTCTAAAGCCCAAAAGCTGCATTGGTTATTGATCACATCAACTATAGAGCACCTTTCTGGTGAAATGATCTAGGCCTGATGTTAGGCTGAACAATCACAGATGTGCGCTCACAACTTCGTTTCACAGATTGTTTAAAAATTTGTCTCTACTCCGAACCGTGCTGGCATGAGTGACGGAGATCCCTTGGGTCGACGGATAATGGCGCTGCGTCTCTCCACACTTTCGCAGACAGAAGTATAAACTAGGTTTTGGAGACCACAGTTGGCTCACAACCAGCTAAAATCCACAAATACTTGAGAACCCCTTTAAAAATGTATAAAACTGCCTCTTTAATAATTCACACAACTATGTCTTAAAGGGGACATATTATGCCTTTTTTTTAAACAAGTTATAACAGTTTTATGGTCTATACAAAACATGATACTGAAGTTCTTTACATAAAATCACTCTCATATAAGGAAATCTCACTAGCTCAAATTCTTAAAATTTTGGAAAGACATTTTTTTGATAGAGAACGTTAATGCAAATTAACAGTTGCAGACCACGCCCACTCATTTTATTAGGCTACACATAACAATGGAATGGAACTGCAGACAGTTTGGGGTGGGGCTTGGTCGTTGGAGGAGGGACTTGTAGTTGAGGGGCGTGGTTTGACAGGTGCGGGTTATATGCAAATTCTGATTATTGTGATGTCACTTTAAGCTTGCACACAATTTCTGACAGCAAAACTTTACAAAAAAGATTGACCTTTTTTATTTTATAGGGTTTACAGAAGCAGTTAGAGACTCAAATTGCAACACAACAAATAAAAGTGAAATTTGTATAATCTGTCCTTTTCAATGTGCATTGATACAAACAAAGAAAAATGTCGCAGCACTAATAAAGAAGATAACATTTGCAGTCTTCATTATCCCTGCTCCTGGTAGTACAGCCAGTCAGCACCAAGGGAAACAAAAGGTAGATCTGGATTGGCTGCTATGCAAATGGCAGCCAATAGTGTGTCAATATAGTTCAGCTTCCAAAGCGTGTTTCAGATGTGCAATAAAAAATATTTAAATCCAAATAGGCACATTTTCCAGGAACAATCTTCCTGTTCTCTTCCACAGGAAAATTCCTCAAATAGGGAACCATGAATAGCCATAGGTCCACTGTAAACAGAGAAAACACTTAAAAAAAATATTATCGTGCTATTAACAGTACAGTGAGTCTGGTATTTGAAGAATACTATTTGGGCCTTAAGTTAAAGGGCTATTGTTGTGTTTTTTAGAGGTCTAAAACCTAAAATGCACAAACTGACCTATAGTCTGAACTGAATTATTCCATACTAGGCAGAGACTTTCAAAAATACAAACTAAGAGATTTACAAAAACTGTTCTGTATTTAATAAAACAGAGAGTCTTTTTAGCATTAGAATTACGTCACTCACTGCTCTACTGCGCCTGTCATCTGAGGAAACAGATTTGTTCATATCTTGTTGTTCTGTTGGTTGTACGAATTGCTTTGATTAAAAAACAATAAAACGTGCAATTTCTAAAGAGCTCCATGGTTCGCAGGCCTTTCAGGAAAACAGAAGACGTCTTTGCTTGCCGGCGATCGGAAGAAGCGACTGGAACAAGCAGATGATTTAAAGTTCAACAATTTGCTGAATAACCTGTTTTATCACTCGTTCATAAACGGTTGTAACACACTGAAAACATTGCTAGCCAACCCTGCGAATGCAAGATAACTGCAAATAATAACAATGGGAACCAGAGGTCATTTAAAGGACCAGCGTCTCTTTCTTCAGCTAGGTTTCGCGCGCATCCATACAGTGTTGCAACATAAATAATCCCTCTTTATTGATTCCAGATTATTTGCGACATGATTGTGATTTCTATTTGCCAAATAATGAGAGAGAAACTTTGTTTCATTTTACTTTCTTTAAAATCAGCAGATTATCAGTACTATCACTGAGTAAAAAGACACATCGCCTTTTCTTAGTAAAACCTCCACTACTGGTCTTAGATTACTTGAAAGAAAGAAAGAAAGAAAGAAAGAAAGAAAGAAAGAAAGAAAGAAAGAAAGCAAGAAAGCAAGAAAGAAAGCAAGAAAGATAGATAGATAGATAGATAGATAGATAGATAGATAGATAGATAGATAGATAGATAGATAGATAGATAGATAGATAGATAGATAGATAGATACTTTATTCATCTCCAAGAGAAATTCACAGTTCCAGCAGCTTACGGGAACACACAGGGGCATGCAAGGAGAATACAATATCAAATAAAAATTTAAAAGAAGTACTAAGGTAATAATATAATGTTATATTATACTGGTATAAAAAAGTATAATGTCTGCCAGTCCAGTTCGAGTGCAGTTGTGCAGATGTCAGTATACAGAAACACTTGAGTAATGGTCAGTTTGTACATACTTAGAGTCCAACTTGTAGATCTGTGTGTATGATAAAGTGCATGTGTGACCGAAGGTGCATGGTGTGATTAGCATTAAGTCCAGTTTTCTATGGTTGATTTTATGGCCCTCCCCCTAGAGTTGTTGAAGAGCCGCATGGCGTGGGGGAGAAACGATTTCTTCAGTCTGTCAGTGGAGCAGGACAATGACAGCAGTCTGTCACTGAAGCTGCTCCTCTGCCTGGAGATGGCGTTGTGCAGTGGATGGTGTGGACTGTCTATGATGGACAGTAGCCTGTTCAGAGTCCGTTTCTCTGCCATAGATGTAATGCTGTCCAGCTCTGTGCCAACAACAGTTCCTGCCTTCCTCACCAGTTTGTTCAGGCGTCCAGCGTCTTTCTTCTTGAGGCTGCCCCCCCAACACACCACTGCGTACATGAGGGCGCTCGCAACTACAGACTGGTAGAAGATCTGTAGCAACTTCTTGCAGATGTTGAAGGACGCCAGCCTTCTGAGCAAGTACAGACGGCTCTGTCCTTTCCTGTACAGGGCGTCTGTGTTGGCAGTCCAGTCCAGTTTGTCATCCAGCTGCACTCCCAGGTATTTGTAGGTGTGAACCACCTCCACACAGTCACCTTTGATGTTGACAGGCTCAAGGTGCTGCCTGATTCTCCTAAAGTCCACCACCATCTCCTTGGTCTTGGTGGCGTTTAGGAGCAGGTGGTTAAGGTCGCACCACGTGACAAAACGTTGGATCAACTCCCTGTATTCCTCCTCCTGTCCACTCCTGATACAGCCAACGATAGCTGTGTCGTCCGCGAACTTCTGCACGTGGCAGAGCTCCGAGTTGTACTGGAAGTCGGACGTGTACAGGGTGAACAGGACCGGAGAGAGCACAGTTCCCTGCGGTGCTCCAGTGTTGCTGGTAACAGTGTCGGACCTGCAGTCCCCCAGTCAAACGTACTGAGGTCTGCCGGTCAGATAGTCTGTAATCCATGCCACCAGGTCTGATCCTACTCCCATCTCTGTCAGTTTGTGCCTGAGGAGCAGAGGCTGGATGGTGTTAAAGGCGCTCCAGAAGTCCAAAAATGTAATCCTCACAGCACCACTGCCTCTGTCCAGGTGAGAGAGAGAGCGGTGAAGCAAGAAGATGATGGCATCCTCCACTCCAACCTTCTCTCTGTAAGCGAACTGCAGAGGGTCGAGAGCGTGGTGGGTCTGTTGCCTCAGGTGATGGAGCAGCAGCCGTTCCATGGTCTTCATCACATGGGACGTCAGGGCGAACGGCCTGAAGTCGTTCAGCTCCCCAGGATGTGGTTTCTTGGGGACTGGAATGATGCAGGATGTCTTCCACAGCTGGGGGACCCTCCCCTGTCCCAGGCTCAGGTTGAAGATACGCTGTAGGGGGTGTCCCAGTTCCTGCGCACAGGTCTTCAGCAGTCTGGGGGAGACCCCATCTGGACCTGTAGCTTTGCCGGGGCGTAGCCTCCTCAGCTCTCCACATACCTGAGCTGCTGTGATGGTGGGTGGTGTGAGTGGGGGAGGGGAGGTGTCCTCCTCTGTGCTGGAGATGGCTTGTGGGGTTGGGTGGGTGGGGGTTGCTGTGCTCGTAGGTGCAGGTAGATCAAACCTATTAAAAAACTGGTTTAACTGGTTTGCTCTTCCCACATCAGCCTCAATGGGGGCTCCTTTCTTTGAGCTGCAGCCAGTGATGGTCTTCATCCCCTCCCATACCTCCCTCATGCTGTTGTTCTGCATCCTCTGTTCTATTTTCCTTCTGTATTGCTCCTTCCCCTCTCTGAGCTGGACTCAGTTCCTTCTGTATCCGCTTGAGCTCCTGTGTGTCACCATCTCTGAAGGCGTTCTTCTTCTGGTTCAGGAGGCCTTTGATGTCACTGGTTATCCAGGGCTTGTTATTAGCGAAGCAGCGCACAGTTCTTACTGGAACAACAACGTCCATACAGAAGTTTATATAGTCCGTTGTGCAGTCAACCATCTCCTCCATGTTGTCATTGTGAGACTCTTGCAATGTGTCCCAGTCTGTGGTCTCAAAGCAGTCTTTCAGAGCCTGCTCAGCTTCAGGAGACCACTTCCTGAATGAGCGTGTGGTTATTTGTGACCTCCTCACTTTTGGTGTGTAGTGAGGTTTGAGCAGGACGAGATTGTGGTCTGCTTTCCCCAGTGCAGGCAGGGGGGTGGCACTGTATGCATCCTTGACGTTTGCATACATCAGATCTAAAGTCTTATTTCCCCTGGTGTTACAGTCCACATACTGGTGGAAAGCAGTCAGTGTTTTTTTCCAGTGTAGTATGGTTGAAGTCCCCAGAGATAAGCATTAGAGCCTCAGGATGCTGAGTTTGTAGTTTAGCTACAGCGCTATGTATGACGTCACACGCCGCCTCCGCGTCGGCGCGCGGAGGAATGTACACAGTGACAACAATGGCGTGGCTGAACTCCCGCGGCACGTAGTAGGGACGTAAACTTACAGCCAAAAGTTCAATGTCCTTGCAACAGTGGGATATTTTAACGCTCACATGCCCAGGATTACACCACCGTTTGCGAGTCCTCCGCCTTTGCGCTTCCCGCAGGCTCTAGCGTCTCTGTCCGCTCTGACTGTGCTGAAGCCCGGTAGCTCCACGTTAGCATCTGGGACGCTAGCTGTTAGCCACGATTCAGTGAGGCACAGTAAATTGCACTCCCTGTAGATCTTGACATTCTTTGTCAGCACAGCCAGTTCGTCGATCTTATTCGGTAGTGAGTTAACGTTTCCCATGATCATCGACGGTACCGGAGGCTTGTATCTCCACTTCTTTGCTAGCCGCTTAGCTTTTAGCAAGGCGCCGGCTCTGCAGCCTCGGTACGGCTTCCTTACCTCCTCAGGTAAACATGGAACCACACCGATGCGGGACTTTGCTCTCAGAGCGTGTAGAAAGTTCCTCGAGTAAACGTGTCTCGGCTTAGAAGAATCCATATCCATAGGATAGAGTAATACCTTTCTAGAGAACCAAGAAAGTAACAAAAATACCACGAAATAAAAAAAAAATAGTAAGGAGGAAAAGTGTGTGAGTACACGGAGCTGCTAGAGAGGCTGCCGCTCGTGCTGGCGCCTAGGTTAATCCAAATAATACATGAACATGAAACCTGGAGTCTCTTTATTAGTACCAGAACATTCGTAATGAATCAACTCAGTGATTGTTTCAAATAAAACTGAAGATCTTTACACACATCATTATTCCTGTCAGCTTTGCAGACAGAAGAAAACAAGCAGAGCTATATGAATTCCATCAATACATAGGCTTCATATTCAACACTTTCCCAAATGTGTGCAAATACTAATGAAATATTTAGTGTGTTTGTTCAATAAAATTGTTGGCAGACTGCTGAAAAATGACCCATGAGCATGTTCCAAAGTTTCCTAAAGTGTTCAGTTCTGTTCAGGTATTATATTTTCTGCTCAAGGAAAAAAAGATAGGCCTGCAGAATATAAAAACTTGAACTAGAGGTTAGTGAATGATGGAAATAAAAACTCTGGGGGGACCATAATCTTAGATATTTTTTATATATACTCATCAAAAAGATTTGCATGATGATATGAGAATCAAAGCTTTGGCCCAGAAGACGGGAGGGCTGTTATCCCCTGTGTGCCAGAAGGCCCGGCTTCGTCTCATCCGATATCATAAACATCACAACACCACAGATCTGGGGCTGTACTATTGATTGCCTTGTCATTTACAAACTGTGTCTGTAAGGAGGGGCATCATTAACCTTTGGAGAAGGCTTCTGACTGTTAATGATCAGTGCCAATGCTGGGATATGATGCCTGGAAGGAAATTAGTCCAGATTCCATGCAGCTTCTGAATCAGAAAAAGCTGAGCAGAAAGCTGAAATATTTTGCAGATGAATCATTGTTGGGATACAGCATCTATAACAATTTATGGAAAATATCACAAGCATAACAGAAAAAAGGTCAAAATGTTTAGGAGAGAACTGACAATGACCCCTGGTGATCCTGGGTTTCATGGAGATGGATGAGGAAGCTGTTCTGTTGTATATATATATATATATATATATATATATAAACGTGCAAGTTCTACAGAACCCCATCAGCTTGCAGCCCTTTCCAGGGAAACAAAAGACGTCTTTGGTTGCACGCTATCAGAAGAAGCAACTGGAACGATGATTAAAACGCAACAATCTGCAGCGATCACTTCATATCAGCTAAACCTGCTTGGCTAAAAAACAAGCTAACATCGCTAATCAGCACTCCAACTTCAACATAACAGATTAATGATAATGGGAAGTGGAGCAGATTTAAAGGGCCGGTGTCACAACATTTGCTCATCGGCTGTGTAAATGAACAAATAACTCTATTGTTTAGAACAAAGATGCCAAACTCATTTCCATTCTGGGCCACATAAAGATAATAAAAGTCCTTAAAGTCCTTATATTTAACAAACTGGTAAAACATGAATAATTATCTGTCTCAACAAGTACTTCTTAAAATTCAATGATACTAAACATCTTTGTGATATAGGACTATTCAAATAAACACTGATTTAAGTGATAAAAGCGCATTTAAGTGCATATAAACAGAACTTAGAAGTTCTATGTATATGTTCCTCTACAGTTTAGAGGGCCATACCTATGGCCATGGCAGGCCAAATTCGGCACCCAGGCCTTGACTTGGATGCCTGTGGTTCAGAAGAAACGGTCAGCTTTACATTCAGAAGATGTTAACCAGTTGGTTTGCCTTAGCAATTGGCTTAAAGATGAATAGGTCTTGTATTTCTTTTAGAAAAAAGAGCAACGGCATCTGTTTTTGTCCCCATAATTAACAGCAAAAATAGTCGTTTTTCAGTCATATTTAGGAATGTAGATTAATGTTGGTTAATTCACAGCTAACCTGGTTATGTAGATTCAAAATGTTAGTTGTTTGCCCTTATTTTAAAATATTTTTAGTTAAAGAACAAAGTCAAGAAAGTCTCAGAAGTTGCTATGAAATCTACAAGATGTCCATTGAAACCAGAGAGCTTGTGCAGCTCTGAGCAGATCAGCAGAACGTCATGAACTAAAATTTGAGCCGAGTTCACCAAAGAGGCTTATGGGACAGTGTTAACACAGCTCAGGTCCTGCTTCAGGGACATGCAGCTCAGATTTACGAGGATTTTTCACCTGGATCCCAGCACCACTGGCATATCCAAACACCCGCTCTGTGAGGATTTCATTTACTCTGGAAAACATTTCATCAAAACCTAAACGTTCAGCAGAGTGTCCGGATCCTAACCATATGACACCCTGATCTCTCCTGCGTTTATAATAGATTCGTGCCATTCCTTTAATTCTGCAGACCTTTTTAGCTCCTGCTGTGATGAGAACCACGGGGAGAAGCCGTGAACAAGCGTTTTTATTTCATTCCTTCGTGTTTGGGATCTTGAAAGTGCCGCCTCCGGTGATGTTCTGGAACAACTTCCAAGCCTGTTCACTCAAACCTGGCTCGGCGACAAACAGAGATGTCACGCTGACTCTCCCCAGACTCCGCACACACTCCTACACTACCATCTTAACTGCAACCCTATGTTGGGACTGAGGGCACGTTTCATTTATAATTCATCTGCTTCATGTCAACATTTTTATTAGGTTTTTTTTTTGCAAAAGAAAGTTTTTGGGCATCAGTGAAAACAAAAAAGAACCCTTTGATTACGCTTCAGTTGTGAACTCAGTGCTGCTGCTTGAGGCTCACTTCACCAAACGCTCTGACGTTCAGAGGAAAATAAAAGGTGACAGCAAAAAACAACCAGACTGGCTGCATTGTTTCAGGAGTGTAATGAGGCACATACTACAGAGGCAACACAATCCTGATGTGTATTTTCTCATGAATAAATAATCCTGTGCATCCTCCAGTTAAATATGTTTCAGCTCAACCACCAGCTTCCAGCTTCCTAAGTGCGGCAGCCTTGTTATGCAAGAAATCCCGGGCCGTCCACTTTTGTGTCCTTTGTCAATAATCCAGTTTAGTCTGAAATAAGTGGTTTAGCGAAACCCAGGGGAGATTTTAGAACGGAGTTTTTTTCATCTCTTTCATGCTTCCAGCACATTCAGCTCTAAACTGATACAATTTAAGGCTTTATTTGGCATGCGAATGAAATATCCTGAGAGAAATGCAAAATAGGCCAATTAAGGGAAACCTCTGGTTTGAGCCTGTTCCCGCCTCTTTCAGCTGCTACTGTTGTATTTTTTCCAGCTGCACGGTGTTTGTTCTGAGTAAAGGTTGCAGCAGAGTGGAAACAGCTCAGAGAGAATTTAATTAGAGAACAATTTAGGGAACATGGTAGGGATGGGTCATTTAGACTCAAATCTATGTTTCAATATAATCTAAAGAATGTAGTAAGAGTACGTATTGCAATATATTCTTTTGTTCTTTACATATGTTAAAAATAATAATTTGGGACATTCTCACTTTACAGACACATTGGAGCATAACAACTTCAAAAAGGTTTAGAATGTCATTTAAAGAACATTAATTGTGTAAAATGCATTTAAATATTCAATCTTTTTTTTCTAAATAATGCAACACAAAATAAAGATAAGAATATTTTAAATTAGATTTAAATTTTTTTAATCAAAATAAACTTCAAATTTGTCTTCTTCCCTGGTTATCGCACAAAAAGAAACCTAGATATATTTGAATTAAAAATGCTTCAAGTTCAACAGCTTTCTTTTCTGTCAAATGAAAAACAACAAACTTTAAACTTTCAATATATCTAGTGAAGAAGACCAACACCGAACATCTGTATCCTTGTGTACCTGGTTCATATTATATAGGCATAGCTTGATCACATCATCAAAATGCATAACTACGGTACGGCGATACAGTCAAAATCTCTACCTTTGACTAAATTAAGATCATCTCTGCCTTATTCCCTTTATATTGCCCACTAGAACATGGCTATTTATTTGAAATAATTGCCTGTTGTGCACCATAAATGCAGCTGTTTGCAAAGCTATTCCAAGGACAATCCATGAGAGAAGTCATCTAACAAGCCCATCGAAGTGCAAAGCTGTGTCACACTCCAGCGCACACCTGAGACGGGATCCTGAGGAAGAAACGGCACGTCTGACCTCTCCCCTCATCTTCATCATTAGATGAGATCAATTGTCTACAGAGGCGCTTTCATCAAGATCCTGCCTTCCACTGATAGACTTGTAATGGAAGTGAAAATGAGCTCAGGGAACCAATCAAACAACATTACTACCCTCAAAGAACTCCAGACACGGGCAGACAGAAACACAAAGGAAGCCCGGATTTAGTAAGCACGCCGAATTCCTCTCCACGTCTGCATAAACCTTTCTGAGCAGGTGATGGATGGCTATGAAGTCAGCTTTTGTCCTTGCTCCCTAACCACTGGAACAGCTAATCTAGCCTGAACCACAAACTCACCATTTATCTCTCCTCCTTATCAGCCACAGCTGCTGTGATCCTCCGAGACAGCAAAGTACCTTTGGCCGGAGAAGCTGATTCTCAGCAAGCCGAACATGATAAGAGTCTAATTATTCATTTCCTAACATGTTTTTAGGATTAACAGCAGCTGGTACATGAAAAGCTCATGTTAATAAGCTTTTACAGTTTGTTCTGGATATGCAGCATTTCGGACAAAGTCATTAATATTTTTAATATGATTCGTACAATATGACTATCTACTAAAACCGCATGCTGGTTCAGTTTTTTTGCTGCCCTGACCAGTGGAGGCGTGGCCTGAACTTGGATTCTAATCCGATCATAGTTCAGCTTTATGACAAGCGTTTACATCCATGACACTTTTGATCGAACTAAATCATTTTGACATGTGTAGAACTATCTAAAATACCGGACAAGGCGGTAGAAGAAGAAACAGACTTACGTTGAAAATGTACAATGTTCTTCAGAACAAGCTTTAATTTTTTTCTGGTCACGGTTTTATATCTACAAGCCTCCATTGTTATGCACACAATCATATAACTAGAATAACTTTATTTTATTCAGGCCTAGGTATCGTACGTCTACTCATGACTTAACAGACATGCGTAGTAAGGACCCGCATTCGGAATAAAAGGTTTACATGAACAGCTACCTGATACCTTTTGGCATAACCCATCCCTCTCAATCGGAATTAAATTTTGATCTGAATAGGTTTAATTGGGTCAGAGCTATTTGATTGGCCTATTTACATAAAAACATTTTTATTGCGATCAGGGCTTTTAAGCTGATTACTTGTGTCCATGTAAACGTAACTGGTGCAGCAATGTTTAGTTGAGTTTCTTTAATGCCTGAAGCCACAGATGGAGCTGTTTTACCGTTATCTTTATTTCAATGCTGTGCTCTAACTATCCAGACTGGGCTCCCTCAAAAAACTAAATACGTTTTTGTGGCCATGGTGATCAGAGAGTGGCACTTTTTTTATTCTTACTCAATGGGGGACCAAGTTTCTAAGAGTAAACTGGAAGATTTTAAAGCAGGTTTAATATAATTTAACAAATTCAACATTAACTGACCCAGAAGTCCATTTGAAAAAGTTCTAACAGGTAGACCAGATCCTTCAGTTTAGGGCATAAAGCTGAGATGACTGAGCAGCTCTAAAAATGCTCAATTGTGTCAAGTTAGCCGCTGATAGACGGAAACATATGTAGCAAAAAGTCGCGAGACGAAGCCTCAGAAATCTCTCGCTTGTCTGGCTGGTCGGTACACAGAGAACAAGATGAGTGAAGTTCCCCCTCTGACAAAGCAACATACTGAGAACCTGCCAATATTTAATAGAGACCTATTGGAAATTCAAAAAAAATGTTTTTAACGACTGTGAAATATTATTGGATTGACTCTTTACTGCTCCTCGTATGTCTAAAAGCCTACAGTGGAAAAAGGACGAGTTGGAAACCAAACAACCGAAGAAAATACATCTGTGCAAGAAACTTTCCAACCGAGACGTTGTAAAACAAGCCAGATCATGCTGTCTTGGTCAGATTTTATTAACCATAATCACTGAACCAACCTGAGATTCATTTCTTTCAAAACCTTCACTCAACATTCCAGCTTTCCTCTTTGCTTCACTGAGAATCTGACTTGAAAAACACACACTGTGGACGAGGCATAGCGATGCCACAACAGTAAATCTCTAAAGGTTTACACAAATGAATCTTAATTTAGGACTCAGAGAGGGGCCTTCCTCTAATGTACCATAAACATTATAAAAAGACAAAAATATTTTCTTTCCTTATTGTCTAACATTTAATCAGACTAAACTTAACTATTTTTTAGTTCGGTTAGGATATTTTATATTATATTTATTTGTTAAAACCAAAAATAATGAGAGACATTTGTAGAGAATTATTTGAACATGTCTTCCATCCATTCATGTCCAGATCTGCTTATCTTTGACGGATTGTAATGCCGGTCACTGGGCAAGAGGCAAGGTGCCCTCTGGATAGTGTATGTAAACTTTTGAATGTTGTGAAAGTAATAAAACAATCTAAAAATATCTATAAAACAGGAAAAGTTTAGTGAGATTTGATGCCAGATGATGAGAAATAAAAACATAATGAATCTTTTTATTCAGTGTATGCAAGTATCTGATTTCCACTAAATGTAGAACCAAAAAAAAAGAGCGACACTTCTGTTTTTTTCATCTCAACATTCTGTCAGTGGAGAGAAAAACTGGATTGTCGTTTCAAATGTTTGCTGTAGGTTTTCATGGGAGGGAATATGTGCAACATGAGGGAAAAAACAATGAAATCTCCCCATAAATGGAAAAAATATCCACTTTGCCGAGTTTACACTGGGTAGTAAAACACAAGCTTGATGTGTGGAGGACAAAAACTGAGAAAAATAAAAGCAAAAATATAAATATGTATTTTTTTCATTTTCATTATATGTACATTTTTACAAAGAAATTAGTATATTGTGTTTTTCCTTTTTCCTTATACGTGCATTCCTTTTTTTTTTTACATTTCCTACTCTTTTTACTTTACCTTATTTATTTCTGCCTCATTATGCAAAGGAGAATGGTTGCTCTTCTTGGTCCACCTTCTCTAATATTGGTCAATAAATAGGAAAGAGCAGGATCCATGTGCAGATCGTTTTTGCATGCCATCGACAAGCCACTAATGCCAAAATCTGGAGAACTAACGGGTCTTCATTATCCATGTCTGCAGCTAACTGTTAGCCTCTCGCTTAAAATGTCTACATGAAATAATAAATACTCTTCACTGACTGTGTCACTTTCAGCTAGGAAAGCAATGTGCCTTAATTCTTCTGCAATCTCTGGTCAGACTTCACCTCCTAACAAACAAGGACTTCTCCTGAAATGGAAAAAAGCGCAGGCAACGGTCTGCACATGGATCCGGCTCCTTCCTGCCTACTGACTACTAGTAGAGGAGTTGGACCAAGAAGGGCAGCCCTCCTCATTTGCATAGTGAGGAAGAAATCCATAAGGTGAAGCAAAAAGAGAAGACGGAGGAATGTAGAAACAAGAAATGCACGTATAAGGAAGGTTTTGGTCCTCCATAGGGAGCAGCAAAACTTTTGACAAACATGTCCACTGTTGATAAAGTGCATTGAGATGACATTTGTTTTGAAACGGTGCTATATAAATAAACTGAATTGATGCAAGAGTTGATCTTCTACATGAGGAGCTAGACTAAGAGACAGTGGAAGGTTAGAAACATACGTCCTGATTTTCCAAAGGGTTTTGCTGAGTTGCAAAGTTACAAGAAAGTCAGATAATAAACTGAAAAGCTTTGGAAATAAAAAAACTCAAAATTTGTCTCCATTTGCTCACAGAGCAATGTCGTCATTTTCTGAAAACCAAATCAGTCAAGCAGACCGAGCAATAAGAGCTTAATGACAATGGAAAACCAAAATTGACAGAGACCCCTTGACATTTCAGAAGAGATATTTATTGAGTGAAACCACAGTAATGGTTTGAAAAACAAACCCAGTGTGTCTCATTTCTGGCCTTTCATTTCCCCCCATTTATTTGTACTGTGAGGGTCAAGTAGACTGTGTGACCACGACTGCAAATTTACTGTGACAGGATGGTGAATTAAGCATTGAGGAGGAGGAGAGAATAATGGAGTTGGTTAGTGCTGCTTGACGGGTATGTGGAGCACTACACCGTTTGTTAGTTACACAGTGAAAAGTTAACAGCAATAATGTGGGTTATTTAGCCCGTCATATGAGAAATAAAATGCAGCCGTTTGCAAAGTCATATTGGCATCTATATTATTTAGTCATTTATAAATGTCACAGTTTTAAACTAAATATTTACTTAGCAAACTATTTAATGTAAAAAAAATATATTGCTCAAAACTAAATGTTTAGTTTTACAAACTAAATATTTAACTTAGAAATATATTGTTAGCAAGCTAAACTGGCAAGATAAATATTTAGCTAGTAAGCTTAATTAAACATTTAGCTCAGAGCTATATATTTATATAATAATATGCTAGCTTACTGGCAGTGGTGGAAGTGGACTATCAAAATAAAAGCTGGGTCTTGTGAACCTCTGGATAAATAGCTGGCAAGACTAAAGTGTCACATCTTCATCATAATTTCCCCCCCCACATGTACAACATTTCAGCGAAAAATATATGAAGAGGTGTATGAATGACAATACAGACGTTTACTGTGGGAGTAAACATGGATGCTTGCTGGACCCAGCTTTACATGGAAGCTATAGATTTAGCTAGCTAGTTTAGGTTGCTAGCTAAATATTTAGCTCTGAGTTAAATATTTACTTAGAAGCTATATATTTAGCTAGCTAGTTTAGCTTGCTGGCTAAATATTTAGTTTGAAGCTAAATATTTAGTTAAACTAAACTATGACATCTGGAAAATAATACGTAACATGGACACAAATATGATTTCCAAAAAGGTTAAAGCACATTTTTGTCAGTTTAACTTTGCAAAGGGCTCCCCATAGTGCACAGAATGAAACTAAGTTTGTCCAGTACATGCAGGGATTCCCAGGGATTTCTCTGTGTGCAGCTGTGTTTTCAGAGGCAGTGAGCTTCTGCAGACGTGTAAAAGGATGGAGGACTCAAAGACGGAGCTGCGTCCAAAGCTAAGCAGATGGACTGTCAAAGGGATGTCAGATACTGGTGAAGAAAATTGCTCCAGCTGCAATTTTCGTCTCAATCCGCCTTTTTTGAAAATAGCTCTCCGGTGTATCATGTTACAGGCTGACCACCATGCCTCAACAACACCATGACATTTGTTACTGTTTATACTGGCGAGTCCTGAGCCTGAAGCAGAACTCTGCAAACAGCAAAAACATGGCTCCTGGCGAGATATGATGGCTTAGAGCGACTGTCAAAGCCTTCAATGTCTCCTTACAGAGACATTAGAAAGAAGCTGTAGATGATGTGATCCAACCTGCAGCCCCCTCAACATTTATTGGCACCCTTCTTCAAGATGAGTAAAAGGCTTTCAAATAATTTCTGGTTTCCAGAACTTAATGGTTTTTATTAACCTTCAATATATGCAATTATAATTCTCCTGGGAATCTGTGATCTCCCGGGACCAGCTGGGTAGAATACTTTCTCGAGTGATACGCGTCTAAAAACGCTCCCAACGGGAAGGACGTGTGGCTGAATTTACGAGTAAAACATGCCTGTAATGTTACGCGTCTGGTGGAAAGCAGGTTAAGTGTGGCAGCAGGGATTTTTAAAAGTTATTTTGCTAATTAAAACGTAACTTTCTAAGTGTACTGAGCTTTAACTTGGATTTTTAAGGAGTATTCTATGACTAAAAACAAAATCACAGGAATATCAGATGGAAAACTAAGAGGCACTTGGAAGGTAAGGAAATAGTTTAACCATCCAACGCTCAAAACCTTTCCTTTAGCTCCTGAAAAAGCTAATAAAAAGATATAATCATAAATTGGTGTCAGTATTGCAGAAAAGATTTAAAACCTGCAGTGTTTGTTTTTATGTTCAGTTTTCAGGAGAGAGTAAATCAAAGGTACCCATAGAGAGAAACAGCTCGAGCAAGAAAACGCAGAGTGGGTCGGGGAAAAAGAAAGACAGGAACAGTACAAGAGATGAAAGAAACCTTTAATGTTGAGGGTGTATTCTGAGCACACCACCCAAGTTTCTAGAGGTCTACAAATGCAGACTTTGAATTCACACAAGGGCATAATAACTCACTTATTATGCCGCCCTGGTGCGTCCAAAGATTACAGATGAGCGTGAGGACGGGGAGAAGAATTCCCAGATGTGGAAGCACAGAAAGAAGGCACCTTAACCTCCTTTGGCTGCAATCAGATTACGAAACAAAGCCTTTCTAAAAGATAAATATATATATAAAGCGCTGTATATTGAGTGCATATTTGAACTTCTATAAATGATACATCCACAATGTGGCATTGAAGTGTGTGGTTACATATAGTGTCTAATTTAATGTGATGCTATTAGGTCTGGATGACAAAAAATCCGGGGAAGAAATCTGCCCTGAGATATGTATATTTAAAAAAAAGATTCCCTCTCTAGCAGGATCTTTCCACGGTTTGCATCCATGTTTTCGACTCCCCTGCCGACCCGTGTGGTTCAGCTTCACCACTGTGATAATCACTCCAAGATGTCACAGAGCAGAAATTAGACCTGGGCGTGGGCCAGCGCCCGTGTACTTCGAGCAGTCCGATGAATGTTTGAGGGAAGAAAACCCTCCAACTCAGCAACTACACAAAGAAAGAAGAGAAACCAATCAGGGTTGCATCGTGAGATCTGAAACAAAGGGAGCAAAGAGCAACACTTGCCTGCATCAGAATGCCCCAAAAAAATCTGCTTGTGCTTCAGTGCATCGCATGGCTGCTCTTGCAGCACGGTCTTTCTGAATACCAACTGACCATGTAATATAAGAAGGCAACCACAGATCCAAAGTGACACTAAGGGGCTCCGAATTCATTTAAAGAAGAAATGAAACATATAAAGTATGAGGCAGAAATGAAATGCTGAGGCCGTCTCATCAGAGAATATCATCCCTGTGTATTTGTCACTGAAAAAACAGACTGTTACCAATAAAGTTATATTCAAGGTTGTTTTACAGCAAAGATGCTTCATAGAAGTAGAACCTAAGAACAGTTTATGTTCCTTCTTTAATGAAGTTGTCTCATCGGAAAGATTTCAACAGTAGCGATTGAGTTTCATGCATCTTTCAGCATGAGAAAAGAACACAACGGATAAAACATCAAATCTGATCTGTTTAACTCCGTCCTGGTGTAATAAAACAGTGGCAAACATTATATTTGGTACTAAAGTCGTGTTTTTGCCTCAGTATTTCAACCGGGTAAGAAATGCTGCCACACAGGGTAACATTAAACAATAAAGAAACATAATAAGAATCCAAAAGTTTAACCAAAACAACCAGGAAATGTCATTAAGATCATACGTTTCCTACAGTGGAACGTTCAAACATCAAGAGCTAATCTAATATCGCATCTCTGGAAAACAATGTTATTTAACTGCACTTAAACGACCAAATCTAACCTGATGTTATTCACTAAGCCAACAATAAAAACAAAAATTGGGTTTTCTAACTGAGGAAAGGTGCTTCTGTTCCCCGTTTGAATAAAATTCCTTCAGTGAGCAGCTTCTTGTCTCCAGTTCTCAGCTGTGACTTCAGTCTCTGAGATATCTGAGGGGTTTGTGCATGTTAAGTCTTTTTAAAGTCACCCCGCAGTAATTCAGTGATATCTGGGCTTTGACTAGGCCCAGGTATTTCAATATATTCATTCTCTGCCAGTGTTTGGTGGTTTTCATGGTGTGTTCTGGGTAATTTTAAAGTTGCAAGCTACCACTCTGCTTCAGGTTTCATGTTTATTCCAGATGGTTTCAGTTTTCTTCAAACCCCACTGAGAGTTCATCCGGCATTCTACAATCATTTCCTCCTTACTGTATTTGGTTGAAACATGTTTTGTTTTAATATCCGAATACATCTGTTGTAGATTCATCATTATTGCAGGAAACCTGTTCAATCTTTCTGATTGACAGACCTACGCTTTCATATCAACTGTACTAAGTACTTCCTGCAGGTCTCATGACATTTTAGGAGTTTTAGAGCTTTCTTCTCTCAGACAGAACTTGCTTGAATGTCAGCTGTTGTTTTGTTCTCCACTTGTAGACTATTATCCATTCAGTGGGTCCCTCTAACCAGATACAAAGTTGTAAAGAAATTAAGGTGAATATATATCTACCTTTCTGGCATCATCTGTATCTCAAACGAAACTGTTTTCTAAGCTCCTTTTTATCAGTTCTGCTCTCAGCTTCCATCCTCAGACAGGATGCAGACAGACCGGCTGTTGCCAGAAAGACGCCTGTCAGGTTTGCTCAAGCTAAACGAACCATAGGCTGAAATCAACCCAGCCCAAGTCACTTTCTATCTATGTGGCGGCACTTGCCCTACTTTACCTCTACATGAAGATGTTCAGGCCACGAGAAGACGTGTTCAGCCGTCTTTGTACAGAGGGAATTCCCTTTTATGCTCTTTTTGTTTGTTCCTTTTCGGCGTTAAAGGAATGATTTACCGTTACCATTCATGGACTCTGTGCGGTTTTCCACCAGACCCTTGATTGTAGATTGTATAACAAACTGAAATTGATATCAGTAGTGATGAATGCCACAACAGTCTTACTCACTTCTGAGTCTTCAAGTTGCATCGTGGGTGGTTCTGATCCATCCGATGAAAGAACAGACAGCAATCAATGCTGCGATGCGCACATTTACAAGGCGCCGACACACAAGTGTAGTTTTATAGTAAAACATAGCTGGCAAAGCTGCCGTATGCGTTTATGTGTGACAAAAGTGGGTAATGGTACGTACCCACCAAAAGCGAATTAAGCGAGCAGAGAGTCAGGTTCACAGGCTATGTCGATGGAGGACCGCAATGATGCGCGGCAGGGGTCCCACTTCAAGTCAGAAGCAGATTTGCATGGCGAAAACGCTTTTCTGCCTGATCTGCGCTGAGGATTTGTGCGAATGAGGCGTTTGCGGCGTGTGAAAAAATCTGCTTGAGTAAAAAAAGTCTGAGCTCCAGCTTCAATTCGCACCGCGTCAACCAATCAGGAGTCTGGTGACGTGATGCTCTGACCCAGTTCACAGGGGGCAGGTCCAGCCGAAGTAATTCATTCTTTATTCAACATGGAGGAGAGACTGATAAACCACCCGGAGCTATACAGTGTCAGCGGGGGTTTTCTCTGGACTAACTTAGAACTCATGTTCTCAGCTGAGGGGTCTCAGTATCAGCTAGCGCTGATACTGAGACCCCTCCTTATGGAGCCTCCTCCTAGAAGAGTGCACCTATATGTAGGTGCTTGCAAATGTCAAAAGGAAAAACTTGTGGATTTATTATTCTTCAATTCTCTTAATTTCCTTGCATGTTCATTGGAGTTCTGGTGTCCCGACCAAGAAACTGAAAAGGTCAACTGTTCACCACAGGACAACAGAGAGACACACAAGACAAACAGTGGACTCACTCACATCCAAGGTCACAGTAATGTTTGCTGACTTTGGGAGGCAGCTGAAGAGAATCTATACATTGGCAGGATGAACACGCAAACTCCACGCAGAAAGAGCCCAGACCTGGATTCGAACCCAGAACCTTCTCGCTGCTGGGAAACATTGTCACCATGCAACTTGTTTATCATTAGTTTACCTGTAAAGTATTCCAGATATTTCCCGGCACTGCCCAGCGATCAGATGTCCCAATGAAGCAGCTTTTACAGGCTTGTTGTTATTGTCAATGAGGTGAAGATGAGATAATAACCATAAATCATCAGTTTAAACTTTAAACAGGTTGTTGTTTGTAGAGAAGATATTGATCTGAGGGCATGCTTCTTCTCCATGGGCCTGATTTTTTAAACTTCCAAATAAAGAGTAAAACTGTGTGCACCACAAACTTTTTGCGCCAGTGGTTTGTTCTTCATTTGTTGGTAATCTACTAAGATTGTGCCAGCAATTCATAACAGGTGCAAGGAGCAGTATTCAGATGAGCATTTTGTGTACGCTGCCGTTTGTGCAGATCCTTTCTGCCCCATGGACTGTGCTACAGCCAGAGAGAGGAGGATTAGGTGCAATGGATTCATGATGCGTTTTTTGGAAAAAAAAAGAAAAAAGAAAAAAAACAACAGCCAAGTCTATGGCTACTGTTAGGCTAGAAGTTCTGTGAACGTTATTTTTTGTTCGTCATTAATAAACTTAATCTGTGCAGTGCAAATGGGCTGTTCTTGCTCCATGCAAGTTGCAGCTTGTCCAGAACAAGGCTGTGCGGAGTTCTGAAATGTCTATATTCTAGTGATATGGTTAAAATCCAATGCACTTTATCATGGCCCCTATTGAATGTATTAATATAAAGGTAAAACATTCTAACACACACGTACTGCAAGAATCTGCTATCTGCAGAGCATCTCAAAAATTAAACTATCTAAAAATATTAGAGAGCTTAATTGGCATTTATTATTGTTTTTGAAATGTCATATATGTAATTGTCATTGTGGTCTTGTACATTGATTATATATATATATATATATATATATATATATATAACCACTCCAGTGGAAACAAATGGAAATCCAAGTAAACAACAGATGCAGATCCGGTGAGTGGACATTGAGTTATGATGCGTCTTTGGAAAAGATGTGGAAGATCGTCATAACTGTTAGGTTTAAGGTGATTAGAGTGTTAATTACTATTAGGTAAAAATGTATGTAAATTATATTTTTTTGTTTGTCAGAAATAAACCTATGTTGAATGTGGGGGCGAAAAGTTAAGACATGCCTTTCAGAGGCGGTAAAAATAGACGCGTAGACAAACAGCGCAAAATGTTTGTTTGATAAATCACATTGCTCCTACTTATTTGTATTTTCTCCTCCTAATATTTTACGTTTTCTCAAAGAATAGATCACATCGCATATTCATTAAGGGCACAAGTGTTAAAAGGATTGGGCGCCTCTTGCTGCGGGTCAAACAGGCGCAGTCTTACCTGTGTATGGTAAGTAAATCAGCTGCTGCTTATTTTTGCGGCTGTTGAGAGTTTTGTGCCCGTTTTAACAAGTACAAACCTTTGATAAATCAGACCCATGTATGCTGTGACGTTTGCCGTCTTTGCTTCTCACCTCACATGAAAATGTCTTAGATGACAGCTCACTTACTTACTGTTGTAATCCAAATGTCCACTTTTGTAGTTCACTCACTCTTCTTTGGAGCAGATTGCTGTTTTATGATGAGCAGGTTTACATTATGCAAATGTCTTCCAGCAAAGTTCCCTGCACTAACCACAGGCTGGAGTCGGTATGCCCGGGAGAAAAGCAGGTGGGCGAGGGCAGGGGGCACTAGCTGAGCCCACCAGGCTCAATCTATCAAGCAGTGACAGGAAGCCTTAGTGTGTGGAGGAGCATCTGTGGAACCACAGGTAAAATGGACCGGGTTACCGCTTCTAAAACACAGCAAGAGTGTCTACAAGAGGCACATTTTACATGCAGGCTTTACAGCTCACACCAATGCTGCATTGGATGCGAACGTGATTGCAGGGAAACTCCCATCCAACATCTGCAACTCCATCAGCTATGAGACTCTTAGCTCCGGCCTTTCTGCCGTGACCCGCTCCAAGACACAGCCCACGCAGATGCCAACAGCTGCATCACAAACACACAAAGAAACACACGCATGCCCTGACCAGTGACCTTGAACTAACAGGAGAAGTGCGAACAGAAAACAGGAGGTGAGAAGAGATGCAGGCTGACGTTCACTAAGGGCCAGCTGGGTCTCGTCCCAGATTTGGGAATTATTTTTCTGCTGTGCTCATAAACGCTGAATGAAAAAGAAAAACAACTACAGAGCAACATTTGGGGTTTCTATAGAAGCCTTTTATGCTTTGGAGGTAGTGATGGATGCAAGGCGCCGACATGACATCCCCGAGATAAATCTGCTTCATCCAGTTTCAAGGCGTTAGGTTTCAGTGTAGCCTTTTCAAAAGATTCTTCTCACCCTGGTTGTGTTAGAAGTGTCAGCCCCTCAGGGACTCAGGCTGATGTTGAATCCTCCAGAAATCACAAACACATTCTTTTCCAAGTTAAGAATGTGGACAAGACACTTCAGACAAAGGAACAGTGGATGCTCTTCTACAGAAAAATATGAGGCGATGCACAAAGCCCAGCTGTCCTGGAGATGTTTACACAGAATTATAGGAACTGTTCTTCTTATTACAACACTTACATTCAGCACAATTTCCACGTTTTTCAGTTTTTGTTTAATTACTGAACAAAGATACGGCACAAAGCTCTACGATCTGGTAAATATTGTCTGATAGCGTTTGATCCCAAGCTAAATTAGCATCTCTAATTGAGTTTCAGTGTCTTGCATAGAAAATGAGCCTGTTAACTAAACTATGTAGGAAAAGACCTCATAAGAAACTGTTTTTTCACATTAAAAGTGATTATGGCATGCACACATCAATATCCGCTACATTACAACTGAATGCTATCAACTCCCTGGCTCGGTTCATAACACATGGGCACAATGGATTTTATGAGGTGCAAAGCAACTGGAGAGTATCAGCATAATAAAGGTCAGCCTGAGTAAACAATAAAATGACACTTCTTTTTCCACTTTTCAGGGCAGAACATAACGTGGAAGGAGCTAATTAGGAGTGACTGTTAAACAGAAAGGCCTGCCATGGGACCAGCTAGAAACACTTTTACAAGCTGCTGGACATAACACTAAACATAGGAACGAATAACTGCAGAAAGTGAATTAACAGGAATTTGTTTATTTAGATGATTAAATCTAAACTAAAATCTTATTTAGAAAAGTATGTGTTAGGAGGTCGGTCATGAAGATTTCAGGATTGCACATTAAGGCAGGGTTGTAGTTAAGTCACCATCTCTTGAATTCAAGTCGCACTCAAGTCCTTAGTGTTTGAGTCAAAAGTGCAAGTCCAAGTCACATCAGATTAGTCCAAGCGGCCGAAATAACACGTAGCTGGTAGCCACCGTTAAAATCATTGCAACCATTTCCACTGGGTGCAAATCAGACATGCCTCATGTCTCATGTCCACTGTATGGCTGCGGTATTGAATATTTGTACAATAAGGTCTTTTTTATTTTTTTTTTACAACTGAGAGCAGCTGTTTAGCATCTCAAAAGATCAAATAACACCTAAACCTGAACAGATCCCAAATCCCAGCGGAGTTGAAAACAAGGACTCCTAGATGCAGAGCAAGACCAGAAAGCAGAGAGAGAACTAGGAAGTTCAAATGATCTTTTCCAGCCAAAATCAAATGAGGTGGATTAGCAGAGGATGCCTAAAACTGATGGTGTCATCCAGAACATGCTACTCAGGAATATTATTCCTGCTGCCAAGAAACTGAGATGTTAGCATGTCATAATGGTCATGATAATGTCATACAGAAACAGTCTTGAGGTCAGATGTTTTTTAAGATTTGTCTGACAGCTACAGGGTATTCTTCCTGCCCACAGCATCACCATCCACAACAACTCTATGAAGATACTTGGATGATGTTAGTTACGCAAACATTTTATTTCTCTTTGGGATAATTAAAGTTTTTTTTTTAATGGTTTGAGTGTAACTATTTACAATCAAGCTTTTGTTGTACATATTTAGCTCTGCGAAGGAGGTTATGCTTTTCCCATGGTTTATTTAGTTTTTAGCTTTTCTGCCTGCATTCTATGAGTGATTTTCAAATCTATTTTTCTAATAAAGAGGAAATTAGTTATGGTCAGAACCTTTCAACAACAACATTTATACATAAGCAAGATTGCTATGGTCAAGAGTTCAAGAAGTTTAGCATCTTCCCTAAATAATATGAGATCCTGTAAAGTACATAGCTTCAGAAGTCTGGTTAAGAGATATCAGGAAGTTCTATACTTATATTTTCCATGTCTTCATTGAGCGCAAAGTGTAACTGAAGTCGAGATTACATTAAACTACATCTACCAGGGGTATGAATCATTTTGGCCAAACTGTATAGGTATACATAGAGTAAAAACAAGATGAATTTATAGGGTATCACACAAACAGATACAATAATTAGAACATATTTGTCCTGAAATACACAATATATGATGGATTCACCTTTTCATATAAATTCTTAATGAATTTCTATAGATATAGGACACATTTAAAATATTAGTCATTCACTTACAAAATGTTTTGTTACCAGTTTTAACATATAAAGCAAGATAATCTCCATGCATTACCGCCAGCTTCTTATTTAAAGAACAGCCTGCAGTAAAAATCTAAATGAATGAGTGTATGAACCAGTGGATGGAGCAGCATTGCTCTCAGCTGCCTGCAACCTTTCACCAGCGCACACACGCCGGTATGACACACAGGGAAATTCAAAGAGGATATAAAACTACTGTAGCCGACTGGGTGCCACCATCAGATAAGCAGGCCCAATTCTCTCCTTCCAGTGTTAAACGTCAAATGGTTTGGACGGAGTGGAGAGCTCTGTGATAAAACCCTGCGCCAGCCCATTAAAGCTTGCCAGTCATGCAACAAACCTCCATGTAAACTCCAACATTAGGATCAGTTTTATGTAGTTAAACATGGATAAAAGCAGACAGGGTTGCAGCTCTTGTCTCATGCTTTCACACCTAATCACAGAAAATACATAAATACTGTCTGAACTGATAAATCTTCTTTCTAAGCTGGAGGGGGGTGGGGACTTCAATCACATTTAGTAAAACTGGATTGTTAGCCGGGCACTTGGCCTGAAGAGGAGCTCCTCTTCATCCAACATCAATCAAGATGATTACCTGGCCTCACAGAGACAGACAGGAAGGATAATGCTCTGAAAGTGTTGCAGTGATGAATTATCAGCCACATCTTTAGTTTAGGAACACCAACCTTCAGTGGTCAGAATTAACGGTTAGCATGACTGAATCTGGGCAGGACTTTAAGTTGTCTGGTTGGACTAAATGACAGGCTGCAATAATAACACCCGTTAGATAAAGTTGCAGGTTAGAGAAAACTAAATTAGGTCTGGTTGGCATTCTTACTTTAGAGACATGCTGTTTTACCTTCTCCTGTAGAATTAAAAGTTTTCCAAAATGACAGGACAACTCACAGTGTGTCACCTCTCCCTTTAAGTAACTGAGCTGCAATGTTTGCTGCTTATAAGTGATGGCCATAATTCATATTTTGTCTTTGGAAAAAAATGAATACTGTCTGATTTGCATTTCATCCATTCTTGGTGGACTTTGTTGATGCATTAGTCAAGCATTTTATCACTTCCTACCCTTGAAATTAATTCTTTAAAAACATAGTTAAACACCAATGAAATTATACGAAAGGGTTTGAGATTTATCTTTGCAAATACAGACAAAAATAGATAATAATGATGGATATTTGGATTAGGGCTCTCACATATCAAATAAAGTTTCAAGAATCTTAGAAAACAATTATTTGTTACACTAACTATTACAATTAATTACTTAATGAATCTCGCTATCTGGGAGTTGACCACGCCTTAAAGAGTTACTGAGGCTTTGGAGCGCGTCCCTCCCAAGACTCTGGTGTCATGCCGACCAGGATTTCCTCCCACTCAAGCAATAATTTGTGTCATGAAACAGGTTATTCAGAGTATTTCTGACTTCTGATCACTTCAGTTGGAGAATCGTTTCCTGATTTCAAAACTTTGGCTGAATTTGTGCTTAGCTCTAGTCTCCAGAGTGGCAGCAATGCATGGATTCAGCCTGACATGAGACGTCATGAGTCTGAGGGAAAAAAAATCCAAAACCACATGACAATAACCTCTGCAGTGATTACACTATTTGATTACGCAGAAATGGGTGATCATTTCAGTTCTATGCGGAGCAGGAGGAAGTTTTGAGACTGTGTTTTCAGACCACAACAGGGGAACTTTTCCTATTTTTAGTCCAATCGTTTAAATTATTTTATATGTAGTTCTCTGTTCATCTTATTTGGATTTATTATTATTTAAATGAATACAAAATTAAATACTCTTGAATTTATCTAATTTCAAAACTTGACGGGTATAAATGGATTATGATTAAATGTTTTTGACCATTCGGGTAAAAATGATGAACAACAAACTTATACTTTGCAGCCTTCTAGAAAACGTTAAAATGTTTACAAATGATGTTGCTTTGCTATCAAATGAGGAGAAGTAACATGAGGAGTGGACAAATAAAGCAGTGGACACTGGTTATGTCCTAAAGACCAAAGCTCTACCTTAACAACTTATAAGACTACCAACACCAACGAATAAATGGCAAAGGCTTGAAAAAAAATCTGAATGGACAAACGTTTTGTTTGGTGAAGCTCATCCCTTCCTCTATCAGACATGTGAATAGAAAAATGAATAAATAAACAAATAACCTTTTTAGGGTAAATCCAAAAAAGTTTTAGGCGTAAAAAGATATGTAGCCCACTGAGGAAAACCAACAGTTAATAATCAAGAATGAATTTGTCTGTCTTTTTCCACAACTCCAACTGTGCCCCAGTTTTTCCCCCAGCACCAATAGGACCAGCAGGGCTTGTGGACTTTCAATCAAATCCTTGAGCAACTGTCAGCCTTAAGCATTATTTTTTTCAGCTGGTTGGCCCCGTTCTCTTATTGTCTGACCAAGCCTGACAAGCCAGAGGAGGCTTGTCTCGCAGATGCACTGTACTATTGTACTACTGCAATTGAAAGGAACTGTTTGGAAGCAATATATGTTAGGATATTATATCTCGAGTGCCATGGATCTAAATTCAGCACATAAATAATATATTTAGCCAGTTAGATGGACTTCCACAGCTCTCATTTCGAACACTTGGTGAAAGTTTTGACAGCAGCTGAGATACTAAGACTGAGGGTTGTGTGATAAAAGAAAATTTATAAACTATAAATATTACATGATTTAGTGCGCAGCTCGATTTGCGTCTATTCTTAGATGTAACCAACCTCAGTTTAAATTTTTTCCATTGGCTGATTGAGGGCTGCATGGTGGTGCAGTGGTTAGCACTGTTGCCTTGCAGCAAGAACATTGTGGGTTCGTATCCCAGCGCAGGGTCTTTTGGCATGTTCTCCCCGTGCATGCGTGGGTGCCCTCCGGGTACTCCGGCTTCCTCCCACAGTCCAAAAAACATGACTGTCAGGTTAATTGATCACTCTAAATTGTCCTTAGGTGTGAGTGTGTGCATGGTTGTTTGTTCTGTCTGTGGCCCTGGTGACCTGTCCAGGGTGTTCCCCGCCTCTCGCCCGTTGACAGCTGGAGATAGGCACCAGCACCCCCCACGACCCATTAAGGATTAAGCGATTAAGAAAATGGATGGATGGCTGATTGAGACCAGTTTTGTCTCATCTCTGCTGCCATGTTGTTAGATTTGCTATGATGGGGTAAACTGTGGATGGCCCAATAAAAAGGCAGAAAATGGAAAATGCTTCTGACAGGTGCTTATTGGGGAAAAGGTCTTCTGAACAGACCGGGTGCTTCTGCAACAAGGCGTTATTAAATGGCCGTCACATTTTTGTTATTTGAGTCAGTTTCCCTTCCTTTCCTTTTGCTGAATACGTGGTGAAAGCATGGAGCGAATCACGTGTAGAAACACAAAAGAAAAAGCTACAAGCTTAATGCAGAAAACGAGCTTCCAAATCACAAACAGATCAAATATGCACAATCAATTAAAATCAAATATACTTTTATTGATTTGTAAGTAAGGCTGCCACAAAAGATTATTTTCATAATCAACTAATCACAAATTATTTTGCAGATAGTTTACTAATCAGATTCAGTGTAAATTGTATGTTATTGCAGCAGCTGCTCTAATATAAGCATTATGTGGTATTTACTACTAAGGTGATAGCTCATTTAACATTTATTAACAAATTATAAAATAAAACATAAGCATTACAGCAGACATGTTGAGTGCTAAGGGTGATGAAATTACCATCACAACTGTTAATGTTGCAGCTATCAACATCATCTTCAGTCAGAAGCTTCATCTAAACCCGTGTAATACAATTAGCCATTTAAAATCTAAAGTCAGACTAAAAGTTATATATGACAAAATAAGTATTTTATTTTTAATGTAATGATAAAAATAATAAGCAGCAGTATTTTATTGTGATCCTTCTCTTTGATGTGCTGTAAACAGCAGCAGCTGCGCTAGCCGGCTGTTCCATCCATGAACGGATCAGAACCAGCTTCTATAAAGAAGCCCAGGCCAGAGAGAACGTCACATAAGGGAATATGGACATTTTTATTAATCCATGAAATCCCCTGAATGCCCTGGAGAGAAGGTACAAAGCCAACATGTCATGGGAATAGAGGACATAGTAGTGAAGCTAACGTTAGCAGCTAACAAGCTAATTAGCTTACAGAGCTCCTCTTTATTGTCAGCCACAACGGGCTTCCTTTTAACATGCTCATGTAATACCATTGTATTGCCATGTAAACCAGCTTCTACCTTGTGAATTTTTCATTACACATGCTTCTCTCTCTCTCTCTCTCTATATATATATATATATATATATATATATATATATATATATATATATATATATATATATTTTTTATTTTTATTTTTTATTTTTATTTTTTTTTATAATAAAACTCTCCAGAATGTTAGAGCTACGTTGTCTGCTTGTCATGATAGTTCTAGGGGGGCTTTTCCGGTGACGCCACGGCTGACCCAGATTGCCACAACTGCACATGTGGGTCAGGGGTAGAAAGGGAGACAGAGCAGAAAAAGTTCCAGCAACTGTTTTAAGGGAAAAACACAGCTTTAAAAAAAATAAATGATATAACTACATTTTTTGGTTGACAATTTTTCTTGTCAATGTTGTTGTGAAGAAACGACTAATTGTGACGCCCTGATTTATTTGCAAGTAATGCTTCAGACTGGATTCTGTTGAATGATTTTAAAAATGCACAGCCGTAGCAGGTGGCCAATAGATGGCACTAGGGCACCTCCCCACCACTCACCACTTGCCATATTACCTTGAATATAAAATGGCAAAAATAAATTATAATAACATAGAAATATTTCGAAGTATATGTTTTCTTTCAGATGTGAAAGATAAATATTTCATGTTGAGTTGAGTTGTTACGCTCGTTGGCGTTCTTTGATTGAGCCTTGCCTTAGGGGGGCACAAATCTTTGCCCACAGACTCCCGTTAAAAGGTGTACATGCGCAGTAGTTTCTCTTCAATACAAGAGATAGGACGATTCGGGGCTCATACTCTCCTGTGCTCTGAGGGGGTGAGGTTTACAGATCACCACGGGAGTTGGAGACGAACAAAAAGAGACAAAAATGGAGAAATTCAGTTATATTACTGAACACAATACAGTTTGAGAGAAAAACATACCAGGAGAAGCTTGAGGTAAAAGAGCTTGGACATGATTAGCCAAATATCAAGATCAATCAGCAGTAAAACGAGAGTATAAAAGCGTCATATTAATTTTGATTTATGCGTGTTGGCTCACTCTATAGCTTCAGTATGTTTCACAGTGAGTTACCGTTGCATTAAATGCGCATTATTCAGTTAAAGTGATGTTTTCGCATTTAAATTGTACAATAAGACCATACATACCTAATGTCTACATTGATGAATTGGAGAGTTTTATATGCTGAGTGCTTACTCGTTGGAAAATGGTAAATTTTGACATTTGATTACTAAGTCTATATTACATTTTATTTATATGATGTTTAACAAGGCTGCTGATATTCAAATGTTAAGTTTATTCATAGATTTTGGTTAGTTCTACCTTAGTTGTGTTTATTATTTTCCATATAAAATCACACATACATTCATGTCCCTCCTCACATTTATATAATCCAAAGCTGTATCAGTAGCTGTGTGGAAAAAATAAAAAACAGAAGAAATATAACAGCCTTTTCTCCAACCTATTTCTTGTTTTACTCTGAATGGCTTCAGGAGGGGTTCTGGCATGTTCTCCCAGAGTTAACAGAGACACCCCATCCAGAACCAGAACCTCAAAAGACAGCTCCGTGTTTCCTCCACTACAGTAGCAGTCTGTGTTGCAGCAAAACTGTTGAAACCTCTAAATGAAATCACTCTGTTGTCATGGCATAGTCCCACAAAGAGGATGATCAAGGTTGTTCAACATGATTAAGAAACAGTCAGCTTTACACACAGAAAATGTTAGCCAGTAAGTTTGCCATAGCAACTGGGTAAAAGATAAATAGTTTAAAAGGGTCATGTGTGAATGTGATTGTGGAGTTTAAAAAAAATCCTTCAATCTCTCCTTTATTTCATTTGAAAACAACAGCATCTGGATTTGTCCTTTGTTTACACTGAACATTTTAGTTTTTAGTTAAATTTATGAATGTTAATTTGTCATAATTAATTGGAAACTTTTCATCAGAACAGTAGTTATAGCTCAGAGAATAGACTTCAAAATAATTTGACTAGTTTATAAATCATTGAATAGCTTAACACCAAAGTAAGTTGAAGATGTGTTGTTGCTATACCAATGCCCCAGACCACTGAGGTCCTCCAATGCTGATCTACTAATCATCCCTCCTGCGAATTTTAAAGGTATTCATCTCACATTAGCCAACTGAGTTCACATAGCTGGTAACAAATTGCTGCTGTTTTGCTTGTTCAGTTTTGTTTGCTTTCTTTGCACTGTAAGTGCCACATCAAATGCAAGCCAACACAATCAGCCCTGAAGGACACAGCTTTTCATACAGTGTGAAATGTTCGGACAATGATTACAAACAACATTTCAAGTACAACTCTGTCTATAATTTCTGGTACCACTCGCCTTATTTTTGATAGAACAGAAAACTGTTTTACCTTGTAAACGAGCATAAAGGTCTGTCGCAGTTTAAGTCTGTGGAAAACACAGACGTCGTACATCGCTGATACAGCCAGAACGGTCACTCCCAGCTCCTTCCACAGCATGCTGCAAGCAGCGCAGGCCAAGCTGCATAGGAGCCAAGCTGCAAGCCGCCAGGACCCAGCATGCCCTCGCAGCCTGCAGTGATGCATGTAGCACAGTAGGGACAGCAAGAAGAACAGGGCGGCACCTTCGTCGGCCCGTCCGACTACGCCCGCCACCGCCTCGGTGTGGATCGGATGAGAGGCAAACAGCAGGCCAGCCAGAAGGCTCCATAGTCCTCCTCCAAGAAGCAGGCGGGCCAGAGAGGTGAAGAGGACGGTCACGGCACTGTGGAGGGCCACGTTGACTAAGTGGTAACCCCAAGGCTCGAGCCCACCGAGGGCATAGTTTAGGCGGAAGGAGAGGGTGCAGAGGGGTCGGTAGGACTTATGGCTACCACTGTGGGTGAGTAAGGTGCCCCAGAAGTCATCGTAGAAGATGTTTGTCCAGGGGGTCACTGGAAGCAGGTCCTGATTGGTCTTGATTGCACGGCTGCAAAGAGACAAACAGAAGTTAGAAAAAATGTTGATATGTGACTACATATCAACATATTAATGTTTTCATAGAGTGCCTAATGGATCATTTGAAATAAACCTCAGACAGTGGTTACAGTGCATAGCAGGGCTGTAAATAATCCAAAACTTGTGGACTGATTTATCAACAGTTTGCACTTGTTAAAACCGGTGCAAACTGCACAGCATCGCAAAAACAGGCTCAGAGAGCATTGCGCCCGTTAGACCCAGAGCTAGACGCATGCAATCCATTTAGCCCATGCTGAATATGCAATATGTACATTTCCATCAGAAGATGCATAATGTTGCCTTGGGACTTGGTCACATCACTGTGGTGCGGGATGGAGTTTCCGTCTTCGCTACCCGGTGGCGGCCTGGGTCCCAATTTTATTGAGCAACTTAGACACTTACACTTGCAACATTTACATGACACACGCACATGTAGGGACCTGGCGGTGGGTGCGCCTCGGCACTGGAGGCGGGGCCCCTAATAAGGGGCCTCGCCTGTGGTGCCGGTACCCACTGTTTAAATGCATCTACATCCAGACACTGAGGGCCCGGGGAGGGAGATGGGGGTACCTGGAAGTATTCCCAAGTCCCACCCCTCTGTTTTAAGTGCACATTAGACCAACATGCAACAACACAGGGGGAGAGAGGCTCGGGGTCTTTCCACACCCCTGTTTGTTGGACCATCAGGGGTTGGAGCCCGGGTGGATTATCAGGCCGTCTGGTCGGGGACCTGGGCTGGTGGGCTACTCCCCGTCCTGGTGGGCAAGGGGTCCGTCTCCCGGGTGCAGGGGCAGGGTGCTCTATCGGGGCGTCTGTCCCTTGGCCTGGGAGTATAGAGTATTTATGGGGTGTATGAATGAGTGTACAGCGTCCTTTTTTCGTGTGTCCTGTATATGTAAGATTGTGTGCGCATGAGAGGGAGGGTGCGTATGAGTGTCTCTGTCTGTCTATGTCTACTTGTCAGCTTGGGTGTTTGGCTGCCCTCTGGCCTGGTGCATCTTCTTCCCCTCCGTTCTCCCCGTCGGTGATGGATGGTCCTACCCGCTGGTCGATGATGGCTCTCGATGCCTGGGGCCGGGGGTCCCGGTTGCGGCCCGGCTCGGTCCTGGTGCATGCCTGGCTGGTCCTGGGTGGGCCGGTGTGTCGACATCCTCCTTGGATTGACTGGGGCACCTCTTATGGGGGTGCCGGGGTTGTAAAATAGGTTGGTGCCGTCCGGTGGATCGGTGGGGACCGTGCCCGGTGCTCAAGCTCTTGCCAGTTCCATGAGTTCTACTGCCTGGTCGGTTCATCTAGGGGGGCTGTCCGGCATTGGCTGGGCCCCAGATCTTGGCGCTCTGCGTGGGGCGGGATCTGGACCTGGGCGCGGCCTGGGGAGGGCGTACATCTGCTGAGGCTTTTACTGTGGCTCCCTGGCGTGTGGGTGTGTGTGGGGGGGGGCGGGTTGCTGGCGTCGGGTATTGGTCCGGGGTGGCGGCGGCGTGTATTGTCCGTCGGTCGGCTGTGGGCGCCTCAGGCCTGGCGGTGGGGGACCGCTCTCGGCGGGGGACGGCTCTCGGCGGGTCCCTTGTCAGGGCCCTGCTGGGGGGCAGGGTGCCCCTGATCCCCGTGGCCTCCGGGTCCTGTCCCGGGCCCGCCCTGGCGTAGCCGGTTTCCGGCGGAGCCCGTGGGCTTGTCCCTGCGATCTCTCGGGCCCCAGCGTTGCGGCTGCTTGGTGTTCCCCTGGGGCTTCCATCTGTTCCTCTCTTGGTGGGTGATCGGCCCTGCGCTGGTCCGCCTGCGGCTACTGCGCTCTGTGGGACTCTGGATGCATACATCTCTTGCCTCCTTCATGTCTGTGTCGATTCCTGTAGGACGGATTGACGGTTCCTTACACCAGCTATCAATCACTTGCATGGGGAAACCTTATTCAGACCTGCATGATCGCACACACACATAGGTGTGGGGACATTGGTGTGGACGGACATATCTTGAGCTGAGGTTATCGTCATTAGTTAGTTGTTACCAGGAGCTTACTAGAAACATAGTATCCATGCTTGTGTGTAGTGAATGTGTAATCCTTAATTTTTATTACTGGATCTGAACTATTGGTGTGGTTTTGTTCAGTTCGTTGTTTTTGTTTGTTTTGTTTTACCGCTTCCCTGCCATCCGGCAGAGGCGGAGGACTGGGATGTTTTCTTGTGTTCTTTGTTTGCCTCCCAGTCTTGTGTCGTCAGTTCGCGCCTCTGCTGGTCCGGTTTCTTTTCTTCACCTTCTTCCTTTCTTCCTTCTTGTCTCGGTTTCGTGTCCATGACTTCAGGAAATTGAACCCTCAGTAATCACTAATAAAGATTTTTTCATACATATTTATCAAGTGCTTGGGAAAGTAAATCTGTTGGGCTTGTACTTGGTACTCAGACACCAATTCTGAGTGGCAAACTGCTAGACAGGACACGTAAAAAAAAACAAAAAAAAAAACAAGATGCATAATGTTGGAGAAGAACAGGCAAATAAGTAGGCATTACAGGTAAAGTGTGATTTACTAAACGTAAAAATGTTTGCGCCTTCTATTTTAGCGTCTTTTTTACCGCTTCTGAAAGGCATACCTTAACTTTGGAAGTTTATTACTGACAAATGAAAATGTTATTTACACACAATATATCCTGCTAGTAATTAAGACTCTAATGGCCACAAACGTGACAGTTATGTAAATATTTCCACGTTTTTCCACCAAATGTGCATCATAACTGACGGTGCTGAAGACGCGCTGAGTGCAGTGAGTTGTGATCCTCACAGAACTTCCTTAGTTTCTCCCGAAGTGGTTATAATATTCCTGGGTTCCGATTAATAAAATGCACTAATCATGTAGCACAACGAATATATGATAAAGTGCGACGCACATTTCAGCGACCTTGTTGTGGACATGCTGCACCTTTAAACAGTCTGACTGTTCTCGTTTGTCAGCAATAAACTTACCGAGGCCCACAGTCCATGAATTGGATGCACTGCAGTGGTTCGATCTAAACAGAAAATACTATGAAATGTATTCATTGCTTAAAATACAATCTGAAAACGTGATCACTGGGCAGACTGGCCAAGGCGTTGCTATTTGGAAAATTATTCCCTCTGGTTCAGCTTGCTGTACAGATTCAGCCATTTTTACTTAATAAATTTTCACTTTTTACATCTTTACTTTTTTACTTTCAGTCAGAAGACTCTGCAGATCTGTTGCTGGATTTCCTTTCTGTCCACAGCATAATCCTCCAAAACTACACTTTGAAGATACTTGGATAATATGAATTATGGCAAAAAATGAAAAAGTGCCTTATTGTGATGTCACTATAAGCAGAATTTGCATAAAACCGCCCCTCATTTGTTAAACCCTGCCACTAACTCAGCAAACCTTGCATTTCATCTGTAAAACTCCCCCAACCAAATCAAATTACATGCCATTCTTATGTGTGGTTAACCCGCAGCCTAGCAACAACATGGGTGGGCGTGGTCTACAGCCACTAATTTGAATAAAAGTGACAGAGCCTCTAAACAGCTGATTCTGAAGGGGACTAAAATTGTCAAGAATTGAGGTGGTCAGCTCGCTAAATGTTAGTGATTTTGTACAAAGCACTTCATTAACATGTTTTGTACAGACCGTAGAGCTGTTTTAGCCTCTTTAAAGAGGAACAATATGTCCGCTTTAAAGGAGGAAGCGAACCCTATTTAGAAAGATGATGGCCTTGGGCAACTCTTGTTTGTTCCTGCTTGCCAGGAGCCGGTCCAGAAGGACAGAGCATTAGATATGTCCGTGTTTAAACATGATTAAGAGCAACAAATGTGCAAGCTAGGTTTCTCATTGTAGTGAGCAGCACTCCCTAAAAGGAACAATTTGACTGCCCCTTTGTTAGGGATGAGCCGGAATGACCTAACCCAATGCTGCTTCATCAGTCACAAGCTGTGTGTTTCAATGGCTGCTGGGACCACCAGCAGGGGTCAGGGAAGGAGGAAGAGGAAGGTCTGCATCTCTCCAGGAGTCCTTACAGAGCCTGGAAAGCCTTTTCCAATGTTTTCTGTCCCTCTACACGGTCTCTGACAGAGCAGCACGCCTGTGATGCGTTTCTTTTAGACAATCATGGCTACAATTTGCTTAATGAGCCCCCCTGTGAGAAGAAGCTGCAGCAAAAGCCGAGCAGAGGTGTTGTAATTACAAGTTTGATAAATCACGCATGACAAGTGATAACAAACCGTGCGTAAAAGGTTGTAATCTCCCTGTAGTAGTCACGATTTACACACATAATTAGCTCAATGAGAAGGGGGGGTGCTTCTCATGCAGTTATTGGGTTAAAAATCTAGTTAGGGTTAGAAAAGTGAAGTTAAACACATATGAAGCTTTTATCAATCTAAGATAAGCTTCTGTGATTTTTAAAATCAATCATCATCGATCCTTTGTTTTAATTTGATTTCATTCTAGCCTTTTTATTACATTAGCTATGTGTAAATATATTTACAAACATATAAACCCATACATACCCAGTTGTCCAAAAAATATATTTCATATGAATGTTTTGCTTGCACAATACCACAAGGTTTTCACGTAAGTAGGATCGATTTCATGGGGAAATATGGGCCGATTTCCAATTCCCCAAAATGAAAGATCAATCGGTGCACTTCTAATTTTTAGTGCAATCGTTACATTTTATTTTTCATATGTGGTTATCTGTTCAACTCGCTCGGATTGAATATTATTTAACATGAATACAAAAATAAAAACTATCCATCCATTATCCATGGTGTCTATTCTATGAAGAGTTGAGTGGGACTGGAGGTACATTTATAGTCCAGGGTGTACTCTACATAGGATAGATAAATACTATTATATGTGTTATAATTTAAAAAAATGTATGGGGAAAAAACTAATTATGACCAGATTTTTTTGAGGACATCAGTCAAAAATGACGCTACTTCTGCCAGGCACTATTAAGGTGATCAGCACTCAGTTAAGTTTATTGGAAGTCTTGCACAATATAAGAACAGAATGTCAGCTTTTACTTACATATCCAAAAACAGAATCAGTTCAATAATACTTAGAAGACATGCTGATAAGATTTGTTTATGTTCATCTAAAATCAGCAGCTGCAGAAATCGTCCATCATCCAACTCTAACCCCATCAAAGCAGCACAGCAGACAAATCTATGTTTCAGTGTTCATAGGAATATCTGAAATAAGGGCAACATAAACCGTAAATTAAGACAAGAGTGTTTGGAAACCAAAGTTCAATACAGTCACAGGACTTTAGTTCAAGAAGTAAAAACAAAGAATATTCCTGAGCAATCAATGATCATTCTAGAGAGCAGAACAATGAATAATAACACCACTGCAAGTCTGGAAACAGCTGCTGCATCATTTCTAGACAGTTATGTGCAAATAAAACAGTTGTTATTGGATTTATGGCCGTTGTGTTTGGTTGTGGACCCTACAAAATGCTCTCGTATGAACACACTAAGATGTCTTCGCTTAAATTGTAATAAAAGTAAAATCCTGCTAAGAGGAATTATACTCAGATTTCCAACCACAGATTGTAGCATTGATCAAATCATAAAATTATGTGAAACTATAGAAATGATAGAAATGTCACCTAAGCTAGCAGCCAACAGAAAGTCTGACAGAGCATGGGAACACTCTGCAGCGAGGAGGGAGAAAACTGCTCTGTACATCAGCGCATGAGTGACTGGATCTCTCCACTTCCTCTGGTCAGAATGATGAAGGTGGTGGAGCTCCACTCTCTACTTCACCCCTCAGACATCCCTTTCATTTTCTACAGCCTATTTGTCAAGTGAGATCTTTATTCCAACCAAGGATGTTCTCATAAGAGGCTTTAACGGTTCCATGACATCTTAAAGCTTTTCTGGATTCCAATTGGCTCTGTTTTCCATCATACAGTGCAGGGGAACCGCTGCAGCTAGATGCATTAATGCTGCTTAAAAACCTTACCAGATTCTTCTGGCAACGAAGCTGAAATATCGGAGGTGGGAGGTTGTCAGAAGCCAACAGCGCTTACAACCTGGCATCATGAGCTGCCACGCACACGTTTCACTCCTTGGACTTTCTTCTGCTTGTGTGTTGCAGATCCAAGCAGCACCTGACAGGCTGTGGTTAACGGGCCAGGTAATCAGAGAACAACAGTGAGGGGCTTTTTTTTAACTCATTTTGGAAGTAAATGGAGAACATTTGCACGATAACCTAAAGCAGGTATTTCAGTTTTTCCCCCTAAATCTATCATCTATCATTAATCTATGTGGATGTTCATCATCATTACTGACTCCTACTCCGATGGCAGAAAGGAGGCCAGCTGGAGAGGAGGACTGAGTCTCTGCTGCTGGCTGGAGTTTCTAAGCAGAACTGGCAGCAGGAAGGAGCCCTCTGTGGACCGTGGGTCTTTTCCAGCCGGGAGCACATTCCTCCCCCAAACCGCCAGCCTTTACACCAGGTCCCAAGGGGGAGAAGAAAGATCATGTGGCCTCTAACAAGGGAGGCCACTGAAAAAAGTTCTTCACCTTCTGTTACTTCTTCTAGAAGCTCTGCTTCTCCTCAATGTGTCTGGATTTCATTCATGAGGCTCAGTCTGTCATTCCTGGTCGGCTTGTCACAATGACGGCTGAGGTGGAAAGCGAAGGCAGAATATTTTTAGATGGTATGTATCCAAAATGCAAGGCATATTTAAGTAAAGCGTGATTTACTACTAAAGAACTATTCATTATAGAAAGAGAAGTTTCTTTGTTTACAATAAAAAAACTCATTTTAGAAGGTTTGCTTTGAAATAATCCCTTATAAACTTCCCAGCCACTTTATTATTAAGATTTATGATGAGGAAAAATCAAAAGACTTGGTATGAAAGCAAGTTTCCCTCACAAAAAATATGAAGTATTAGGATGGATGTAAAAAAAAAGGACAACCAATAACTAAAAGATTGAAGATTAATTTGGTGCAGCAACCAACCAATTGGAGAAAACACGAGAACAGGCCGGATATTAGGAAAAGATTGAAAGCCCAGGAAAGTCATCAGGTCATTAAGGTTATCCAAACTTAGTGACTTAAATTAAATAAAAATTTAAATATCCTCTGAAACACAGAGGAGATCTACACAGAAAAACAATAAACCTTCCTACAGAGGAACGGTCCCTGCATTGTTGTATTTTCTTGATTATTTTTCCTATTGTAACTGCTCATTTGTATTCTAATCATCAAACTGATTTATGCTGTGAACCAGTCTTAATCATGTCAAGCACCTTGAATTGCCCTGTGTTGAAAGTGTGCTATACAAATAAAATTGCCTTGCCTAGTCAGGGAAGGTTGAAGAACAGTTTTAGCTTTAGGGGTGAGAGACGCCACAAGATGAGCTGGTGTGTTGGTGTTAATAACTGTAGAGTCGTGGTTAAAACTCTTCCTTGACTAAAAAGTCAATCAGACAGCTGCTGCTGATCCAAAACTCATCTGTTTAGAGCTGCCTTTGAATAATAATAGCTGGAATGTAATAACAGTAGTAGGTTTTAAATTTTGCTGTTGCTGAAAGTGTGCAATACAAAGAAATCTGCCTTGCCTTATCAACGTTTACAGTGTTCAGTTACTATAACTACTCACAAAAAGCTGAAATCCACAAATACATGAGACCTCATCTAAAACTTTTATAACTGCCAATGTTAATAGTTGAAACTCCAAAAATCCCTTAATTTGCATTAAGGAAGGAAAATAAATGAAGGAAATAAACAGCGCTCCTGTATTGGATGCGTGGCAAACGGCAGTCAATAGCATGTCAAGTAAGATTGCAGCTAGGCATTTCAGCTTCCTAAACTGCATTTTTTTCAGAATATTTTTGATTTGATATTTGAAAAAAAAAAATAAAAACAGCAAATGGTTGAAAGTCGCAGAAAACCCTTCAAACAGAGAACGCCTAGCACAAAACATAGGTGTCCAGATAACCTGGTATAAAAAACCTCATGGCGACACTTTGTGAAAGGAACAAGGTTAGACAGAAATGGACTGCATATCTTCCTGAGATCCTTTAAAACAGCTGCATTATCTGAACATCACTAAGAATGATCAGCGAACAGATTTATGATGGTTCCAGTTAAACCAGTCAGCGTTACCAGGCCTTACAGCTTAGAACGTCTCCATCATCTCAGGCAAGACCGGTCGCAAAATTATTAATAAAACAGTAAACCCGACCAAAGATCAGTTAGTAATTATTATAAACACAATTCATTAATACAATGCAGAACCTCATTTATTTCTTCTGCAATAATTGTTCTGTTTATAGGTCATGATGTGTAATACAACAGAATTGTATGGCATCTGTTTCACTGCTCTACCAGAATCCATATTGAAATCTAGCATAAAGTTTACAAAAGTCGCCTCAAAGATCTCTCTTTCTGTTCTATTATCGTTCTCCTAATCTCAAGTCTTTTAACTCCCTGTGACACACCCGAGCTGCCAGATCACTGAGTTAAAAAATATGCACTAACCCTCCCCACCTTAGTTTGGATACTGAAACACTGATGAATTGACCCTGTTAAAATATGAAGCATGTAAAGACTTCCATTGGTGACAGTCTGTTAAAAGAAAAGTTTGTTCGCTGGAAGTTTGGAGAAACGATCGAACATCTGCCAGCTATGTGTCGTCACCCAGATTAAATATCACACAGAGGCACAGAGTATTTTTGAAGTGTAAATGGAGAGACCAGGGTACCCTGCTCTTTGTTACCAGTAAAGTTCCTGTCCCATGGCCACACTCACATACCTTCACTACTATTAGGATATCCAATATGGGAAACATACACCCATGTGGCCAACTGTATCAAATTTAATGTAACCTTTATGCTAATTATAAAGGTACAAAACATATTCAATATTACATCCATTCCTGTACAAGATGGCCATATTGGTTGGGGACCTGACCGCAAACCCTAACGGGCGAAAAGTCAGCTGTCCAGTAAACCAGCCGACCAACCAGGGAGCGATATGTTAAATCTAAAAACTATACACCTCAAGGGTTGTTTATGTAGGCCATTTATTGAAATGTAATTTTGTAGCCTACTTCCTTCAATCCTCATATCAGACAGACCCATGGGAAACAAATTAATTAAACGTTGCAATGTCCACGTTTCACATATGTACATTTTTACGGCGTCCCGTTCGCAAAGTTATACAGTTAAAAATTAACAGGAATAATTTGGGGTATTTAGCCTGGAATTTTTCTAAGTCATATTTGCATACATGTTATTTATTAACTTATAAATGTCACAGGTTCAAACTTAATATTTAGTTATGAAGTTATATATTTAGTTTACAAATTATATATTCAGGGTCAAACTAAATATTTTGTTTAAAACTGAATATTTAGCAAGTAAACTGAATGTTTTAGTTAGCAAGCTAAACTGGCTAGCTAAATATGTTGCTATCAAAATAAAAGCAGGGTCTGGCGAACCTCCATATCAGCTCCCGCTGCCGTAAATCAGTAAAATGTTAAAATGGCTCATCCTACATTTTAAGCTGAAATGTTATTTCATCTTGCCAACAGTTTATGTGGAGACACAGCTTTTATTTTGGTAGTCCCCTTCTGCTTATCTCTGATTACATGTGCTCATAAGTGAAATATTTAACTCTAAACTAAATGTTTAGTTTGAAACTAAATATTTAGCTAGCCAGTGTAGCTTGTTAGCTTAATATTTAGTTCTAACTTATAAAATAAATGCATGCTAAATAAGTATTTACAGTGAAATGTATTTACATTGAAACAGTTACATTTATAAATGAAAAAATAACATGGATAAAAATATGAAATTGAATAATGAACCGCCATTTATTTATCTTCTGTAAGTCTAAATAATACAAATTGTTTTAAACTTTTGACTGTGTAACTTTACAAATGTCACCACACACACAGTTTTTAGTTAAATAGTGGAAAACCTAACCATAAAATTGGATCCTTTCTTATTTCATCAGTAGTTTAACAGACAAACGCTTTGTTCCTTTTGGCCCAGTTAGAGCTCAGGTCTGGTAGTGATGTGGCTCCAGAACTTCAGTTACAAGTCAGAAAACCAATGAGGTTTGCTTGTTTTTGTGGTGCTAACTGATAGCAGCACAAAGTCATAACATATCTATAATAATTCTATACATTCAAACACTAAACATCAACAAACACTATACAGTACTGTATCTGGATAAATGGAGGCTGAGAGAAAGTGAGAGAACAACACTTTTAGAAGATCACAGGAAGGCAGAACAGAGTAGACAAACACTGCTGTCTTTTATTCTGTTTAGAATTCAACCTTCGTTTCTTATGGCACATACTTGGCATCATTTTAGAAACCTCAGAGTTAAAGGACCTACATTCTCTGAAACATGAACCCTGCTGTGTTAGTAATGCTTGCTGCGCTAATCTGACTCTTTAATCATTTTGTCTTTCCTTTAACCTTTTTACCTCATGTTGTTCTCACAATATATGTTCTACTGTGTATCAGCTAAACTCTGCATCAGCAGGTTTAAAGATCTAAAGCATCTTTGAGAGAGAAAAAAACTCCAAAGGGATATTAGCTACATAATTTGAATCAGTGGATCTACAGTCGTAACAGAATTTATTCTTTTCTGAGTTTCAGTCTGCTACCGAATTTATAGATATAACCATTATGTAATAAATGATTACAGAATGGTTTCCCAACTGCAAATATTTGTCTTTAGGAATATAATGAATGAATTGGAAAATCCAACTAGGATGGTTTCAAGAAAGTAAAAGTCAGATTCCAGTGAGAAATAGAAGGTTTCCTGTAGTCGGACCGATTCCAGCTCGTTTGTTTGTTTCCTCCCAGCTTGACCCGTGTCTAATGCTGAGGTAGTCACGCAGACCCTCATGGAGGGGGCCACTTCACAGCACTCCTTCTCACAACAGGAGGCTTTTGTCACACTCTGACCTTTTTGGCCAGATGGTTATAAATTAGTTTGATTTGTTCGTCCTCTCATGTTCAGGGTGCTTCTCTTCACATGGAGAGGGGAGGTTACTCTACAAGGGAATGTGTTTGCGTTTTATTCAAGATCTGTCCACCTCCTCATACCAGTGGGCTGTTTAAACATTTCAGTTTGGGTTCAGAGGATTTTGACCTGTAGAGAGGGTCAATAAGAACTGCATGGGATGGACAGATAGATAGACCAGTGGAGTGGGATGGAAAAAGCCTGTGTAAACCAGATATTGTATGTCAGAGGCAGAAACAGAACACATGGGCCACAGCCATCATCTGTCCTCCTTTAGTCGCCCTACCTAAACCTATTTGCATGGGAAGGGTTTACTAGCCACGGCAGCCCAGAAGCATAAGCTTGCGTCATGGGACATCAGTGCAGAGGCCTCCGCTCACTGAGGTTTATTGCAGGGGAGCTAAAGTGCAGGAAGGACCTTTGAGAATGAGGATATTGCAAATGAAAGAAGTCCTATTTAATGGCCATAACAACTTACAGCTTGTAAATTTGAAACAGCTGTTTTACCAGCTCTCCTCAAGGCAAAAATATCTCATTTTTTAATATTAACACCCTAGCGAACGCATGCAATGGGACACTTATGGGTTGGTGCAATTTTCAAACCACTGCTACTGTTTAAAGCTCCCTTCATGAACAGCCACAGAAGGTCCTGGACTGACCACAGTGTTCTGCCCCTCCCCCACGTATTGCTGCACACAGTCACTCAGCTCACTAAGTTGAGCTCAAGGCTAACACTTTGAGTAAAAAATGTGAATATGAAAAGCTTTCCGTTCAGGAGCAACCTATACTGTTGCTCTCAGTGGTCATGTTAACAGTACGTTTTCCGTATTTGACTGGTAATAACGTGTTTATTCTAAACTGTGATGAAATAATTTGAAGCCCATCTGTCATTTAGCAGACTGCAATTCAGATCCCTGGCCACTTGGGGCAGACGTCCACACAATTTAAACATTACGTGTGAAGTACAGGTAACTAAATCAATCAATAAAAGATTGCCAAGAGAGTATCTGAGCATTATCTCAGACCTGGACACCGTACTCAATGCATCTCGTTAACTTTGCAGAAGGACCCGAGGCCGGGATTCGAACCCAGGACCTCCTTTCTTCCAAATGAAGAATTGTTCCTTGATTTTGAAACTTTTGCTGAAGTGGCGCATTTAATTTCAGTGTCCACTGTGGCAGCGAATCACGGATTCAGCCTCCGTTACGCACAAGCAGGAGATAAACTCCATCCTGAGCGTTCAGGCCACAACAAATGAAATGTTCATAATTAATACATGTAATTTATTCATCTGCACGATGTGGAATTATGTGGATTATCTTTTTAGTTTGAATAATAATATAAATCAATATGTACTTACTATCATTATAAACATTGAAAGTAATATTAGGTCATGACCAGATTTTTTTACCCCCTCAGGTAAAAAAGACGACACCAAAATATTCTATTGCGACCTCTGGTTGGTGTGGAAGCCTATGGAGCGCCATTGATCACTTTTATTGAGGTAATACTATTTTAAAACTACAGGAGGTCAGATTTGAGTAACGTGTCTAAAGTAGTACCAGCCAAACTGCATTCGCATGGTTAGAAGTTGTTGTGCAACGGGACGTGTGTGTGTGTGCATAAATGACATGTGAGTATATTCTCACTATTGACATATTGGGTTTGAGTTTAAATGAATAAATTCATTAGTTTTCATTTGGAATTTTCCTACTATCCTCTCCGGATGTCAGGTCGACCAAAGCCCCCCCCCTTCCCACCCTCTCCTGTGTGCGGTACAAAGAGGATTTGTCCTGTCACACCAAATTTTTTTTTTTTAAGTCATATTGAGGAATGTTAGTTCATCGTGAATAATTCACAGCTACACTGTAATTAATTAGCTTAAATTTTTTTATAATTTGACAGCCCTATTCTAAACAAGACATAGAATATACCAATTAATGAGCATAATATACAATTCATTTTTATCTAAGGAAATAGCTTGCTATATTTATTAATTTATAAAGAGTGGACTGTCCAAAAGGAAAACTATTCTGCTCAATAATCATTTGAAACTACTAAATATTCTAGTTATTTATTATATATTTCTGTTTTGCCAACAAATCTCCTACTGGACTACTTTAAACCACCCAGTGATAACAGAACCTGCAAACTTCCACTAAAATGAGGTCTAGTTGAATACATGAGATCACTTTATTCATCAATGCATAATGGTACGTGAAAAAGAGCAGTATGAATTTTTAATGTAGCACAAAGATTACATTGATTATGAATAAAAAGACTTAAGTCAAGAAAAACTGTAAAGGTGTCTCTGGAAAAGGAAAAAGTATTCCACCGAACAAAGACTTTTTCCTGGGGTTAATTTTGATTCTGTTCATTTATTTTAACCCGACTAATCCAGAGGAAACGCTGGGTGGAGGGTATAGCAGGTTCCTGTAGTAGAAATGAGTCCTAAATAAACTATTTTCTTGCTGTGACTGGAACATATTTTATAGAAGCATGAGGGGAAAAAAATAAAATAAAAAAAGTGCTTAGTCTTCTTTTTTACCACAAGAAAACAGATTTAATGAGACTTTTGCTTGTCCTCATTAGATTCAATTCAATTCTATTCAGTTTATTTATATAGTGCCGATTCACAACAGATGTCGTCTCAACGCACTTCACAAGAAAAGTCAAAGATTTAATTTAAAGTTTAAAGATGAAACACTGATTGATTTCCTTATTTACAGCAAAATTTCAGAGTTCTCACATTGAACCCATTTAGCTTCAGCTCCTGATTGAAGTCACATGTAGCCAATTCTCTCAAATCATGAGCTCATTACAACATTAGGAGGCCGTCACTCCTAACATGGAGTCATGGATTTGTTGTTTCTTCAGGCCTTAAAGTTTATCCGCATTCTGAGCACTGGTGAAGTTTCTGTTGCTCTCAGATTAAAACAAAAGACCAATCAGAGCTGCAGCAGAGAGAGAAACCCTACCCAAAATTTAAACCTACAGTTCTTTTATTGCAGCAAAAGATAATGAAAGATCAGGTCAAATGTTATCTTCCATTTGGTAAATAATGTTTTAGCGTTCATCTAAACCAGGAAGACAGCTGAACAGAAGAGAGGAAAACAAACAATTATCCCAAATATCTCCAGTGCAGTTTGCCTTTGCGTGAGAGAGCAATTCCTCGCAAACCTATAAACATGTCCATGAGGAAAACAAAAAGCCTCTTACGTGTTTTTAAATGCTTTGTCTTCCACATGGTGTCAATTTGCATTTTTGCAAAGGAGCTCATTTGCGCATTTAACAGCCACCAGCTCACACAGACCGCACAAGCCCTGTAACCATGGTCTGTGCGTTTTACAGACTTTGTATTTCCTCACTGAGTTTTCCATTTGCAGAAACTCACAATCATAAATCAGCAACAGTAAACACAAGCTGATCTGACGCAAGATGACTGTGTATGCTCAGATGATCCCTGAAGAGCTTGTGAAAAGTCCGCCGTTATTATCTTTAATACAATGAATACAAACAGTAGATGTTAAATTTACAATGTGGATGATCAAGGCAAGTCAATTTTATTTGTATAGCACACTTTCAGCACAAGGCAATTCAAGGTGCTTTACATGATTAAAATTGGAACACAGCATAAATCAATTTGATGATCAAAATACAAGAAAGCAATTACAATAAGACAATAGTGACAACAATGTAAGGACAAGCAGGTAAAAACACAGTCTGTAATTCACTAATTGATCTCGCTGAAAAGCTCACAATTTTAAATAAAAATAAAAAAAGATCAACCAAAGTTATCTTTTATGACATCCATGGGAATCATAGAGTTCAGACAGCTGACGGGTTTTGGGGAGAAATGATCAGATCTGTGCAGATAAAGCTGGTCAGAGAGAGTCGTTACTCACTAGTCCTGTACCTACATGAGCTGAAAAGCCACTCAGATAGGAAGAAGGCCATCACTGCACGAGCAATAGAAAAAAAAACAGATAAAACTGCGGAAATGTTAGCAGAATTACGTCTTTGGCCCAGGCATCATGCAGTGGGAGTGTTTTGCTGCAGGAGAGATTGTTGCAATTCATAAAAAGAGATGGCATAATGAAAAAATAACATGATTCAGAAACACTGAAGCATCATCTACAGACATCAGCCAGGAAGTTTATTCTGGACACAAATGGACAATGCGCCAAAGCATCCAGTCAAAGTGGCTTAAAGTCTGTGTTTTATTTAAGTGTGTTATTTAATGGATGCAAAGTTGAAAAGGTGTGTGTGTGAAAAACACGACCCGCTTCCACCAGTTCTGTAAGGAGGAATGGGCCAAAATTCCAGCAAACTGCTGTGAGAAGCGATGATGGGTAATAACACGTTCCAAATAATGTGTTACTGTAATTACTTTTTCAAGTAACGAGTAATTACATTACTGCGACTTCTGCACAGATTGCGTTACTATACAATGAATTTGTATGTGTTTCCTATACCAATAATGCTTCTCGACTTTATACCACTGCATGAGACAGAAACGAAAGCGACGCACGTTTTCTCAAATTAATTCAGCGTTTGTTTTAGTTAGTTTTGTGAACAGTCATTACAGTTTCACTTAGCTTTTGTTTTTTTGAAAAGACTCATTTTATATTTATTTCAGTTAACTTTTTTTTTTACTTCTAGTTTTTGTGTGTTTTCTTTTAGTTTTTGTTAACGATAAAAACTTTGCAACAGATGTGTGTAAATCAACAAGAAGCATCATGGGGGATCGTGAGACAGATTTTGCTGTACATTCTGGGTGGAATGAGGCGGTCCATCTCCTGCCAAATATAGATTTAAATTATTTTATTGTTGCATTTTACTTATACTTGTTCAAATGAAGGAGTGTAAACACACAAAAGGATTTTGTAAGTGGGAATATTCAGAAATATAGGTTAACAGAAGAAAGACTTTATTTAATCAAATATGGTGGAATTTCAAAAAATAGGTTTCAAATTCAAAGGCTGTTTATGTAAAAAAGCTAATAGAAATTCTACAAACTAAAGACTGTAGGATTATTTAAATTGTTGCTTTATGCAAAGTGCATAAAGTTAAAAGAGTAACTAATAAAACAAGTTTTAAAAAGAGACAAGTCTTATTTGATAACATTTTATAAGATGGAATATTCAGGTTGTGCATTATTGAAAAGTAACTAAGGAAAGTAATTAATAAAAAAACTAATTACTTTTGAAAATAAGTAATGAGAAAAGTAAATGATTAATAATTAATAACTAATAACTATTTCCAAGTAACTTGACCAACATTGGTGAGAAGTTTGTTGAAGGAGACTCTACCAAATATGGAGGAAATTCCAAGAAACATTTTGACTTTGAAGAGTCTCTCTCATTATTTTGTTACAAGTGAACTTAAACAATTTAGGTAATCCTACCTGACCTAAAAAAGGAAATATTTAGACTGATATGTAGTCAGAGATAATCCGAAGTTATTTAACTAGTATATGTGAATATTTGTACTTAGTAATTAGATCTCTGAGTCTTAAAGAAGACATACTATGCACATTTCACTTTTTTATCCTTTTGAGTTGCCATTTGGGTCTCTGCTGCCTCTATAAACACATCAAACATGAATAAAACCATCCATCCATTTTGTTGTTTCCACATGACATTTGTAAAAGTGCGTTAATGTGACGGCACCATAAGCATAATGTGCATAGAACCACCCCTCACCTGTCAGACCCCGCCCAGTAAATCTAATTCGAAGCCATTCTCATGTGTGGTAAACCCACAGCGTGGTAATATAAAGGGTGGGCGTGGTCTGCAACCAAAAATCTGCATAAAAGTGACAGAGCCTCTACACAGATCGTTCTGAAAGGGACTGAAATTGCAAAGAATCGAAATGGTGAGATTGATTTATGTTAACAACTTCATTAACCTGTTTTGTACAAACCACAGACCTGCTATACTTTATGACTTATAATAAAGATGCATCATATTTTCCCTTTAAGATGGCTAAGAAACTCAAACCAAGATGGAGAAGACAAAGGAACATTCTCTAGCAGTAAGGTTTCCTCTTCTGGTTCCTCTTGAACATGTTCTCCATTTTTTTGCCGCAACACAAAACCTTTCCCTCATAGGTAATCTTTAATCTCAATCTAAGATGTAAGGCAACAGTCAGCAGTATTGGATTTTCCAAAACCATTAATTTAGCACAGACAACCCCTAATTCTAAATACAAAAGCCCCTACTACGGCTCCAGAAACTAAAAAACTCTCAGAAGCAAAGTAATTACTCAGCTTGATGAAATAGTGATATGAGCTAAACAGGCTCAAGGGAATAAAGGGAGAAGAAATGAATGTGTGTGATGAGCATCTCATGATCTAAAAGTATGTATCACACAACAATAATCTAATCAGCCGCTCTTCTCAGGGTAATCCTGACGTTTAAGCACACAGCCGCTTGTTTTCTGGTTCCAACGTGCGTATCTGATCGATCCCAGTCCACAAGGAGAGCAGCTCATTTTAAATCATGTGTACTAAGTGAAAAACCGGGGTGGATTTTCATCCCAGATGCAAATCCAATTTAAGAGTCATCCAAGATCAAAGATTAGGCAACTGGTGATATGAAGTCCCACCCTGAAACCACATTAAATGTCATGCAGACGCTTAGAGTGTACCCAAACCCCCAAACTTTTTTTTGCTTATAAACTGCATAAATGGGTTTTTACCAATACAATCTTTCAGTTTAATGGGATATATTTGACATTTTTTGTGTAAAGCTGTTAAATTCCACATTTTTTGGTCTAAAAACGTCTTAGTGCTGCTGTTCATGGTCATTGTGCGGTACTGCATTTGAATTTTCTGATTGGCTGAGATTGGTACATGAGAGTTAGTGCCTACGTCACGGGCACGTTCTCACAGAGACGCCCTCCCTCTCTCAGACACACTCGCCCCGACATGTGGTGAGTCGAGCTTATCTTGTGTGCTACAGTCTATGGTGCTACGTGTGCACACAGAAGCATACTGAGAGAAACAGAGGAAGCTGAAATCCATATATCACACTTTGGAGGACCACAACGTCGAAGTGGTCCTCCTGTAGTAAGAAAAATCTGTGCAAAATATTGTTTTGTTTTGGTATATTGCTTCTCAAATTTGGTGTGGATACAGCTAATAATTCAGGATTTATACCCACCGTGTGTTTTAGATCACTTTTAGAGACTGCACATTCAGAAAATAAATAGGGGGACATGAAATGCTATCTTTTTTTCAAGGTATCAAAACAGCACACACATATTATCACAGTTCTGGGAGAAATTTCAGAGTGTTTGCTTTCATAATATTTGTCATTATATTTGTCGGTATAATAGGAACAGCACTAGGTTGGTTTAAATCTTATTTGTCTAACAGATTTCAGTTTGTTCAGGTAAACAATAGATCTTCCTCAACCTCAATAGTTACTTGCGGAGTACCACAGGGTTCAGTGCTTGGGCCGATTCTCTTTACTATATATATGCTTCCTATTGGTAAAATAATTAGGCAGCATGGGATAAAATTCCATAGTTACGCAGATGATACACAGCTATGTCTTCCGGTTGAGTGAACGCTGGCGTGTCTGTCGCCGCTGCTCACCGGGAAATTTGAATTTGAATTTTTTTTTTTGAATTTGAATTTTTTGAATTATTGATTTTAATATATCGTTATTATTTTTTATTTTTGAACTCTAAAGGTAAAAATTAGACTGTACAACATTGTATGGTGTGATCGATCGTGACCTACACCGTAACAGAGTTTTGGCGGATTCCTACCTCTCTGCGACCTCTGGCTCGACCGTTGGTTCTTATTTTTTCCTGGTTTTCCTTCTTTGAAAAACGATGTGGATCCTCCAAACAATCCGCTGGTTAACTGTCGGCTGGCTAGTTGTGTCCATTGTCCACTTACAAGCTGATGCTCTCCTCCAGTACTCTTCAGCTGAACTCCTAAAACTTCGGCGCCACATCTGCGCTCTGCAGCCACCATCCGGGCCTGACATCCCCGCTGACATAAGGTATGAGCCTCGTCGGAGATATATTCACCGAGGACCACGCAATAAGTTCCAGTGGAACGAGTCTCGGTCCATAAAATTGATCTGGTATACCAAACGCCGCCGCCGCCGTTCCCGAAAATCTGGCCGGGATGTCAACATCACTGTTCCGGTTAGCCTGCCATTGTCGGCTGCAGCCAGGAGTAAAGCCACCACTGTCAGCTTCGGTCTCCTTAACATCCGCTCTCTCACCAGCAAAGGGGATCTAATAAGAGATCTCCTTGTGGACCGTAAGCTCGACTGCTTGTGCCTGACTTGGCAGCAGCCAAATGACTTCACCGCTCTCAACCAGTCCGCTGCACCGGGGTTTGTTTACGTCGCCATGCCCCGTGCTTGTCGCCGGGGCGGAGGTCTCGCGATGTTACACCGCGAGAGTTGGAAAGTCATCCCTGTACCTGCTGCTCCCGTGTTCTCCTCCTTTGAATACTCTGCCTCCCTGCTGCCTGGACCATCTCCTACAGTTGTTGCTACCGTCTATCGTCCTCCAAAACACAACAAGGACTTTATTAGTGACTTTTCTCACCTCCTTGCTCTTCTCTCGTCTCTTTCACACAATGCAATTGTCCTGGGTGATTTTAATATTCATGTGGACGATAACAACAATACTCTCTCCAAAGATTTTTTATCCTGTCTCGAAAGTTTTGGTTTGCAACAAACTATTAATTTCCCGACCCATTGTAAAGGTCATATTTTGGATTTAGTCTGCTGTTCTGGTATCACTCCCACTAATTGTAAATCTCTTACACTCCCTTACTCTGATCACATGCTCATTTCCTTTAATATCGACCTCCCCCTGTCCAAAATCATCATCCCTCGCACCATCTCATTCCGTAATATTAAGAATATTAACATTGACACTTTTTCTTCTGACATTACTTATTTTCCCATAACAAATGCCAATTGCTCACCCGACGAACTGGTTTCCCAATACAACAACAATCTCCACAGTCTTCTGAATACCCATGCTCCACTGAAAACCAGATCTGTCTCCTTCGCCCGCTCTTCACCCTGGTTCACCCCTGACCTCCGTCAGCTCAAATCCCAAGGACGACAACTGGAACGGCTATACAACAAAACTGGACTCACTGTACATAGAGAAATGTATAATAATCATGTAATGTTGTAAGGAATAAGGAAAGTCTCTCCTCAGCCAAATCTGCTTACTATTCTGATCTAATTAATTCCAATCGGCACAACTCAAAAACTCTCTTCTCTCTCCTCACCACTATTACAAAAACCCCAGATTCTCTTCCCCACTACTTGCATTCCACTGACTTCTGCAACTCACTCATGTCCTTTTTTCTTTCCAAAATCACTGACATCCATCAACACCTGACCTCATGGGGAGCTTCTCTCTCTGGTATGGACTCAACTGTTTCCTTACCACCCCCCACTACTACATTCTCAAACTTTATCCTCCCCTCCGTCCAAGCCATCTCCAAACTTGTCCAAAAATCCAAATCATCCACCTGTCGATTTGATCCACTCCCTACAGCTCTAGTCAAAACCTGCCTCTCTTCCCTCGCTCCAATCATCACCAACATCATTCATTCTTCTCTAATTTCTGGAACTGTCCCTCCTGCACTCAAAACCGCTTCTGTCACAAAAAAAATCTGGCTTTGACCCCAACGATTTCAGCAACCTACGCCCCATCTCAAATTTACCTTTTATTTCCAAAGTTCTCGAAAAGACTGTTGCCTCTCAACTCCATGAGCATCTCATCACAAACAACATCTATGAGCAGTTTCAATCCGGGTTCCGTCCCCTCCACAGCACTGAAACAGCACTGCTCAAAATCTCCAACGACCTCCTCATAGCTTCAGATTCTGGTATACTGTCCATTCTCGTCCTTCTTGACCTCACAGCAGCATTCGACACTATTTCCCACCACACCCTCCTCAACAGACTTTCATCTATTGGCATCACTCACACCCCCCTCGCTTGGTTCAACTCATATCTATCTGGCCGCACACAATCCGTTCAACTTAAATCTTTTAAATCTAATTCTTTCCCCGTTTCTGCTGGTGTGCCCCAGGGCTCTGTCCTGGGGCCCCTCCTTTTCATTATATACATTCTTCCAATTGGTTACATCTTTCGCAAACACAACATCCACTTTCACTGCTATGCGGACGACACCCAGCTCTACCTTTCTACCCAACCGTCTTCTTCACTCCCCCCAACCTCCCTTACCCTCTGTCTCCAAGAAATTCATTCTTGGTTTTCTTCCAACTTCCTCAAATTGAACAGTTCCAAAACAGAAGTCCTCATGGTCGGCACGCCCCACACTCTCTCCAAATCTGACAGTTTTTCCATTTCCATCAACAACTCGCCTGTCCTTCCCTCCCCCCAGGTTAAGAGTCTGGGTGTTGTCCTCGATAGCACACTCTCTTTTCACTCCCACATAAATAGCATCACCCGGTCTGCATTCTTTAATCTGCGCAACATCTCTCGTCTTCGCCCGTCTCTCACCCCCCACACCACCGCCATTCTGGTCCACAGCCTTGTTACCTCCCGCATTGACTACTGTAACTCCCTACTTTTTGGCCTTCCCAACAAATCCCTCCAGAAACTCCAACTCCTCCAAAACTCTGCAGCACGCATCATCACCCAGATCCCCTCCTCTCACCACATCACCCCCAGTCTACAACAACTCCATTGGCTTCCAGTTAAACAAAGAATTAACTTCAAAATACTCCTCATCACGTTCAAAGCACTTCACAATCTGGCCCCCCCATACATATCTGATCTCCTGCACATCGCCACTCCTGTTCGCTCACTCCGCTCCTCCTCTTCCCTCCATCTTTCAGGGGGGGGGGAGGGGGGGGGGGGGGGGGGGGGGGGGGGGGGGGGGGGGGGTGTCCCCCTGCCCGCCTTGTCACTATGGGGCATCGAGCATTCTGCCGCTCCGCCCCCCGCCTCTGGAACTCTCTCCCCCCTGATCTCCGTACCATCGACTCTCTTCCACTTTTTAAATCCACACTGAAAACTCTCCTGTTCAGACGGTCCTATGACATCTAGCCACTCTCACCTTATCAATGTTGTTCTGCTTTGTTTGATTATTATCTTTTATTACTTTATTTTTATTATTACTATTATTATTGTTGACAATGTTTTAAATTGTTCATTTGTGCAGTGTCCTTGGGTGTTTTGAAAGGCGCTATATAAAATAAATGTATTATTATTATT